>CM038678.1:101110301-101345430 GCA_021605205.1 Aegilops longissima | reverse complement strand
GACATTATTGTCACTTATTTTATTATAAGCCCTTTACTGCGATGTCATTTCGAGGCGTCCAAGCTGCGGCATTGTTGTCACTTATTTTATTATAAGCCCTTTACTGCGATGTCGCTCGGGCCGTCCCAGAAGCTGCGGCATTGTTGTCATTTATTTTATTATAAGCCCTTTTCGCGATGTCGCTCAGACGTCCATTGCGGCGATTGTCATTTTTATTATAAGCCCTTTCGCGATGTCGCTCGAGGCGTTATTTGTTGCCTTGCTGTTATATTTTTCATTATAAGCCCTTTCTAAGATGTCGCTCCGGCGTCCGAACGTAACATGCATGTATTTTATTTCAATATAAGCCCTTTATGAGGTGTCGCTCGGGCCTTGTATGTAACATGTTTTGCTTATTTGTTCACCCTTGATCGCCCGGACACCCGATCGGTTTGAGTTTATCTTCTTTGGGTTTCGGCGGACTACCGCCGATTCCTTCTTATTTATTTTGCTATCTTGTTTTAATTGAGCATTGTTAAAACTAATCATGTCGCATTCATTTGTTATATCTTTTATCCAGAACTGTCTTGTGAGTACTTTCATAGTACTCACACAGCTTGTTGATTTGGCGAGATCTTGTGAAAGGCAATCTCATGGATGAAGAGTTCGATAGCGAGTCCGGCGCCTAGAGGAATCGATCATCTCGTCGACCTGGATTAGTCATTGTGATATCTGCTTCCGCTACCCAAATAAATCCATCGAGCCTCACACGGGCCTTTCGATGAGCCGATCTCTGATGAACTTATTAACCACCCCTTGTGTTATCCACCAACCACTCATATCTCGAGTCGATAGTATTCCGCCCACCGTTTGTGTCATATCCGCCATCATGTATAATTATTGGCGTGTTGTAATAATTGGTTGAGCATCTTGATCCGACCACATAATATTGTAATTCTCACGGCTTCTTGTATCAAAGTTTTGTCTACCGATATGGAGGATTTTTCCTCATATTGGATTTCATAGGTCGGTTGTTCAATAAATATTTTCTGAAAAACCGATCGTGACAACTTAGTACCCGAGCCAGGCTGACTATAGGAAGCCACTAGGTGCGATCGCTAATCGGTTATTAGCATAATAGAGCTGTTTATTATTTTCACAAATGTAGTCAATTTACGGATCGGCATAAATTTATGATTTGACTACTCAGGTTTTTGCCTACTTTTGTAGATGGTAACTTGCATATTGCGAGTCACAGATGTTAAGCCAACATGCCCTATGGGTTCGTCAAGCTTCTCTCCTTCATCGTCCAAGTCGCGATGGGGCGAGATGTCGCCAGTCTTCTCTCTCTCTCGCATAAGGTCGATGACCGTCTAACCATACACCAAGCAGCGGTGGAATTCAAGAGAGGGGCGAGTTGGCGTTACCGGTTCGTGGGGAGAGCCATGCCCATAGAAGCATGCCCCTGCAGATGGCAGCCCGTGAGGCGATAGCTTCGTCTTAGGGATATCCTTCGCCGATGAAGACTCGCCGCTACCGCTACCTGCCATGTCACGTGACATACACACTGCCGCTCGCGTTCTCTTGCCCCGAAGGAGAGAGCGGGGCGAAGCTTTGAGATGCTCGCCAGTATCTCCGGGCTTTCAGAGGCAGCCTTACGACAACCTGGTGGATGACTTTGTAGCTGCCGCATGGACTCGGTCTATGGTTGTGCCGCCAGCGAGGAGGAGCTCCTGCGCGCACCGCCAGCGACTTCGTCTGCGTCATCGGCATCGTTACGCTCCTACTGCTCGGCGTCGCTGCACAAGTCAATGCGCCTACCACGGAGAATTCAACCATGTCATTGCGCCTACTCCGGTTACGTTACGCACCACCCTGGTGCCGCTCAGATTCGAGTTGTTCCTTACGGAACACTGCTCCACCAACTCATGCGGCACCTCTCGTCTGGAGCCTATCTACGAAGAGAGGTTGAGGCCCCAGCCTCTCTCGCCTCACCCTTGGCAGGCCAAGAAATCCTTACCATCTCCGACTAAATGCAGCAACGCCATGCGATGTACCGATTTATGCGATATGTTTATATGTAAATAGGCTGTGAAGTAGCTTGTTTGCGCATCATGTAGGATGCGGAGAAGTGCACTAGACTAAATAACATGTCGGGAGTTTATGTATGCATATCACAGGTGATGTAATGTATAATTACTGCTTGCGTATAAGATATGTAATGAGCGGTCCTTCTCCGTGTAAGCGTATTTTTCTCTTGAAAATCTTGGAGCATTTGCAATTTTGCAGTCTTCTTGAATTTATTGATTTTTGCGGTTCAAGTTCTTTTCTTATGAGTGTTTCAAAATATATCCCCGAGTAAACTATGTCTGCGTCCTGGGGCAGCTCCATACCAACTCCGACGAGAGGAAAATTATGGCACACCCAGACAACAATTTCACGAGGCGGAGACAAGTCAACGGAAGACGGTGAAGCGACACTTTCCCAAATATACCGTCTTTATGAACAAAGTCAGCGACAACATCGAGAAATCTTGAACCAAGTCATCAAGTTGGGGAGCGTAGTAATTTCAAAAATTTCCTACGAACACGCAAGACCATGGTGATGGCATAGCAGCGAGAGGGAGAGTGTCGTCCACGTACCCTCGTGACCCGAAAGCGGGCGTTATAACAACGCGGTTGATGTAGTCGTGCGTCTTCACGATCCGACCGATCCAAGCACGAGCGTCACGGCACCTCCGAGTTACGCACCGTTCAGCTCGATGGCGATCCCGGACTCGATCCAGCAAAGTGTCGGGGATGAGTTCCGTCGACCTGACGGCGTGGTGGCGATGTTGATGCTCCACCGGCGCGGGGCTTCGCCTAAGCTCATGACGATATGACTTCTCGGCGCGGGGCCGCCTAAGCTCTCTGACGATATGACGAAGTGGAATATGGTGGAAGGGGCACCGCTGCGGCTAAGAGCGATCCGTAGATCAACTTGTGTGTTCTAGGGTGCCCCTGCCCCGTATATAAAGGAGCCAAGGGGAGGGGCTGGCGGCCAAGAGGCGGCGCGGGAGTCCTACTCCTCAGGGTAGGATTCCCCTCAATCCTAGTTGGATTAGGATTCCCGGAGGGAAGAGAGAGAGGGGGCGGCCCACCTTTCCTAGTCCTAATAGGACTAGGGGAAGAGGCGCGACCACCTAGGGCTGGCCCTTTCTCCTTTCCACCAAGGCCCACTATGGCCCATGTAGTTCCGGGGGTTCGGTAACCTCCGGTACTCGATAAATTCGATTTCACTCGGAACACTTCCGATGTCAAATGTAGGCTTCAATATATCAATCTTTATGTCTCGACCATTTGAGACTCCTCGTCATGTCCGTGATCACATCCGGGACTCGAACAACCTTGGTGCATCAATACTTATAAACTCATAATGAGCTGTCGCCGAAGCGTTAAGCGTGCGGACCCTACG
This sequence comes from Aegilops longissima, assembly GCA_021605205.1. Taxonomy (NCBI): domain Eukaryota; kingdom Viridiplantae; phylum Streptophyta; class Magnoliopsida; order Poales; family Poaceae; genus Aegilops; species Aegilops longissima. The sequence continues at coordinate 101,341,998 of CM038678.1, read as the reverse complement.
GGTTCGAGAACTATGTAGACATGACCTAGAACCATTCTCGGTCAATAACCAATAGCGGAACCTGGATGCCCATATTGGTTCCTACATATTCTCTGAAGATCTTTATCGGTCAAACCGCATAACGACATCGTTGTTCCCTTTGTCATCGGTATGTTACTTACGAGATTCGATCGTCGGTATCAATACCTAGTTCAATCTCGTTACGGTAAATCTCTTTACTCGTTCCGTAATACATCATCTCACAACTAACTCATTAGTTGTAATGCTTGCAAGGCTTAAGTGATGTGTATCACCGAGAAGGCCTAGAGATACCTCTCGACAATCGGAGTGACAAAACCTAATCTCGAAATCGCCAACCCAACAAGTACCTTTGGAGACACTGTAGTACTCCTTTATAATCACCCGATTCGTTGTGGCGTTTGGTAGTACCAAAGTGTTCCTCCGGTAAGCAGGAGTTGCATAATCTCATAGTTACGAGGAACATGTATGGGTCATGAAGAAAGCATTAGCAACATACTAAGCGATCAAGTGCTAAGCTAACGGAATGGGTCATGTCAATCACATCATTCTCCTAATGATGTGATCCCATTAATCAAATGACAACACATGTCTATGGTTAGGAAACATAACCATCTTGATTAATGAGCTAGTCTTGTAGAGGCATACTAGTGACTATCTGTTTGTCTATGTATTCACACATGTATTATGTTTCGGTTAATACAATTCTAGCATGAATAATAAACATTTATCATGGTATAAGAAATAAATAATAACTTTATTATTGCCTCTAGGGCATATTTCCTTGATCTCCCACTTGCACTAGAGTCAATAATCTAGATTACATAGTAATGATTCTAACACCCATGGAGTCTTGGTGCTGATCATGTTTTGCTCGTGGAAGAGGCTTAGTCAGCGGGTCGCAACATTCAGATCCGTATGTATTTTGCAAATCTCTATGTCTCCCACTTGGACTTGGTCCCGAATGGAATTGAGGCGTCTCTTGATATGCTTGGTCCTCTTGTGAAATCTGGATTCCTTTGCCAAGGCAATTGCACGATATTGTCACGGAAGATCTTCATCGGTCCCGATGCACTAGGTATGACACCTAGATCGGAAATGAACTCTTTCATCCAGACTCCTTCATTTGCTGCTACGAAGCAGCTATGTACTCCGCTTCACATGTAGATCCCATACGGCGCTTTGTTTAGAACTGCACCAATGGCAGCTCCACCGTTTAATAAAAACACGTATCCGGTTTGCGATTTAGAATCGTCCGGATCGGTGTCAAAACTTACATCGGCGTAACCATTTCGACTAGCTCTTTGTCACCTCCATATCGAGAAACATATCCTTAGTCCTTTTCGGTATTTCGGGATGTTCTTGACGCTGTCGATGATCCACTCTGGATTACTTTGGTACCTTCTGCCAAGCTTACAGCTAAGCATCGTCGGTCTGGTACACAGCATTGCATACATGATAGAGCCTATGGCTGAAGCATAGGAACATCTTTCATTTTCTCTCTATCTTCTGCTGTGGTGGGCATTGAGTCGACTCAATCTTACACCTTATGTCTACAGGTAAAAACCTTTCTTTGCTGATCCATTTTGAACTTTTCAAAACTTTATCAAGGTATGTGCTTTGTGAAAGTCAATTAAGCGTCTTGATCTATCTCTATAGATCTTGATGCCCAATATAAGCAACTTCACGAGGTCTTTCATTGAAAACTTTTATTCAAGTATCCTTTTATGCTATCCAGAAATTCTATATCATTTCCAATCAATAATATATCGTCCACATATAATATTAGAAATGCTCTGAGCTCCACTCACTTTCTTGTAAATCTGAGGCTTCTCCAAAGTGCATATAAACCCATATCTTTGATCACACTATCAAGCGTTTATTCAACTCGAGAGGCTTGCACGGACCATAAATTGATCGTTGGAGCTTGCACACTTTGTTAGTACCCTTTGGATCGACAAAACCTTCTGGTTGCATCATATACAACTCTTCTTCTAGAAATCCATTCAAGAATGCAGTTTTACATCCATTTGCCAAATTTCATAATCATAAAATCGGCAATTGCTAACATGATTCGGACAGACTTAAGCATCGCTTCTGGTGAAAAGTCTCATCGTAGTCAACCCCTTGAACTTGTCGAAAACCTTTCGCAACAAGTCGAGCTTTGTGAACAGTTATATTACCATCGGCGTCGGTCTTCTTCTTAAAGATCCATTTATTTTCAATGGCTTGCCGATCATCGAACAAGTCAACCAAAATCCATACTTTGTTCTCATACATGGATCCCATCTCAGATTTCATGGCTTCCAGCCATTTTGCGAATCTGGGCTCACCATCGCTTCTTCATAGTTTGTAGGTTCGCCATGGTCAAGTAACATGACTTCGAATAAGATTACCGTACCACTCAGTGCGTATTTTACTCTGGTTGACCTCTGAGTTCAGTAGTAACTTGATCTGAAGCTTCATGATCATCATCATTAGTTTCCTCACTAATTGGTGTAGTTGTCACGGGAACCATTTCTTGTGATGAACTACTTTCAATAAGGGAGCGAATCTGATTATCTCATCAAGTTCTACTTTCCTCCACTCACTTCTTTGAGAGAAACTCCTTCTCTAGAAAGGATCCGAATTAACAGCGAAAATCTTGCCTTGGATCTGTGATAGAAGGTGTACCCAATGATCTCCTTTGGGTATCCTATGAAGACACATTTTTCGATTTGGGTTCGAGCTTATCTGGTTGAAGTTTCTTTACATAAGCATCGCAGCCCCAAACTTTAAAGCGACAACTTTGGTTTCTTGCCAAACCACAGTTCATAAGGCGTCGTCTCAGCGGTTTTGGCGGTGTCCTATTTAGCGTGAATCGGCCGTCTCTAAAGCATAACCCCAAAGCGATAGCGGTAAATCGAAATAGACATCATAGATCGCACCATATCTAGTAAAATCACGATTCTGACGTTCGGACACACCATTTCTCTGTGGTGTTCGGGTGGCGTGAGTTGAAACTATTCCACATTGTTTCAAATGTAAACCAAACTCGTAACTCAAATATTCTCCTCCACGATCAGATCGTAGAAACTTTATTTTCTTGTTACGATGATTTTCCACTTCACTCTGAAATTCTTTGAACTTTTCAAATGTTTCAGATTTGTGTTTCATTAAGTAGATATACCCATATCTACTCAAATCATCTGTGAAGGTGAGAAAATAACGATATCATACGAGCTTCAACATTCATTGGACCACATACATCTGTATGTATGATTTCCAACAAATCTGTTGCTCTCTCCATACAACGGAGAAGCGGTGTTTTAGTCATCTTGCCCATGAGGCACGGTTACATAAGTACCAAGTGATTCATAATCAAGTGATTCCAAAAGTCCATCTGTATGGAGTTTCTTCATGCGTTTTACACCGATATGACCTAAGCGGCGGTGCCACAAATAAGTTGCACTATCATTATCAACTCTGCATCTTTTGGCTTCGACATTATGAATATGTGTATCACTCTGTCGAGATTCAACAAGAATAGACCATTCTTCAAGGGTGCATGACCATAAAGATATTACTCATATAAATAGAACAACCATTATTCTCGATTTAAATGAATAACCGTCTCGCATCAAACAAGATCCAGATATAATGTTCATGCTCAGCGGCACCAAATAACAATTATTTAGGTCTAAAACTAATCCGAAGGTAGATGTAGAGGTAGCGTGCCGACCGCGATCACATTGACTTTGGAACCATTTCCCAGCGCATCGTCACCTCGTCCTTTGCGGTGCTCGTCTATTCCGTAGTCCTGTTTGAGTTGCAAATATTAGCAGAACGAGTATCAAATACCAGTGCTACTACGAGCTCTAGTAAGGTACACATCAATAACATGTATATCACATATACCTTTGTTCACCTTGCCATCCTTCTTATCCGCCAAATACTTGGGGCAGTTCCGCTTCGATGTCGATCGCTTGCGGTAAAACACTCGATTTCAGGTTTAGGTCCAGACTTGGGTTTCTTCTCTTGATCAGCAACTTTCTTGCTGTTCTTTTGAAGTTTCCTTCTTCTTTCCTTTGCCCTTTTCTTGAAACTAGTGGTCTTGTTGACCATCAACACTTGATGCTCTTTCTTGATTTCTACCTCCATGACTTTTAGCATTGCGAAGAGCTCGAGGAATTGTTTTGGTCATCCCTTGCATATTATAGTTCATCACGAAGCTCTTGTAGCTTGGTGGCGATGATTGGAGAATTCATCAATGACACTATCATCCGGAAGATTAACTCCCAGCTGAATTAAGTGATTATTATACCCGGACATTTTGAGTATGTGCTCCTTGTGAACTATTCTCCTCCATCTTGCAGCTATAGAACTTATTGGAGACTTCATATCTCTCAATCCGGGCATTTGCTTGAAATATTAACTTCAACTCTGGAACATCTCATATGCTCCATGGCGTTCAAAAGCGTCGTTGAAGACCGGTTCTAAGCCGTAAAGCATGGCTGCTGAACTATTGAGTAGTCATCAGCTTTGCTTTGCGGGACGTTCACAACCACGGCTCGGCTCTGCTGACGAGCTGTCACCCAGCGGTGCTTCGGGGCGTAATTTTTACGTGCAGCAATGAGGATAATCCTCAAATTCGGACCCAGTCCGTGTAATTGCTACCATCATCTTTCAACTTTGCTTTCTCAAGGCGCATTAAAATTCAACGGAACAACAGCACGAGCCATCTATCTACGATAAACATAGACAAGCAAAATACTATCGGTACTAAGCTCATGATAAATTTAAGTTTAATTAATCATATTAAAAACTCCCACTTAGGCAGACATCTCTCTAGTTATCTAAGTGATTCGTGATCCAAATCAACTAAACCATGTCCGATCATCACGTGAGATGGAGTAGTTTCAATGGTGAACATCACTATGTTGATCATATCTACTATATGATTCACGTTCGACCTTCGGTCTCCGTGTTCGAGGCCATATCTGTTATATGCAAGGCTCGTCAAGTTTAACTTTGAGTATTCTGCGCGTGCAACTGTTTTGCACCGTTGTAGATGGACGTAGAACTTATCACACCCGATCATCACGTGGTGTCAGGTACTCTGAACTTTGGCAGCGGTGCATACTCGAGGAGAACACTTCTTGATAATTTTAGTGAGAGATCATCTTATAATGCTACCGTCAATCAAAGCAAGATAAGATGCATAAAGGATAAACATCACATGCAATCAATATAAGTGATATGATATGGTCATCATCATCTTGTGCTTGTGATCTCCATCGCGAAGCACCGTCATGATCACCATCGTCACCGGTAGCGACACCTTGATCTCCATCGTAGCATCGTTGTCGTCTAGCCAACTATTGCTTCTCGACTATCGCTACTGCTTAGTGATAAAGTAAAGCAATTACATGGCGTTGCATTTCATACAATAAGCGACAACCATATGGCTCCTGCCGATTGCCGATAACTTCGGTTACAAAACATGATCATCTCATACAATAAAATATAGCATCACGTCTTGACCACATCACATCACATCATGCCTGCAAAAACAAGTTAGGCGTCCTCTACTTTGTTGTTGCAAGTTTTACGTGGCTGCTACGGGCTGAGCAAGAACCGTTCTTACCTCGCATCAAAACCACAGCGATAGTTTGTCAAGTTGGTGCTGTTTTAACCTTCGCAAGGACGGGCGTAGCCACTCAGTTCAACTAAAGTGAGAGAGCAGAGACACCGCGGTCACCTTTAAGCAGCGAGTGCTCGGGCGGTGAAACCAGTCTCGCGTAAGCGTCTGGCGTAATGTCGGTCGGGCGCTTCATCTCACAATACCGCTGAACCAAAGTATGACATCTGGTAAGCGGTATGACTTATATCGCCCACAACTCACTTGTGTTCTACTCGTGCATATGACATCAGCGCATAAAACCAGGCTCGGATGCCTTTGTTGGGGAGCGTAGTAATTTCAAAAATTTCCTACGAACACGCAAGACCATGGTGATGGCATAGCAGCGAGAGGGAAATGTCGTCCACGTACCCTCGTGAACCGAAAGCGGAGCGTTATAACAAAGCGGTTGATGTAGTCGTGCGTCTTCACGATCCGACCGATCCAAGCACGAGCGTCGGCACCTCCGAGTTACGCACGTTCAGCTCGATGGCGATCCCGGACTCGATCCAGCAAAGTGTCGGGGATGAGTTCCGTCGACCTGACGGCGTGGTGGCGATGTTGATGCTCCACCGGCGCGGGGCTTCGCCTAAGCTCATGACGATATGACTTCTCCGGCGCGGGGCTTCGCCTAAGCTCTCTGACGATATGACGAAGTGGAATATGGTGGAAGGGGCACCGCACGGCTAAGAGCGATCCGTAGATCAACTTGTGTGTTCTAGGGTGCCCCCTGCCCCGTATATAAAGGAGCCAAGGGGAGGGGCTGGCCGGCCAGAGAGGCGGCGCGGGGAGTCCTACTCCCTCGGGAGTAGGATTCCCCTCAATCCTAGTTGGATTAGGATTCCCGGAGGAAGAGAGAGAGGGGCGGCCCACCTTTCCTAGTCCTAATAGGACTAGGGAAGAAGCGCGTGACCACCTAGGGCTGGCCCTTTCTCCTTTCCACCAAGGCCCACTATGGCCCATGTAGTTCCGGGGGTTCGGTAACCTCCGGTACTCGATAAATTCGATTTCCTCGGAACACTTCCGATGTCAAATGTAGGCTTCAATATATCAATCTTTATGTCTCGACCATTTGAGACTCCTCGTCATGTCCGTGATCACATCCGGGACTCGAACAACCTTGGTGCATCAATACTTATAAACTCATAATGAGCTGTCGCCGAAGCGTTAAGCGTGCGGACCCTACGGGTTCGAGAACTATGTAGACATGACCTAGAACCATTCTCGGTCAATAACCAATAGCGGAACCTGGATGCCCATATTGGTTCCTACATATTCTCTGAAGATCTTTATCGGTCAAACCGCATAACGACATCGTTGTTCCCTTTGTCATCGGTATGTTACTTACGAGATTCGATCGTCGGTATCAATACCTAGTTCAATCTCGTTACGGGTAAGTCTCTTTACTCGTTCCGTAATACATCATCTCACAACTAACTCATTAGTTGTAATGCTTGCAAGGCTTAAGTGATGTGTATCACCGAGAAGGCCTAGAGATACCTCTCCGACAATCGGAGTGACAAAACCTAATCTCGAAATCGCCAACCCAACAAGTACCTTTGGAGACACTGTAGTACTCCTTTATAATCACCCGATTCGTTGTGGCGTTTGGTAGTACCAAAGTGTTCCTCCGGTAAGCAGGAGTTGCATAATCTCATAGTTACAGGAACATGTATGGGTCATGAAGAAAGCATTAGCAACATACTAAGCGATCAAGTGCTAAGCTAACGGAATGGGTCATGTCAATCACATCATTCTCCTAATGATGTGATCCCATTAATCAAATGACAACACATGTCTATGGTTAGGAAACATAACCATCTTGATTAATGAGCTAGTCTTGTAGAGGCATACTAGTGACTATCTGTTTGTCTATGTATTCACACATGTATTATGTTTCCGGTTAATACAATTCTAGCATGAATAATAAACATTTATCATGGTATAAGGAAATAAATAATAACTTTATTATTGCCTCTAGGGCATATTTCCTTCAACCAATTTTGTTTGCCAAAAGAAGGATGGAGCAGCTAAGATTGTGCATAGACTATCGAGCTCTAAACATGGTCACGATCAAGAACAAATATCCGATGCCACGAATAAATGATTTATTGATCAACTCGCTCAGGCCAAGGTGTTCTCAAAGATTGATTTGAGGTCGGGATACCACCAAGCTGAAAGTGCGAACCGAGGATATTCCCAAGACCGCTTTCACCTCTAGATACGGATTATGCGAGTTCACCGTAATGCCATTCGGACTAACAAGCGCCCCGCATATTTTGTTCACCTCATGAACAAAGTATTCATGAAGTTTATGGATAAGTTTGTTGTGGTATTTATCGATGATATTCGGTATACTCCAAAACACCGGAAGAACCGCTGAACATCTCGGATTGTACTAGGAGAACTCGAGAAAACATCGGTTATGCGCTAAATTCAGCAAGTGTGAATTTTGGCTAAAGCAAGTAGGATTTCGGGCCGCGTCTTGACCCAAGAAGGTATCGCCGTGAGACCGGAAAAAGTCAAGGCCGTGCTTGGCTGGAAGCCGCCGACCAGCGTGTTGATGTCTGAAGTTTCTTGGGTATGGCGGGGATACTACGGAGATTTATTGAAGGATTCTCCACCATAGCAAAGCCAATGGCGCAACTACTCAAGAAAGACAGGAAGTTTGAATGGGCCGGAAGCTTGCGAGAAAAGTTTCCAGAAGCGAAGAGAAGCGACAGCACCGGTACTAATTGTGCACGATATACACAAAAATTTTGAGGTATTTTGTGGCGCATCTCGAAAAGGCCTCGGTGCGTATTGATGCAAGAAGGCAAGGTTATGCATATGTTTCAGACAACCCCAAACATGAGGAAAATTATCCTACACATGACCTGGAATTAGCAGCGATTATTCATGCACTCAAGGAATGGAGACACTTTTACTTGGTTATCGTTGTGAAATATACACGGACCACAAAAGCCTCAAGTATATTTTCACACAACAGAACTAAATTCTGACAGCGGCGCTGGTTGGAATTAGTAAAGGATTATGATGTTGGGATCCACTGCCACCCACGCAAAAGCAAATGTTGTAGCGAGATGCTCGAGTGGAACCCAGTCCGGACAACGACGACATGCGGACTTAAGACCTGAATTCCAGCAGAATTACAAAGCTCAATCGATGGTGGTCATCGAAGGCGGTGTGTCGAACTTAGAATTACAGCCTACCACGATAGAGAAGGTTAAAGAGGCTCAGCGTGGACACCCACATTGAAGGCATAAAGCGGAAGATGAAGTTGGGCAAGGCCTCGAATTCATTATTGATGAGCAAGGAATATTGTGAATGCAGGGAATAGGCTTTGCGTACCAAATATCCATGACCTTAAACAACAAATCCTGGCTGAAGGCCACACGCTCCATATTCAATCCACCACGGAGGACAAAAATGTACAAAGATCTTGAAACATTTTGGTGGCATGGTATAAAAGAGACATAGCCACGTTTATTGCATGTTGTGACTCTTGTCAGCGCATCAAGGCGAGCACGAGAAACCAGCCGGGCTATTGCAACCAAATAAGATACCAGTGGAAATGGGGCGAGATTGGAATGGATTTTATTGTTGGACTACCTCGGTCACGACACGGACATGATGCCATATGGGTCATCAGCGATAGGCTGACTAAAGTAGCACACTTCATCCCGTGAAGACAACACACCACTCGAGAAGCTTGCTAGGCTCTACCTCTCCCGTATCGTTTGCTTACATGGAGTCCCAAAGAAAATAATCTCGAGACGAGAGGCACTCAATTCGTCTCCCGATTTTGGGATCACTTACAACAAGCTCTGGGAACTCACGGCATTGATTACCGCATACCATCCCAGACGGATGGTGGCTGGCGAGTAAACCAGATTCTAGAAGATATCTTTGAGAGCATGTGTCCTCACCTATGGGACCAGTTGGGAGGAGAGCTTACCATACGCAGAATTCGCATATAACAACAGCTATCAGTCCAGCACTGCAAATGGCACCATTTGAAGCTCATGCAGACGAAGATGTCGTACCCGCTAAATTGGTGGAAGCAGAGCAGTCATATCTTGGCCCAGACCTGCTCAAAGAAGTGAAGATAAAGTCAAGGTAATTGAGGACCGACTCAAGACAGCCCAAAGTCGACAAAAGAGTTATTACGATCGGAAGCATCGTGGAGTCCATTTTGAACCGGTGAATTTGTGTACCTCACAGTATCCCCTATGAGAGGCCTGCACCGATTCAAGATTAAAGGAAGCTAGCACCAAGATTCATCGGACCTTTACGCATAGTAACACGAAGAGGCGCGGTGGCCTACCAGCTAGACTTACCGAAGAATTATCCGACATCCATGGCGTATTCCCGTCTCCCAATTGAGAAGTCGTAAGCAACGGAGAAACAAGTACCCCATAAAAACAATGGCGTGCAACAGACCTTACGTATCGGGAGCATCCGATAAAAATCTTGGAAGAGTCGAGAAAGGAGAACCGACGAGAAAACCATAAAGTTCTTCAAAGTTCGGTAGAGCAACCACACGAGGTGAAGCCACTTGGGAAAGAAGATTTCCTTGGGCGGAGCACCCACAATTATTGAGGATCAAGCTGGAATCTCGGGGCGAGATTTTTCCTAAGGGGTAGGTGTTGTGACACTCCAAAATTTTTCCTTTGGTTTTCTTCAAAATTTTGTTGGATTTGAAGGAGGTCTCAAAACCCTTCAAAACTCTCTCAAAGCTTTTTCCCTCTGGCAAATATTTTACTTTTGCATCTCCTTCAACTCTGGTGTTTGGTTTTAAATTTTTCTTGATTGCCCTCTTCTCAAGAATTCAAGAAAAATCTTTGAAGCTTATTTTCTTTCAAAAAGAAACTCTAGGAGTTTTCATCCTCTCCCATATTTGAAATCATTCATGATTTGGCCATACCACATGGTAAAATCTTCCCAAATATATCTCCTTCCACTTTGGGCAATCCAAACATTCATCTCAACTAGTTCAACCCTCTTCGGATTTTATTTCATTTAATTCTCTCCCAAATCTTCTCTGTCCATTATTTTGAGCCTAGGTAATTTGCAAAGCAAGTACCTTAATGCATTGAGTTTTGACCTCAAACCAACTCCCTTAGGTAGTCCTTGGTACCCACAATCAAGAACCACTCCTCTTACATTCAAAGATTTCAAATTATAGTCTCTGCAAGTTTGGACCAGATTTGCCAAATTTGGTGAAATTCATATCTACACTACTCCAAAAATTCCACAAATATTCAGGCAGCCTCTAGATGCAATGAGAGGCCCCTCCACCAAAAACCAGCTCAAGGAAAAATCCTACATGCCTAGATCATTACATCGAACACCTTGCATGCCTTTGTTTCTATTCATCTTGATTAAGTTCGAGTTTGATGTCGATCTTACGTCGAGAAATTCAGTCACATGCTCACAATGCACTTGGCACGTTGCTCACGGCCTAGCTTGCTTGTCCGGAGCCTCACTGCAGCGATGTGGCGCGTTCTGGCGTCGGCGGCACCTGGCCCGCTTGCGCGGCGTGTCTTCGGTGGCCGAACCACCATAGCAGCCGGACGAGGAGCGAGCGGCGGCATAACGCCGTTCGGCGCCGCCTAAACCCCTGGTGGCTCAGCGTGGCCATTTCTCGCCAGCGCGCGCATGCAGCACCGTCGCCGTGTCACAGCACGTGCGAGCGCGTTCTCTGCGGTGACGGGCGTGCGGCCGTTCCGTCGAGGACAAGCCGTAACCTCGCCCTCCTTGCTGAGTTGGACACGGGGATGGCACCAGTTCGTCGTCTAGTTGGTGCTCAAGCTCCTAAGCCGACCGTGCAACCACAACACCACCGTAATCAACTCGCCGTAGAACCCCGTTCTCGGCAACCGCCTCGAGGCGGCTATATATAACACCCGAGCTTGCTCTCGCCCGCACACCTCCACTACCTCTCGAGACCTCGCCAAGTCCTGGAAGGGCCACGAGAGCTCTCCTTCCCGACTCCGGCCGCCGTTCCGCCTCGGCCTCCACCGTGATTCACTCCGGTGAGGTCATCTCGGCGCCCTAACCTCGTCGAGATACCCTCTCATGCTATCACGAGTCTAACCCCTCCTCAATTCCACCTTGCAGCTCTCTCGGCGAGGTCCACGACCACCCGAATCGCCGTCCGCCCGGAGCAAGCGTCGCCCGCCGGCGTGGTACTGCGGCGACCACCACCACCTCCCACAGGCGTGGAATGGCGCCACGATCACGGAGGTACTCTCGATCTCCTGCCTGCGCCGTGGATCGCCCCGGCGACCACCGTGGCTCTCGGCGCCAGCGAGCCCGACTCCTTCGTTTGAAATTTCAAACCTGACGGGTGGGACCCGCCCGTCAGCCTCTCTTTTGTTTTTTGAATCGTTTTCTGAAAGCGTACTTTGACAAATACGCTTCCACTCTGAACTGTTTTTCTGGATTTTTCTGCAAAGCCCCCTGGAAGTTTTCTGTTTCATTACAGATGGGTCCTCGGGCTAAAACCCTTATAACTTTTTAACAGAAAGGAATTTTTGAGTGATTCTTTTTCTGTCCTCTTCATATTTTTGTCTAGTTTTTTTTCATATTTACTGAAAAATATTTGGATCAACTTTCTGTACCCCACGGTATTTACGTTAAGCGTGTATTTTTGTGTACCGTAGATGCGAAAGAGGTGACGGAACGCAAACTTCATGAGCTAGACCCGACTACTCCGAACCAGGCAAGAAAAGTTTGAACTTTTGATATGATGAGTGTCTGGGCATGTTTGCATTATTTTGTATCATGACACGTTCATGAGCATTTCGATGATAGTTTATCTACGTGAGCATTGAGGCAAATGAGCTCGGCAAATCCATGAGTTGTTGGAAACTTCGTTGCATGGCCATGAGTTGGCATGAGTATGGGTAAGATGGCAGTGTTGTAGCATGCCAGGCTTATGCCATATCGTTGACCGGTGTCAACATAAATCACTCGATTCCGTCCGTCCTCCCTTTCGTACTACCACTGTTTCCCGCAAGGGATACTGACAATAAGTTCAAACCACTTCGGGTACACACCAATTCGAGAGGCGGGATGAAGGTTCCATGGGCCTGGATTAAAGCCTTTCATCGGTCAGGGGCATGGATGTTTCGGTTGGGACGAGAGGGCACCCTTAAATGTAGCGTAAATAAATTTGATCCCATGCTAATCGAGATTGTGATATCCCGTCTCAAAGTTTTTCTTAAGCGCTGTCTAGGGTGATTCTGGCAGCGTGAGGTATGATGGGTGTGTACTAGCTAGTTGTGTTTCTTCGAAATACCGTAAGCGGAACTAGTCGCCATTGACTACGAAATCCGTTGGCCATGGAAAATTTTGGTATAAACTCTCTGAGTCAAAATTCCTGAATTCATCTTATTCATATCCAAGTACCGTGTTCATCACATCTTGTCAGTGTCGGTCTCGGTGGCGAAACTCCGAGAACCATTTGAGTATCAAATGTTTATTTTCTGTGAATGGACTAACCCGCTTATTGTCTTGTGATGAATATTTTTCGTGAGCACTATGTCTGCGTCGAGTTATGAATGATGTATTAAAGCCCTTTACGAGATGTCGCTCAGACGTCCGACTGCGACATTGTTGTCACTTATTTTTATTATAAGCCCTTTCTGCGATGTCACTCAGACGTCCGGCTGCGGCATTGTTGTCACTTATTTTTATTATAAGCCCTTTCTGCGATGTCGCTCAGACGTCCGACTGCGGCATTGTTGTCATTTATTTTATTATAAGCCCTTTCTGCGATGTCGCTCGGGCGTCCGACTACGGCATTGTTGTCATTTATTTTATTATAAGCCCTTTACGCAATGTCGCTCGGGCGTCCATTGCGACATTGCTGTTATATTTTCATTATAAGCCCTTTACGAGATGTCGCTCGGCGTCCATTTGTAGCATGCATGTATTTTATTTCAATATAAGCCCTTTATGAGGTGTTGCTCGGGGCCTTGGCTGTGGCATGTTTTGCTTATTTGTTCACCCTTGGCGTCGCTTGGACACCGATCGGTTTTGAGTTTATCTTCTTTGGGTTTTCGGCGGACTACCGCGATTCCTTCTTATTTATTTTGATATACTGTTTTAATTGAGCATTGTTAAAATTAATCATGTCACATTCATTTGTTATATCTTTTGTCCGAACTGTCTTGCGAGTACTTTCATAGTACTCACAGCTTATTGATTTGGCGGATCTTGTGAAAGCAATCTCACGGATGAAGAGTTCGATGGCGAGTCCGGCGCCTAGAGGAATCGGTCGGTCTCGTCGACCCTGGATTAGTCATTGTGATATATCCGCTTCCGCTACCCAAATAAATCTATTGAGCCTCACCTAGGCGCTCGATGAGCCCGATCGATAGACTTATTAACCACCCCTTGTGTTATCCACCAACCACTCATATCTCGAGTCGATAGTATTTCCACCCCACACCGTTGTGTCATATCCGCCATCACGTATAATTATTGGCATGTTGTAATAATTGGTTGGGCATCTTGATCCGACCCTGTAATATTGTAATGCTCTTGGCTTCTTGTATCAAAGTTTTGTCTACCGTATGGAGGATTTTTCCTCATATTGGATTTCATAGGTCGGTTGTTCAATAAATATTTTATTGAAAAACCGGTCGTGTTTACTGATCGGTGGAGGGGGGAGGCTGGAAGGCGCTAGGCCTTGCCATGCAGCGAATGTGGCCGGGTCGGCGGGAACCCGGCGGGCAGGCAGATTAAACAACAGGCGGTGGAAGCGGAGGAGATCTGGTCAGATCGGTGCTGCGATCACGACAATGAGGCGGCTATGGTGCTGCAAGGACATGGCAGGGAACACATTGAGAGAAGTGGCGGTGAGGAGAAAGAGATCTGAGAAGGAGAGGGGCCAGGCGGAGGAGGCGGACCCGGATCGGTCGCGGAGGTCGCCCGGTGTGCTGTTCCTGCCGGATCAAGCGGCGGCAGGTGGCGGAGGCTGCAAGCCGATGGGGCGCTGACCATGGCGTGGTGCCTGCGAGAAAGCCTGAGAGAAAGCGTGAGAGAGAAGGAAGGAACCATAGGAAGGAAGGGAAGGGAGAGGTGGTGCGGCGGGGACCTGCTGGTTGGCGGCTCTGCTCGGAGAAGGGCCGGCTGCGTGGGAGGCTAGCCAGGCAGGGAACAACGGCCTGGTGGCGATATTTCGCATGGGAAGAGTTGAGGAGGCTCGGGTGCAGCGAGGCTGTGGCCTCGATCCTAGATTTGGATCGGCGCCCATTGGGAAGCGTCGGTGGAGGCGGAACTCGGACTGCTGCTGCTGCTTGGGTGGCGGCGTGAGGTGGGGCATGGAGGAGCTCCTCTCCTCCGGACGAGCAGGGAGGAGCAGCGATTCGGGGAAGGGGAAGGCTTGGGCGGCAGCTGGATAGAGGAGGGGGCGGAAGGCAGCGGCTGCGGTTTGCTGCTTGATTTTTGGTGGCCTTGGGAAACACGGGGAGGTGGTGGGAGGAGGTGGATCTGAGATGGATGGTGGTTGGCTCGTTGGGGAAGGCGAGGAGGAGACCGGAGGTGGGCTGGCGGTAGCGATGGGAAAGGATGGATGGGGCGGCTAGGTTCTAGGGTTAGGTAGGTTATATATGTAGGTTGGTTGGCTTAGGGCAAAGCGGATCCTCCGATTATAATCGAGCGGTCGAAAACAAACAGGTTAGGGAGTCCGGTTAAGCGGAGATGTTCTTGGGATGTTTGGGGATGATCCGGATCCAACGGTCACAACAGCCGGGTCAGATGCAGGGAGTTTTGGACAGCGGCGCCAAAGGGTTAAGCTGACCCACGGAGACAAGGAGAGAAGCGACAAATGCGAGCGACTGCGAGTTTTATGAAAACATCACGAGATGCAATCGCATGATGCTATGAGATGAGATGCATGACATGAACAAAATGCAAAACAAAAGACAAAAACCCAACCATGGAGGAAATAACATATCGCATCTCCGGAAAAGGCAAGAGTTGGAGTTACGAATATGGAAAGTTGTATCACAGAGGCGTTACGAATCGATCACCATCGCACCTCCCTATACCTTGAGGTTAGTGTTGAACCTAAAAAAGGTAATTTGGTGTTTGCGTTGAGCATGAATATGATTAGATCATGTTTATTGCAATATGGTTATTCATTTAAATTAGAGAATAATTGTTATTACATTTACATGAATAAAACCTTCAATAGTCATACATAATGTGAATGGTTTATTGAATCTCGATCATGTGATACACATATTCATAATATTGATACCAAAAATATGCAAAGTTAATAGTGATAGTGCAACATATTTGTGTACTTGCCGTTTAGGTCATATTGGTGTAAAAGCGCATGAAGAAACTCCATGCAGATGGACTTTTGGAATCACTTGATTATGAATCATTTCATGCTTGCGAACCATGCCTCATGGGCAAAATGACTTACCACAGTGATTAGGCGAGGTCTGTGTGACCTTAGTTCAAGGAGAATACTGTGAGGACTTGATGTCTGAGCTGCGTGCTCGGGGACTGGGTGTCGGGACTGTGTGTCCTCGAGTTTAAATACTCGGCCGCTCCAACCGGGACGTACAAGCCCGAGACAGCAGTTGGAATTGGTCTACCAAATCATTGTCTTCACCAAGCTTACTGGTTCCATTTCCTCAACTCTTTCATTCCCTCATTCTTGTGTTAAGTGCTTCATCATATCGTGTTTGAAGACTTTGTTGAAGACTTTCTCAATTTCCTCGGTTCAATTTCATGAGTCATTTGTCTTCATCTTGTGTTATCCTGTGATTCGCTTTATGTACTCTATGCTTGTCTTCATTTCATCATGATGACCATGCATGTATACTGTATGCTTACTTACGAGTACTTATTCCGCTGCAAGTAGTTCTTAGCTAAGGAATTTCCTCACCGGCAAATTCCTCGGTGAAGAATTCATAAAATTGACTATTCACCCCCTCTAGTCGATATACTTGCACTTTCAATTAGTATCGAGCAAGGTACTCCCTTGTTACATGTGATTTCGTTTAACACTTTGGAGTTTTAGTTATGTCGACAGCTTGGTATGAAGAAAGTGACATGCCTCATCTTTGGCGGTCACGAGTATCCCAAGTGGAAGGCCATGATGAAGAAGCGTCTCATGGCGATGAACAATGACTGTGGATTTATCCTTTGAGATTGGTCTTCTTGATCTGTGCAAGGCGGCGGGAGCTGATGACATTCGCAAGTACACTCTTCTCAACCTCACGGCGAAGGACACCATCTGCTCCTGTCTGTCTCAAAACCAGTTCAGGAACATCATGCATCTCGATCATGCGAAGCTTATCTGGGACCGTCTCCTTGAGGTCTATGAAGGTCATCGAACCCGTCATGATCCTTGGTTTGAGGACTTCAAGGAATCTCTCAAAGCGATGACATTCGAACCGAATCATCATCCTCTTCATCATGCCTCATGGAAAAAAGTCTTTGAGGATGATCAAGCCAAAACCCTTGAGTGGGTCCTCGATAGTGGATGTACAAATCACATATTGGTGACAAGAATCTATTGATGGATGCTCCCTTATCACCATCGCATCTGAAGCATATCATCTTGACAAAGGCAAAAGTCAGGTATTGGGTCTAGGTAAGGTTGCGATCACAAAGGATCGACACATGGACAAAGTCATGCTTGTTGAGTCCTTAGGATACAACCTTATGTCATCTCAATGCTTTGTGATCTTGATATGGTTGTTGTCTTTGGCAAATATCGTTGTGTTGTGGTTATGGGTGACAATTCCAAAGTCTTGAAGGCTTTAGGAGAGGAGACTTGTATATTGTTGATTTCTCTACAGGACTGCAACCAGCCGTGTGCCTACTTGCAAAAGCTTCAGAAGGCTGGCTATGGCATCGACGACTTGGTCACGCAGGCATGAGGACACGCTTGCGAAGAAGAAGCATGTCATTGGCATTGAGAATGTCAAATTCCTCAAGGATCACTTATGCGGGGCATGTGAAGCTAGAAAAATGACCAAGGCCAAGCATCCAGCGAAGACTATCATGACCACTACTCGACCATTCGAATTGCTTCAGATGGACCTCTTTGGTCCTAATTAATACTCAGCAGTCACTAATGATGCATCTCTATATGGCTTTGTTATTGTTGATGATTACTCTCGTTACACATGGGTACACATTGTTGCCCACAAACATGAAGTGCAGGAAGTCTTCAAGCGATTTTCCTCGAGGCTTCAACCAACTTTGGTGTGAAGATCAAGCACATCGGGAGTGACAATGGGCCTGAGTTCAAGAATTCTGGTCTTGATGACTATCTTGATGAACTTGGTATTACTCATGAGTTATCTGCTCCTTATACTCCTCGGCAAAATGGTGTCATGGAGCGCAAGAATATAACTCTTGTTGAGATGGCTCGAACTATGCTTGATGAGTACAAGACGCCTCGTCACT
Organism: Aegilops longissima; assembly: GCA_021605205.1. Lineage (NCBI taxonomy): Eukaryota > Viridiplantae > Streptophyta > Magnoliopsida > Poales > Poaceae > Aegilops > Aegilops longissima. The sequence continues at coordinate 101,323,874 of CM038678.1, read as the reverse complement.
TCTGGTTGAGGCAATTTACTTTGCATGCCACATCATCAACAGGGTATATCTTCACAAATTCTTCAAGAAGACTGCCTATGAACTCCTCAGCGACAAGAAACCGAATGTGAGTTATTTCAAAGTCTTGATTGCTAAATGTTGGATTAAAGATCCTCATCACAATGCTAAATTTGCACGAAAGCACATGAAGGTTTATGCTTGGCTACGGAAAGGACTCGCACACCTCTGAGTCTTCAACAATGTTCTTCACAAGATTGTTGAAAATGTAGATGTCTTGATTCGATCAAACTAATGGCTCACAAAGAGAGCACCTACCTACGTGATAGATGAACCTTTTGAGGATTCTATCAAGTTCAAGGCTCTTGAGGATGTCATTCCTCTTGAGAATCTGCTGAAGAATTCATTCGAGCGTGAAGAGCGTCGAGCTGATGCATCTGAAGAAAATCTTTGAAGAAAATGGTCTTTGAAGAAAATCTGATCAAATTCCTCGGCGACAACCAGCTCATCCTCGCGTTGCAAAAGAAGTGCAAGTTGAAAAGATCATCGATGACATTGAAGCACCGGGTCCTCTCCTGCGCTCAAAAGCTTGATTTATCTAACTTCCGTGGGCACTATGCTTTTGTCTCTATCCAGAGCCCACTAAGGTAGATGAAGCATTTAATGGAACTGAGTGGATTCAGGCCATGTAAGAAGAATTACATCGATTCGAGCTCAACAACGTCAGAGGAACTGGTCAAACATCCAGATCCTGCAAGCATAATATCATTGGCACAAAGTGGATCTACCGCAACAAGCAAGATGAAAATGGCCTTGTGGTGAGGAATAAGGCACGACTTGTAGCTCAAGGCTACACAGAGTTGAAGAATTGATTTCGATGAAACTTTGCACTGTTGCTAGAATTGAGGCTATTAGCATATTACTTGCTTATGCTAACCATCATGATATCACTTTATATCAAATGGATGTGAAAAGTGCATTCCTCAATGGTAAGCTTGAGGAAGAAGTATATGTTGCTCAACCCCAGGTTTTGAAGATCCAAGAATCGACAAAGTCTTGAGACTCAACAAGGCCCTCTATGGCCTCAAGCGAGGCCCCTCGGGCATGGTATGACACTTTGAAGAATTCCTCATGAAGAATGGCTTCACACCAGTTCACTCGACCCTACTCTCTTTACTAAATCTTATGATGGTGAACTATTTGTGTGCCAAATATCGTTGATGATATTATCTTTGGTTGTCTTGACCAGCGTTATAGTGATGAATTTGCCTATATGATGAGTGAAGAATATCAAATGTCTATGATGGGAGAGTTGAAATTCTTCTTAGGTCTTCAAATTAATCAACAGCGCAATGGCATATTCATATCTCGGAGAAATACCTCAAGGATGTTACGAGGAAATTGGCATGCAAGATTGCAAAGGCGTCGAAATTCCTATGCCCACAAATGGCCATCTATGCCTTGATGAAAATGGTATTGACTTGATCACAAGGTATACCGCTCCATGATTGGTTCTTTATTGTACTTATGTGCATCTAGGCCAGATATAATGCTTAGTGTTTGCATGTGTGCCCGATTTCAAGCTACAGAAGGAATCACACCATAAGGCTGTGAAGCATATTCTTCAATATCTAGCTCACACACCAACACTAGGATTATGGTACCCCAAGGGCTCTGCTTTTGATCTCATTGGATATTCGACTCCGACTATCTGGTGATCGTGTGGACCGCAAGTCAACATCTGGTACTTGTCATTTCCTCGGACGATCTTTGGTGCATTGGTCCTCGAAGAAAGCAGAATTGCGTATCACTTTGTCTCTGCGGAAGCTGAGTACATTGCTGCTGGTTCTTCTTTGTGCTCAATTGCTGTGGATGAAGCAAACTCTCAAGGATTATGGCATCAACGTGAAGAATGTGCCTCTCTACTGTGACAATGAGAGTGCCATCAAGATTGCTCACAACCCAGTTCAACACTCGAAGACAAAGCACATTCAGATTCATCATCATTTTCTTCGTGATCATGTGTTGAAGGGCGACATCTCCATTGAGCATGTGAAGGTGAAGAACAGCTAGCGATATCTTCACAAAGCCCTTGGATGAGAAGAGATTTAGCAAGTTGAGGTGTGAGCTAAATATCTTATAATCTTGAATATTCTTTGAATAGGACACTCATCCTAACACTTATGCAAAATTGATGACTTAGATGTGCAACACATGAAGAAGCGTTTTCTTCAATCAATGAAGAACAACACTCTAAGTGTGAATAAATTAATGAAGAATTTGATTCTCAGAACCCTCGACAATTATGCGGTGTCTGAAATCATCATTCTTATCTGATTGAGTCACGCTTGACACCAAAGTTGAAAATCTTCAATTTGAGTATTTAAATCAGTTTTGAAATTCTTGATTTTTCAAATTCTTCAACTTTACAAAATCTTCTTTGGTTCGTCGTTTTCTTCATTGACTATATATATATATATATATATATATATATATATATATATATATATATATATATATATATATATATATATATATATATATATATATATATATATATATATATATATATATATATATATATATATATATATATATATATAGTTTATATCCTCTGACATTCACTTATGGCTATTTCTTCAAGTTGTTCTTACGCTAAGTGAATGTGATCGGACCCTTCCCCTCTATGCTACCTCAACCCAATCTATTCACAAATTCTTCATGTGCGTTCTATTTGAAACTCGTTCAAAGTCTTCTTTGTGTCCTTGTCATTTGAAGAATTTGCGAGCAAACTTTAACTTATCTTATCAAATTTTGGCTTTTACGCTCAAACCGTTCCGCTTCCCACGATAGACTTATCTATTCATCCACGATCTAACACGATCTCCACATTTGATGCGTGGGTGACACATGTCATGCGAATGAGAAGGGTCGAGAGCACGTTAGTCCTAAATCTTGAGCGAACAGTTTTTCCTTGTGGCTATAAATACCCTCTCCCTTCCTCACTTCCTTTACTCCGCTCGCTCTCTCTCTGCTCGAGCTTCTCAAACCCTAAGCGCTGCCGCTACTTCATCGTCGCCCGGTGAGGAAGAGCTTCGTTGTCTCGACCTCGTCGCCGTCGTACTTTTCGCGCCCGCGGAAATCTTCACTCCGCGCCACCGTAGCCGTCTTCCTCCGCCGAGTTAGGCGTGGAAGATCTGCACTAACGAACTTCACCTCTCCATCTCACAGTTAAATCGTGTTCTTCGTTCAGGGGTAATTAAAAGTTACTTTTACTGCCCTCTTTGATTCAAATAATTTCTACAAAATCCTCAAAGGTGTTTTATTCTTCAAATCCTCACACTAAACACCTCACATGTCATACATTCTTGATTCGTTTCTCTAAGCATCATTTTTCTCTTCAAGATTCCTCAATTGTGTGGATCTTGATCTATACAACTCTGGAACATAAGACAAAGAAGCAGCTTAGTGAAATTCTTCAAGACTCATCTGGTCAAAATTCCTCAAACTTGCTTTTTGAAAAACCTTACGAGAAGCATATGACCTCTCGAAATTCCTCGCAACTATACTCTTTTCACGGTACTCATGTCCGCTGCTGAATCACTAGGTTCTCATCAACTTAACTCATTTGCAGCGTTCCTCGAAGAAAAGTTGCATACTTCTTGAGAGAATTCGATTATTCAAATTCCTCAAGCTGAAGAAAATGGCGAACGGTAGAAGCCTCGAGAAAGGAGGAAAGAAGCACGAGGTCATGACTGCCTTTGAAATCCACGATGACATTTACAAAGACTATTGCACACCCGATGAGGCCAAGTTTGGTAAAGAAAACAAAAATCAGCGCAAAGTGCGCATCTGAGAGATTGAAAGGAGATGGGCAAGAGAATGGAGGAATACAGGTATGTAACTCCAAAGAGCGTGAAGAAATTAGCACTCAATCCTCCATGCCCAAGACCACCATTGGCTTTGGCCAAATGGCAGATCCCACCAGCCTCAAGCGCGGTGAGGATTATCTGATGAATGGGCAAGCGCCAAGCCAAGCTGGCCGAGGCAAGCCAAAGAAGCGGTGAGGAAATTCAATGAGGACTCTGCTGCTGCTGCTGCCTCTGCTTGAGGCCTCTGTTGTCAAGCCAAATAAATCTATGGCAAAAGAAGGCGCGCGCAAGCCAAGTGCTTCACCTCCGGTGCCCTCAAGGCCTAGTTCCTCGGCAATGCCCTCACGGCCAGAATCCTCGAGCCCTCACGGCCAATTCCTCATGCTGCTCCTGCTCCTCCAGAATCTTCAGCTCCTCCGCCAAAGTCTTGACCGCTCAGGCAAAGTCCTCTGCACTGTGCATCTTGCCACGTGCCAAGGGCGGCAGGCATCTCCATTGCCTCGGTCTCTCGGCTAGTTCCTCAGCTGCACCAAATTCTTCAGCAGGACCATCCTGCTGAAGACAAAGGCAAGCTATTTGGGCGAGGTCCTCGCCCTAGTCCTCAAAAGAAGCAAGTTGCCTTCCAAGTGCCGTCTGAAGAAGGCGGCGATGATGATGAACTTCTGAAATCATCGAGGCGAGCAAGTCAGGGCCGCTAGAGCCAAAGGCACCAATGTGCCCTTGCTATTGGATCCTAAGCTGATCCTCGATTATATTGATCTACGGCACAAGGATCGAAACTCCTATGCCTGATTTCCATCGACTCTGGCCAAAGTCACATCTTGACCCATTTCATCTACGAAGAAAAATGGAAATTTGAGAAGGCCGGGCAGATCAAGAAAGGCACAATATAGGAAGAACAGTTTTGAAGACCAATGTTGTCTCTATGACAAGCGATGAGCTATCAAAATCAATCTGAAATCAAAGCCCTCGATAATAACTTCAATGCCTACTATGCTGATTGGCAAGGTTCCAAAGTCAGATTTGTTAAACTGATTGAGAAATTCACCTCCAATGTTGCAGCTCCATCGCAACAGGAAATTCCTCAGGCTGAAGCTTCTGCTCAGCAAACTGAAGAACATCCCAGCACCGCTAATGACTTTCAGACTGCTGAAGAAAATGTTAGTTCCAGGGCTGATGACTGCATTCCAGCCACTGAAGAAATTGCCAAGGCATCCACTAGTGGTGCACCTGAAGAAAATGAAGAAGTCAGGGCAACTGCATCAGTTGTGCCTGAAGAAAATCAATCAGATTCCTCTGCTCCTCCTGCGCCTACAATAACTCCAATCTTTCCATCTGCATTAGATGTGAAGAAGACCAAGGCTGCAGAGCGGGCAGTTGTGAAGAAAAGGAAAGCATCAGCTGCTTCAGATTCCTCCGCTCCAAAGAAAATGAAGCCTCTGACAAGTTCATTTGCAAATCCAATTGATGTTGTTCCGATCTCAACCATGCCATCAAAGGGCCTTGTTCCTTTTGGTGAAGAATATGTGATCCCTAAGCGGATCGATGAAGAAAATCATTCTGCTGCCCGTCGGAAGCAGATTGATGAAGAAATTGAAGTGGATGCTATCCCTTCAACACTGTTGTCTCCTCGCCCATGCCTCGGTTCACGGTGAAGAGGCGGCGTTGAAGAAATAGAAGATGAAGGCGTGGATATTGGGTGCACTCGCCGGTGATGAATGATGACTTTTGGGAAAGTCGGCACCCCAATTCTCCACTCTTCACCCTTCTGACAAATACCTCAGTCCCCTGCACCAACCGTTCAACTGGGCTCTGAAGAAACTCACCCCACTTCATCTGTGCGTAGAAATTCCAGCCACTAGTGCTGAAGAAACTGCTGCTGCTGATCACTTGAACACGCATACTACCACTGAAGAAGAACCAGAAATTCCTCAGCCTGAAGAACTTGAGATTGCGATTCCTGAGGTCGTGATGCAACTCACTGACCACTACTAGAAAAAGGGCTATAGATGGGATTGACACTAATGGCGCACCAGACAAGCGGTGCGCCATTATATCTCTAATAAGCGCACCACCTTACGATCGCCATTAGAGTTGAAACTACTAATGGCGCTTTTGGCCCAAGGTGCGCCATTAATATCAAAAAATTTTTGAACTAGTGCGCTTTGTCCAAACATACTAATGGCGCATCCGGACTCGATCTCGCCATTACTAGTTGTAACTAGTAATGGAGCACTGTCGAAAATCGCCACTAATGTTGTTTTTTATTATATTTTTATTCCTTTTTGGCAAAACTACTAACGGCGCCTTTGTTCCACCATGCGCCATTACTAGTTTAAACTAGTAATGGCGCATTGTGGAAAACGATCGCCATAGTATTTTTTTTGCAAAACTACTAATGGCGCACCACCGGAAGGTGCGCCATTAATAACTTTGAGATTACTAATGGCGCATTTAGAGTTAGTGCGCCATTAGTAAGTGAGCAACAACAAGATATTTTGGACAGCCTCTCCTACCCACACTCACTTTCTCCCCACTTCATTCTCTCCACCTCCTCCTTGTCTCGGGTGCCTCCTCTTTTCACCTCATTTCCACCATAGATTAATTCAAATTAAGTGGTTAAATTACCTTGTTTTGATAGGTAAGTAAGGGGAAGCTATATTTATGTTGTTCTCCTACAACAATGTGCACATGCACTTTTTATGGCATAGCTAGATCTATGTATGTTAGTGGTGTTGCATATGTTTGTGGTGTTGCATATGTGTTTGTGTTTGGAGGTGTACGGTATTTGAAATCGATAGTTGCCAATATTTTGCGGAATGTTGATTCATTTACGTTTGGCGAAATTTTGGCATTAAGCATTCTTTTAGTCCTATTTTTAGGGAAAGTCATGCCAAATTTTTCTTGGTTCTAAAATATCGTTTTGCTCTACCCATGACGACCATAGTCCATACGATGACGAAGGCATCGTGAATAGGTTTTGAGGTCCATGAAGGCGAGATGCTTCAAAAGAAGCGAGGCGGAGATAAGATGTCCGTGTCGAAGATGCAAGTGAAGAGCCTTATTGCGGACCCGGTTCGAACAGGTCTTGGGACCACCTGCTCTTGCGTGGTTTCATGGATGGCTATCGGTGGCAAGGTGATGAAGATGACTCTGAAGTCATCCTTGGGGGCGGGCAAGAAATGAGGAAGGGCAGCAAGACAACCACCGCGGCTCGGGCGGACGAGAAGGCGAAGAATCCCGGGAGATGATCACGGCGATGATCTTGTACACAGTCATCATGTAGAAGATCACGAGGACATGATGATGAGGAAGATGCGGAGGCGGGCAGCGGGCATGATCATGAAGATGATGATGCGGGCGAGCGACGGCGCTGGACCATCGATGGGTTGGGTGCAGGACCCTCATATTCAAGACACTGCTTCTCAAGCGAGACGGATACTTATAAGAGCTGCCGCCGAGAGAAAGCCAAGATGGATCAACTTGAGTTAGGCGGTTACTCCATTGTATGAAGGATGCAGGCCGAGGATACCGCTGAAAGTAGCGCTCATGGCTCACGGAGATGAAGGTAAAACACAAAATGACCGACACATGCCCGGCGAGAACATGTCATTACAGCACGAACGTCTTCCCAAAGGGAACAAGTGCCCGACCAGTTTGGAGGCGAAGAAAATCGTGTGTCCTCTAGATTTACCGCCGTGAAATACCATGTGTGCATGAACAATTGCATCATTTATCGGAACGAGCAGCGGAGTCTACCATATGTCCGGTGTCTTGGCGTCACTCGATACAAGAAGAGGAAAAGCTCCTCGAAAAGTGGTGTGGTACTTTCCGATCCTCCTCGTCTGCAGCGGTATTTGCGGACCCTAAGGTAGCAAAGCTCCTGCGTTGCACGCGGATAGGGAGGAGAAGAAGCGAAGATAGCGCAAATGATCCGGAGATAGATAAAAAGACAAGATCTTTGAGTCACCCTAAGGATGCGAGCGGTGTAGCGTTGAACCGAAGACCAGAATTTGGGAGCGATCCAAGGAACATCATCTTTGGCGCGAGCACCGATGGAGTCAATCCGTTTGGCAGCGAGAGAAGCACACATAGCACCTGGCCTGTGTTTGTGTGGATGTACAACCTTCCCCCTGGTTGTGCATGAAGAGGAAGTACATTCACATGAGTATGCTAATTGAAGGGCGAAACAATCGAGGGCGACATCAATCTGTATGCGGGGCTGCTGAAAGAGGAGCTTGACCGCTGTGGAAACGCCCGTGTCGTGGGGCGCCTTGCAGAGAAAGAATATTTCCCTATGAGAGCCGCCTTTGCTCACGACGGTGCACGACTATCTCGATTCACGGATATCTCGCGGGGCAGGTAGTCCACGGATTTTCGGATCGTAAGGTGCATGGATGACACAGCGTATCGCCAGCTAGATAGAGATCCGGGTCTTGAAAACCGTGTTCATGGGACATCGAAGGTGGCAGCGGCGATGACCCGTGGAGAAGCGCAAGGATCTGTTCGATGGTGAAACCGAACCTCAGCGCCCGTGTCGAGGAGGCGGCGAGAAATAGACAAGCTGTTGAAAAATTGGAAAGACTGCCCTTGCGGAAAAAGAAAAAAAGGCGCGAGCGGGAAAGAAGCGAAAAGCGCGAGCAGCTGCTGAAGGTATGGAAAGCGAGGTCTGTTTTACGGGACTTGCCGTCTTGGAAGATCCACCGTGTGCCTCACAGCCTTGATGTCATGCATATCACGAAGAGCGTGTGCGAGAGTGCTTGGTACCTTGCTCAACATGCGGAGAGGACCAAAGATGGGCGAAAGCAAGGGCAGACTTGAAATCAATGGGCATCGGCGGGAGCTTCACGCTAATGATGATGATGATGATGATGATGATGATGATGAAGCAGGACACGATGAAGTCATCGCCAAAGGCAAAAAGGCCAAGAAGACCGGAAATGACTACCCTCCGCGTGCTTCACTCTAAGTTAGGAGGAGATCGAGCAGTTTTCACCTGCCTCCTAGGAGTAAAACTTCCTTCTGATTCTGTGAGGAAGATAAGCGGATACCTAGACCCAGTGACGAAGTTGATGGGATGAAGTCTCATGACATCACGTCTTGATAGCGAATACTTCGGTTGCAATCCATGGGATCATGGGCCGCGCGTCCATGAAAGCGCTATTTGGCCTATGCAAATTTTTCGGCGTCATCTCGGAAGTCGATTGGCGTGAGGCAACTTCGAAGGCTACGAGGAAGAGATCGTGGTGATACTATGCGAGCTTGAGATGTACTTCCGCCCGCATTCTTGACGTTATGGTGCATCTGCTGGTCCATATAGTGGAGGATATCATCCAACTTGGGCGACATTCCTACACAGCATGATGCCGTTCGAAAGGATGAATGGTGTCATCAAAGGATACGTTCGCAACATGTCACGTCGAGAGGAAGTATAGCGGGGCTTTTCGACGAAGAGTGCATCTCCTCTGCACAAATTATCTAGGCATTGAGAACCCGTTGGTCTGCCCATCAACAGCACCTCGGCGGGCTCGCTGGATGGGGTCACCGTGAGGTCGCCTTGAAATGCATGTCGACTTAGAGGTCGACTCGCCGACTTTGAAAGAGCAAACCTAGTCGCGCTACAACACATAGGCGTGGTCGATCCTTGGGTGGTAGAGCACAAAACCTTTATTAAGAAGGCGTACAATGACCGAGGCCAGCAGAGGGGCGAGCGGAGATATAATCAAAGAGCACAACTCATGTTTCACACGTTGGTTCAAGCGAAGCTTACATGCGTACCCTTTACATGAGGATTATTCAGCGGAAGAACAACTCATATTCGCCTTGTCACGAGCGCGAGCACAACGATGACCTATGAGGCGTCGATATCCATGACTACACATTCTACACGAGGCCAAGGACATGAAAGCGATGGTTATCGAACTCCGGGTAGCGATGGAATCCTACACGGTAATGACAAGGACAGATACTACGGAAGGATCGAGGAGATCTGGGAGCTGAGCTCTGTTGGAGAGAAGGTCCGATGTTCCGTGTCGAGATGGGCGAAGGCGTCCTAAAAGAAGACGGTATTTCACCACCATGGTTATACGAAGCCAAATCCAAGACCCATGGCATAAGCGTCACCGCAAAAAATGAGCCATAGTGCTGGCTTCCCAAGTTGACCAATGCTTCTTCATTACCGACCCGTCAAAGCCCAGTCGTGTTGTCGTGAGGAGAGGCAAAGGAAGATCATCGGAATGGATGGAGTAGCCAATGAGCAAGACTTCGACAAATCGGCGACCGAGGATCGAACATGGCGGCGATGATGAAGTAGCAGCATACACCACAAGAAGAAGCGGGACCACCCTACCTAAGGGCGTCCGTTCCACGGAAGAACTCCATTTGCGAAAAAGAAGGGCAAGAAGATTGTGAACAGATAGCTAGCTAAGATCGATTGTATTTAAATCGTAGCCTTCATTTCTCGATTGTATTTCATGGGCACTTTTTGAACTATCATGAATATTTTTAAATTTCATGGACACTCGATCTCGATCCCCCTCCATCTCGATCGCTATCCCACCTCGCCAGATCCGGTCCCCTCGCCATGAGCACCCCGATCCACCGGCCGCCGCCGACCCCCCGCACCCTCGATTCCCCTACTCAACCGCCGCCGCCGACCCCCCGCACCCCTCCCCTACTCAACCGCCGCCGCCGACCCCCCGCACCCTCCCCCGCTCCACCGGCATTACTGTTTGATGATATTTTTTAAAAATTATTACTGTCTTATAAAAAATATTACTGTTATGATTTAAACAAGTTTGAACATATTTAAACTCAAATAAGTATCAAACAACATTTTAAATGCATAAAAAATTTGTGGAGCACAGGAATCGAACCAGGACCTCTGGTGTGAGAAGCAGGCTCTTGACGGTCGAGCTAGTAGAGGAACTTGATGTGGATCAGGTCGGTGGAAGATAACCTGTTGGCTCGAGCAGAAATCAAAAAAAATACTAATGGCGCACCAGGCGAGTGCGCCATTAGTATGGATGTACTTATGGCGCACCGAGGGGTGGTGCGCCATTAGTATTGTGCCGCCCCCATCCATATTTCCTCCCCGGCCCAAACCTATCCCCTCTCTCTCCCTCGCCCTCGCCCTCGATCCCCTTCCCCTCTCCTCTCCCGAAACCCCAAATCCCCCACGAAATCCCTAGGGCTTCGCGGCGAGCTAGCCGGCGAAGAGTCAATTGACGGAGAAAGGAGGCGCCCAGCAAAGATTCCGCCCAGCATCAAGCGGAGAGAGCAGCGTGCGTGCGGAGAAGGAGGAGAAAAAAGCGATGTGGGGAAGGAGAAGAAGGAAGCGGCAAGCTCTGCTGGCGGCGGGCGCCCGAGGCGAGATCCTGCTGATTCAACGCCCGAGGTCAGTTTAACCTCGCCCCCTCGTCCGCACATCTCGTGGTTCTTTGGGGTTTAAATCGCCACGCCCTCGTCATCATCAACGACCGCTGAAGCGAATCAAATGGAGAGATAGGGTCGGGGTAGGGGAGGGATGTGCTCGAGCTTTTTTCATGCCATTTGGGATCACGGCATCCTCTGTTTTCCTTTTCCAGTACGTAGGCACAACAGTTTTGAGGATGTTTTTTCTGTAGGCAACTAGACACAGATAAGTATGCATATATGCTTGTGTTTTTTGCAGGCAAATCAGAAATAGAGAATAGGCAATACTGTGTGTTTTTCGCAGGCAAATCAGATAGAAGAGTAGGCCAATAAGCAGTTTGGAATGATGTGGGTTTCTGTAGGTTATGAGATAGAGGGTAGGTAGGCAATGATCAGTTTAGAGAATAGGCATTCCTATATTTTTTTTGTTTTAGGGAAATAAGATAGAAGGTAAGTAAGCAAACCTGAATTCTTGGTGCCATTTCATGGTTCATTGTCTGCATAGTGCATACAGTTTCAGGATTTCCACCATTTTTGGTTTGTCTCATAGCCTTTGCAATTTTACATCGGCTATGTTTGTTATCTGCTATTTTGCAAAATCGGTCTTTGTTCACCATTGCTAAATCGGTTTCCGTTAGCTATGTGTATGTAAGCGCCTTTACTACTTGATGAGGAGTGAAACCAGCATTAGCAGAGGCCCTCCTTGTGAATGGATGAACAAGCAATAATGAGCTCTGGTTAAAGCATGAGCTGCTGATGAACTCAGTTGCATAGAACATATATGCATGTGGTAGCTAGTTAGATTCAATTAAGGGAGCTACAAATGTGATTCACTGCGCAGTATCTATTGATGCGGTATATGATTATTTACATTGCAGGATCAAGTAAAAATACAGCCTGATTTTCAAAGCTCACTCATGTGGTAAATAGATGAGGAACAAATGATGTTGTATGTTTAGACTTGGAACAACCAGATAGCTGGGCACACTTGTAAATTTACAATAACAGACACACCATAGATATTGATTTTCTCATTATGATCTCAAGGCTTGCGCTCACAGGTTGGTCACGGAGTTGATACTACGATCACCGGCTGCATGGAAGTGTTTTGTAAGGAACTGCATGTAGGTATTGGTCTTTGAGGCTGAATGTAAAGAGTTATTCAGTCTCGGTGTTGTCTTTCCTGAAATGTTCAGATAAGGAATACACATAGAGCATCGGTAACATGTGACCCGATGGCAGCAAAGTCAAACAAACCCAAAATTGGTTCAGTTGCAAACCATGTTACCCACATTGACCCAAAATTGGTTGAATTGCAAACCATGTGACCCAGATTGACCCAAGAATACAATGCTTGAATTGTGGCTAAACCGAGAACATGTGGCCATGTTACCCAAAATACTGATGCACCTAGTTTTCCCAATGCCTTTATTCTTACCTTGCTCACTACTAGATGAAATGTCAACCTGCATTTTCCATTTCATCTCCATCTAGCTGACCCTCGTGTCGTCTCTGCTCTGCAGGTAGGCGCGCAATGCGACCAGGGCGAGGGCGGCCCGGGAGAGGAGGGCCACGTCGCCTCGGCTCACGAATGGTGGTGCTTCAGCCTCGGCTACTGACAAACATAGGTGAGTCCCCACCCCTTCTATTCTTCCTCCTCTACAGTGCAGGCTGGGTCAAATGCAATGGGAAATAAGTATCAATCTTTCTCAACTTCAAAATTTGTTTGTGGCACCAAGGTTCAGCAGCACATCAAATCGAACATTTTTTAGCCTAGTTATTCTGTATGTACAGTGGCAAGATACATGCTCATTCTATTCTAGCAGCAAGTTTTCTAAATCAAACAAATCTTATTTTTTCTTTCAAGATACATACATACATACATACATACATACATACATACATACATACATACATACATACATACATACATACATACATACATACATGCTCATGAGTGAGCAGCGAGTTCTTCAAGATACGGATTTTTAAATCATGAGCGAGCAGGGACTTTCTCAAGATGCTCATGTATATATCAAATCAAAGGTCCAGAATTTGGTGCCTTGCAGATGCCTTTTCCACTGCACTCTCTATACACCTACTAGTAACATGTACCGGTTTTACTCTTGTCGATATTACAATCTCAAATGCAATATTACCCTCTGCAATTTCCAAATTTACAGTACTAGTCTGTTAATACTTGTTTTGAGGTACTTTTACTTCTTCTTTCCTAAGTTTTATTAGTGTACTTTTACTGTCCTCTATAGGTTTGCACTATGTGTTTTTGTGCCACGTCGCACTTTGGGAATTAGAGGATCTTTTGATCGTGATAGTTTCTCACGGAGACCATTTCTCTTTTGATAAAAAATGCGGGTGGGTGGGCCTGTGTCGATGATTCCTTATAGCCCAGCAACCACACTATCTTATACCACTAGGGCAATATATCCATTAGAGGGGCAGGAGAGGACGATATGTAGGCCCATCTCGATATCCATTTCCACAATGCTCAGCTAGGGAATTTATTAGACATAAATATTAAATGTTGCAACATTTCAAACACTTTGAAATATCTTTTTGTATGCATGAAACATCATTCAAATATTTTTCCCATAGTTTGTCAAAAAAGGCTGCAAAAATATCACTATATTTTTAAAAGACAAATGCAACAAGAAAAAAGTCAAGACAACGTAAGATGACCAAGGCAACAAAAAGTCATAAACATCCCATGGTTTCCAGCAATTTAAAAGGAGTTCATTTGGTTCAGTTTCTATAGTGCGAGTTAAGAGTATTAGTGCTTACCGTTCTTGAGTAAAAAAGGAAAAGACAAGCAATGTGAAAGAATCAGATTACGTGTGGTAGAGAGAAGGTCCTTCATTTTTTTCTAAGTGCCCTGCGATACTTGTTCCTTTGTGCACCATAAGTAAAACTAGCTAATTTTATGAAAATGTATCATGTCACTGTCGTGACTCTCTCTTTTAAGTCCACATTACATTGGTGGCTCGGTTAACTCCTAGGGTTTTAGCAGTTATGTATAAAAACATTACGATCCAGTATTGCTTGTAGTGGTTTGTCCAAAATGTTGAATGATACTGCTTGGAGATGCATATATTGTTTCACCTCTTCACATGCCAATGTATTTTCCATGTTGTGATGGAGGCCTTTTGGCCTTGTCCACCGAGAGGCCCTTGAGTTTCTGGAATGTCGATTAACTTCTGTTCCAGCAAATTGGTACTCCATATGTCCTATTTTCAGCAAAGGTCGTGCTGAAATTTTCCGTTAATTTTAGCATGACTTTGCTAAAATAGGACATATGGGGTACTTGTGACTAATGCATGGGCAGGGTACTTGTGACTAATGATGAAAGCTTAGGCTTTTAGGGTGCCTCGGCGTCAAAAAACCCTCAATGATAAAAGCTTAGCTTTTAGGATGCCTCGGTGTCGACAAACCATAAATGATGAGACCATGATCTTGTTCCTTGACAATAACCAACTTTTGACAAAACTTTGTTCCTATTTAGAGAGAAACATGGCCAACAACGATGAGGCCGGGGTTGAGCGGCAAGGCATTCAGGAGCTGTCCCGGAGATGGAGGAACAACCTCACTTGTATGAGGGCGCGCCTTCCCACCGATCCACGAGACCAGCGATGGTACCGCCGAGGATGACCCCCGATGCCACCAGCGATGGTGCGCCGAGATGCCACCCGATGATGGCGGCGCACACGAGATGGCAGCCAACCGAAGAAGCGACGGAAGGACCGGCGCCCGACCGTGGTCCGCACCCTCAAGGAGGAAGTTCTTGAAGTGGACTCGGCGGGAATCCAACGGCGCCGAATGAATAGTCAAGGGTTACTCGCTTCAGCTCGGGTGCATTCTCCGAACACCGTCTCGATCAACACCGAGAACACGAGGCATCTGACCGAGGAATTTGCGCAACCTCCTCTTCACGAAGCTGCCGAGCGATACAAGTTCCCGCTGAATTTGAAAACACAAGCCTCAAAGGGAATAAAGTGAACAATGCTGCCCTCACGAAGATGAGCAAGGCCCTGTCTACTTGGAAAAGCAATGTGAAGAGAATGATCGAGAAAGGTGAGAGTTATGAGAAGATCAAGGAGAAAAATCGCCGATCACCGAAGATGACTACTAGCGACTTCAAGATCAATTGCTCGAGCACCGCAAACTTCCAATCAAGTCGATTGGGGAAAGAAATGTGGGAGCTGAACTTAGGGAACACACACTCGGTCCGGTGGTTCTGAGTGGCGGAGCCTATATGGGACAAGGAGGAGGCGGACCGTGCCGAGCAAGGCCTACCGCCCCTCTTCGATAAATCTGGTGACAAGCGGACCGGGAACTTTATCGGGGCCGGTACAAGAAGGACCCAAAAACAAAGGAGCTTACCACGGATCCGAAGACCAGGCGCTTGAGCTTGTTACAGTAAGGAATACACCCCTGCGTAATTAGCTCCATATGGTTGCATTCTAATTAATGAAGGCAAATTTCTAAATGGTTCACATTCCTTCCGCAGTATTGAAAGCGATGGCGGGGTCGACTAAAACAACCCTTGGGACACCACTCTAAATAGGGCGTTGAATGTAATGAAGAACAAGGATAAGCTCGATGGTCGGCGTCGGCTGGTCGTGTGGCGGCAAAGGCTTGTCGACAAAATGGTCGTCATACTATAACCTTTGGTGGCGAAAGGAGAAAAAGACCAGCTCGGAAAGCGGTAGCGAGGTTCAAGAACTCAAAGGCACAGGTGGCGCGGATTCGGAGATTGTCCAAGAGCAAGTGCAACAACAAGTCGGAGCGGCGATCACCGCCATTGTGCCTACCTTGATCGAGGGTTGAGTGCGTGGATTGCGGGCGACCAACGAGGGCCGCCCGATTCCTAGCTTCACGGCCAGCAACTCGCTGAAGAGCGATGGCGGGGCCATTGGTGTCTCCGGCGGGGCGGCATTGGTGTCTCCGGCGCCGCACGGGAGCTTAATGCACCGGGTGTCGCCGGCCGCCACCTCTGCAGCAAGCGGCCCCTCCGTCAGCTGCCGCCCGCCGTTGGCGGTGCCTCGACGATAGCCGAGCAGCGCCATCATCACGGTAACTAATTAAGCCTCTCGGCCGAGGACTTCATCTCCTTGCCTTTGGTGGGCATCCACGGCGCCCTACATGTTTTCGCGGCGTCGCCGATGTTCCGTGCACTCTCACGCGCCGTGAACAACGAGTTGGTCGATGTCGCCAAGGCGAAATCGTTCAACCGGGCAACCTTGTTCCACGGTACCGGATGCCACCCAACTTGTTTAGGGTTCAACTAGTTGGTGCTGCCGGGCTGCGACAGTAGTTTGTCGGGACCCGATTCGGGACCCAAGTCACATCGACCTGGCGGTAACACCTCATATCACTTTGCGGCCTCACGCACGGTATTCCCAGGTGTCGCCTTACCATGGCCGGGACCGTTTAGCCTTTTGGCTCACGTATATGATAGTGTCGCTAGCATCCACATGACAAAGAACCGGGCCGACATGGCTGGTCGTGAACCCAAAGCGGCGCTAACCTATGGGGACAGGCATACATGAATCACATCGAGCATGTCGGTCATCAGCGTATGAATTCGGGCTGTAGCTTTGGGCTATGAGGACTCCGGTATCCCGGGCTGTAGCAGAGCTAGGCAGGACTCGAATATCACCGCGTGACATTTCCCGAAGGACAGACATAGGAGCGAAGTGAAACACATGCCGGCCGATCAAGTGTCCAAGCGGTAGTCTTTGGGCTAGCAGGACTCCGGTGAACCGGGCTGTAGCGGACTACTATCGCTCGAAGCACAAGACTACATTTCCCCATATGAGAGGCTGCCAAGGATAAACAACTAGTTTGTCGGATCCCTCATACCAAGCATTTCAATCATACGCATAATATGCCCGATATGAGTACATACAACAAGGCATCACAACAAAACTCTACAACTCAAAGTACTTTATTTAAGAGGCTCAGGAGCCATACATAACTATATCCATACAGGTAGGGGTCACATGACCCAACACTCAAGTCATACAAACATACAAGCACATGCGGAAGCAAACTAGTCAGATCTGAGACTCTAGAAAGAAAGAAAGCTTGTGAAGCCCTTCTATCTCAGTGGCCCTTCACAAGCCTTGGATCACCACACAGGTGGCTAGTTCACTCGTCGATGTCAAGGTCTACATAAAACCCATCGGAGGGGCGGTGTTGTCGTCTGAAAAACATTAATTAAGCAAACATGAGTGCGGAGGTACTCAGCAAGTCTTACCACAGAATCCTATCATACATGCACATTCTCAAGAAGGTGGTGGAGTTATTTGACAAGCCAGCTTTGACTCTTGGCTAAGCTATCCTCGTGACACCACTTGAAAAGCATTTGTCGCTTTGCAGTCCACTAATCACCATCACAATACTCCACCGTGGATCCTCTCTCGTCACCCACGAGAGGGCCATCCATGATACTCACACTATCTTGAGGCTTTTAGTAGTATCCATTTACTTGTCTATGAACTGATATAGGTAACCCGAAGTCCTTCTCCGTGGACACGGCTATTGAATAGATCATATTAACCTGCGGGGTGTACTTCTTCACTGCGCTCTCACCACTTACGCCGTTTACACGACATGTACTCGGCAACCTTCAGCGGAAGCCCAGCGTGGGTGTCGGCCACAGCCTACCTAAACACTCAAGTCCCTAGTCGGGTTTATCGCCTATTCGGGTTCCATCCATGAGGAGTCGGCGAGGTTTCCCATACAGCCCGAGCGATGTGTGCAGGGTTCCCGAGATACCAAGCGGGCACTTTCGGTACGCAGACCCGCGTGCCTACCATAACACAACCCACCCCTAAGGTCAGCGTTGCGTGCGGCCTGACATGCTACAAACACGAAACTACTTGCAACTCCGGATGAGAACAAGGGTGGTTAAGAAGCCGAGAGGGTCCATTGGTTTGGGCCCAATGCGTGGTAGTAACTGTTTCATGGATCACAAACACAGAACTCAGTTCTTAGGGGCGGCTTCAATGAAACAACCCACCATGTACTCCTACATGGCCTCTCATCGATACCTTTACCAAAAGCGTGTTCAACACTTTCACTCTCGAACCGACACAACCTTTCCTCCAGTTCATCATCCCGATGAGCGGACGACACAACTCTAAGCATAGCAAGCATAGCATGGTAGGAATCACAAACATGGCTCAATCAACTCCTACACATACTAGTGGGTTTCATCTGAATTCTTGTGGCAATGACAGGTCATGCAAAGGAAGTGGGTTCAACTACCGCAGACACACAACAGTTTGAATCGCGTTGTCTTAATGCGATAAACAAAGCGAAGCGAGAACATGGGTTTGTATCGGAATGATCAATGGGTTGCTTGCACGATGGAGTGGTGGTAGGATCTGCCCTTGAGGCGGATATTGGGATTATCCTCGGGGAGAACCTATCACGAAAGACATCTGAAAATAAACACACATGGCAATATGCAACAATATGATGCATGCTATGACATGGCAATATGGATGTGTGTTGGCCTAATGCAAGCTGAAACAAAAGGGATGAACTCATTTGAATCAAAGATTCAAATGCTAGCTCATTAAAATAGCCCTAAAGGTGTAATATCTTATTCTGCTTAAACAGCAAGGTTAACTTGTTTTATCATGCATGAAACCTGTACCAATGGATAGAATGGATTTTTCTGATCATTTTTCATATATAGATCTTTGCATTTGGAGTTCTGATTAATAGTTATGAATTTTTGAAGTTTGAACTATATTACGGAATTTCCTATAATAGAATAAATCCGATAATTAATTTCTTTGCGTCGACAATCGTCGAGGGTGACGTCGGGGTCAGCGGAGGCGTCCAGGTCAAACCTGTTGTGGGTCCAGGTTGTCGGCATAATTAGTTTAACTAAAATTTAATTAAAACTAATCCTATTTAGTTAACGAGGCTGGGCCCCACATCATTGACTCAAGGAAGTCAACGGGGCCCACCGTGGTCAAAGTCAACGTCGGCTGCACGGCGTTTAGCCGCCAGCGAGCCCGGCGGTGGCGGAAGTGGGTTTGGCAGTTCGGCAACCAAAGCGAGCAGCGGAGGTGGCTATGGGTGGCTGGGGACAAGCCGCAGCTCTTGGTGGAGTCGGTTGGGGTCAGGCGGCGGAATCGGCGCCGGCGGCGACCTAAGCGGCCGCCGGAGTTCGTCGGCGAACTCGAGGCTAGGGTGTCGGGAGGTGCGTGGAGTGTTGGTTAGACCCTAAATGGTGTGGTGAGTCGATGGACACGAGAGGTGGCGGAGGGTGGCGGGAACACGTCGTGACGAGCTCTGCGGCGGCGGTCTGGTGATCTTCGTTCGGTTGCTACAAAGCTCGAGAGTGAGAGAGGAAGGAAGGGGGTAGCTAGGCTCACGGGGCACTCGTGGAGGCAACTTGGCGTGGCGGGGGCGGGCTGGTGCGGCAGCGGCGTTGAAGGGATCTCCGGCGGCGGCGGGATCGAGGCGAGTCGGTGCAGTGGCCTCGGGCTACTCGAGCACTTGAGGCTCGGCTAGCTCGGCGAAGTTGAGGCGGCGGAGCTCCTAGACCGGCGAGGAGGAGAGCACAGACGCGGGGGGCGCGGCTCTGGCGATGCGTGGCTGCGGTGGCGTCGGCCATGGCGGGGGCCTTGAGGAGGAGGCCGGGGAGGAGAGGAGATGTCAGGGGTTCGGGGAGAGCGATCCGCGTCGGTTCGGTGAGGGAGGAGGCGGCGGCGACCAGTGCGTGGCACCCATGCGGTGCTCGCCGCCCGAGCACACACTGCTGGCCGAGCCAAGCAGCTCATTGGCCTTGTGACAATTTGGGCTGGGCAGCAGTGGGCAGTTAGTAGGCGCCAGAGTAAGTTTTCCTTTCTGTTTTTCTTTTCTATTTTCTGCAACTTTGTGGAGTTTTAAAAATACTTAAACAGCTTCAAAAATCACCAAACTGCTCTGGTCCATAGTTGGAATATTTCCAACATGAAACATTTTGTTTGGGAATATTTGGGCATTTGAAATATTTTATATAATTTTAAATGCCCAAACTCAAATACTTATGATTTAATTCAAAGACCTTAGGATGACCTAGAAAATGGTGCACCACTTTTGGCGAGGCTCGAACCAAAGCAAAGGTGATGAGCATTTTGAAGGGCATTTCAGGTTCATTGAAAATAATTTTAGTAAACCCTAGTTGGATTCAAAAGGGGTTCTGGGGTTTCTGTCTTCCCCATTTCAAATTCAAATGAAATTTAAACATGATGCACACACTAATGCATGGACTAGCTAGGATGTGACAACTCACCCCCACTCAAAAGAATCTCGTCCCGAGATTTAGGATCCGTTCTTGAAAAGGTGGGATACTCAAGTCGAAGGCGATCCTCCCTTTCCCAAGTTGCTTCTTGCTCGGAATGGTTTGACCATTGAACCTTTAGAAACTTGATATTACGGCGTCGGTGATGCGCTCGGCTTGATCAAGAATCTGAGCGGGATATTCTCGATAGGTGAGGTTATCTTGGAGATCAAGCGTTTAGTGGTCCACTCCACGGATAGGATCCAGAAGCAACGCTGAGTTGGGAAGCGTGGAAGACATCATGGACTCTGGAAAGATCGGAGGTAGTTCAATTGGTAGGCAACTTCTCCTCGTTTGGCAAGAATGCGAAAGGGTCCAATGTAACGAGAGCCAACTTGCCTTTGATACCGAATCGATGGGTTCCCTTCAAAGGGTAACCGAAGGTAAGCCTTCTCGCCAATTTCATAAGCCATAGGCTTATGCTTGCGATCATATTGGCTCTTTTGGCGAGATTGGGCTGTTTTCAATTTCTCACGAACAATGTGAACCTGCTCTTACGCTTCTGAATCATATCCGGGCCAAAGAGTTGTCTCTCCCGGTTTCGACCAGATTAAGAGGCGTTCGACATTTCCGTCCATAAAGAACTTGAAAGGAGCTTTGCCCAAGCTAGCTTGATAACTATTGTTATAAGCGAACTTCGGCGAATGGAAGGCATTTCTCCCAATTCATGCGAAAGAGATGTGAAGCTCGAAGCATATCCTCTAGGATTTGATTGACTCGTTCTACTTGACCACTTGATTGAGGATGGAATGCGGTGCTAAAGGAGAGCGAGTTCCCATAGCATTTTGGAAACTTTCCCAAAATCGAGAGGTGAAGAGACTTCCACGGTCTGAGTTAATCTCAATGGAACACCATGAAGAGACACTATTAGAGATGTACAAATCAGCTAGCTGGCTAGCGGTTATACTCTCACGAGCGGGTAGGAAGTGGGCTACTTTGGAAAGGCGATCGGCGACAACGAAGATAGCATTATTCCCTCTCTTGGTCTGGGAAACCCGGTAATGAAATCCATACCGATTTTATCCCATTTCCATTCAGGAATTTCCAAAGGTTGAAGGGTACCGGCAGGCCGTTGATGCTCTGCTTTAACTTCGACGACGAGGCGTCGCAATTAGCAATGTATTGAGCGATTTCTCTCTTCATCCTAGTCCACCAAAACCTCTGGCGTAGGTCTTGATACATTTAGTACTACGGGATGAATGGTGAGAGGAGAGTCATGAGCTTCCTTAAGGATCAATCGCCTCGGGTTGCGCACCTTAGGAACCACTAGGCGGTCTCAAAGAACACGACACCTTGTTCATCAATGGAGAAACAATCTGCGACTCCTTTCTTGATGTTTCTCTTGATCGGGAAATTCCGGATCTACCTTACGTGCCTTGATGATCTGATCCGTAAGGGTAGGTTTACGCCACCGGGGTGGAAAGGAATCCTCGAGGAACAATGTGAAGATTAAGCTTACGAAATTCCTCGTGGAGAAATGGTTGACTTTGTTGTAACATCAGATTGTTACAATAAGATTTGCGACTTAGTCGTCAGCCATGACATTAGCTTTGCACAGGGTGTAAGATATTCCTAAGTCGTAATCTGTAATCAACTCGACCCAACGTCTTTGCACGAGATTCAAATCCGGTTGGGTGAAGATGTATTTCAGACTTTGGTGATCGGTGTAGATTTATAGCGATTACCAAGAAGGTAATGTCGCCAGGTTTTGAGTGCATGAACCCTTGCTGCAAGCTCTAGATCGTGTGTGGGATAGTTATCCTCATGTGGGCCTTAGCTGTCGAGAAGCGTAGGCAATCACATGACGATCTTGCATGAGTATGCAACCTAGTCCTTGTCGCGGCGTCATAATAGATAATAAAGTCCTTAGAAAAATCTGGTGGAACAAATGCGGGAGCAGATGTCGAGCGTCTTTTCAGTTCTGAAAGCTGAACTTCGCCTTTGTGGCGTCCATTCGAACTTCTTATCTTTCTTGAGGAGTTCGGTTAGAGGTTTAGCAACTTTAGAAATTCTCGGCGAAGCGGCGGCAATAGCTTCGCTAAACCGAGAAACTCGAACTTGCTTGACCGATTCAGGTGGAGTCGATCAAGGGCGGCTTGAACTTCGCTTCGGGATTGACAGCAATGCCCTTACGGAGATTACATGGCCTAGGTAGGTCATACGGTAACCAGAATTCACACTTAGAGAATTTGGCATAAAGGCGGTGCTCTCGAAGTTTCATCAATACTAGCCTTAGATGTTGGCATGTTCTTCCTCATTCTTGGAGTAGATGAGTATATCATCGAGGTATACCACGACGAATTTATCCAAATACTCCATGAAGATTGAGTTCATTAACGAGAGAAGGTGGCTGGAGCATTGGTTAATCCGAAGGACATGACGGTGTACTCGTATTGGCCATAACGAGTAACAAAGGCCGTTTAGGAATGTCCCGTTCTTGATTTTGATTTGATGGTAGCCCAACCTCAAATCCATCTTGGAAAAAGGCGAGGATCCAGCGAGCTGATCATACGGATCGTTGATCTGGGGGCGGATACTTGTTCTTGATAGTGACCAAATTGGCGGTCGGTAATCCACAACCATCCGATCCGTTCCATCCTTCTTCTTGACGAAGAGGGCGGGGCAAGCCCATGGAGATGAACTAGGGCGGATGAAACCCTTTTGCAAGGACTCATCGAGTTGTTTCTTAAGTTCGGCTAGTTCTAGGGGTGCCATCTTATAAGGTCTTCTAGAAATTGGGGCGGTTAGGGAACAAGATCTATCACGAACTCGACATCCTGTCGGGTGGAACACTGGCAGTTCTTCTGAAAGACATCCGGAAAATCACGGACTACGGAATATCTTGAGTGCGGAAGGGGTTGGCATTTAAGGAGTAAAGCTGGCGCCGACACTCGGGTTAAAACATTAAGCTGTCTTGCCGAAGGATGGGTGAGTTGAACAGTTCTAGTAGAGCAATCAATCTTAGCATAATGGGTGACATCCGGTCCATACCCAAGATGATGTTTATGTCCGAGGACTTGAGAGCTATTAGAGAAGCAAGAAAGACTAATCTGTCGACAAAATTTCATTCCATGACTTATTCTAGAGGTTTGCCATCTAGAACCGAGGGTCTGAATTTCCATGGAGGTGTGCATGTCACGAGAATGTGGTGTTGTGCAATCGAGCATAGCTCTCGAAATAAATGAATGAGATGCTCGGTATCAAAAAACGATTGCGGATGACAATTAACAAGGGCGTACCGAAACGGCGTTGGGATCCTCATAGGTTTCCTCGGCTGAAACATAGTTGGCGTGGCCACGGCGGTGGCAGCTGGTTTAACATAGAGCACCTTTCTTTGGCTTACCACGGCCAGCAGACTTTCCGATCTGGTTGGGGTTGTTGGGGACACTCACGGATGTAGTGGCCCGTCTCTCCACTTGAAGCAAGTTATCATATTGGGCGTGGAGCAGCATTAGCATGGGGCCTCCATAAGTCTTAGGCGGAACATCTTGCTGGTTGGGGCGGCGCCTCAAAGGATGGCCTCGGGGTGAACACTGGGTGGCGAGCGTATTTGGAATCAAACCCGCGCTAACCGAGATCGAGCGGATGAAGAACGAGTCACGGGAGTGCTTGCGTGAAGCTTCAAAGTCGACTGTCCGGTTTCAGCGATAGCCTTGTTGACTAACCACGGAAAGAAGTGCACTCGTGCGAGCGAAGATCACGGCGAAGCTCGGGGCTAAGTCCCTTGCGGAACCTTGCACCTTCTTGGCGTCGGTAGAAACCTCTTGAGGAGCATAACGTGCTAAATTCCCAAACTCACGGTGTAAGTATCCTTTGTCAGCCTACCTTGGGTGAAGTGCAGAATTCCTCCCTTTTACGATCCATGAGACCTTCGGGATGTGATGCTCACGAAGCGGCACTGAATTCAGCCCAAGTAGTAATTTGTCCAACGGACGCATAGCCTCATAATTCTCCCACCAAAGGCTAGCAGGGCCTTGAGGTGATAAGCGGCAAAGTAACCTTATCAGCTTCAGCCACGTTGGCGAGCGCAGCTTGTGGGTGATCTTTGCGAAGCCAATCATCCGCGTCGAGAGGCTCAGCGGAATATTTGAACCGGTGGATACTGACTTGACGAAGTCATTGAGTGACACCAGATCATTTCTTGGCTGGCGTGCGGTGTTTTGCTCAATCCGCTCCGATAGCGATTGGTCTCACGCTTATTGCGTTCGCTTCCAACATAACCTCGGCCAAAGATGGCGGTTGAGGCAGATTTACATTCCTGGCTGCTGGCTTCTCCTTGCTCGGAGCAGCAGGATTATTCTTGGTGTTGACCATCCTAGGAAACAAAACAACGGTTTAAACCAGGATGGCAGAATTTAGCAAGGAAGTGCGGAATGTAATGGATAACACGGAATGCAGAGATGTTCATCCGTATGACATGGTAATATAAAACTGCCATATATATACCAGCGGTCATACACACCATTCATAGTTTAGTACAAGCCCGACGGAGTACAACTATAGTGAAAGGCGTTACATCTCATCGGAAGCATTCCAACTCCTATACATTATTTTCTACACTTCGGAATGATACACACTAAGTCATATTCCACAAGTCACGCGGGGCGGTGGAAATACAACTATTACAATACTAGGGATACTACTACTAACTCAGACAGCTCCGTAGTAGTCCTCATAGAAGTCACCACCCAAGCACGGAAGTGGAACATGATCATCCGGAAGCAGGCGATCTGTGGAGCTTGCGGACCATAGGGACTTCGGATGTGGCCGTGGTCCAACAAGCGGCGAGCGAGGTCCACGAGGAGGTGATGCCTCCCACCTCACGCCACTCCATAAAGTCTGGCAGACCAGCCCGCACAGGTACAAGTCCCTCATGTCCATGTATCCGGCTTGCGGCAGGTGCAAACCGAGTCGAGTAGCCAGTGATCGAGCGGGCATTAAAGAGCTCCATCGCAAGGCCGGTTTTCCACGGTCCTTGTCTTCCAACATCTCTGTAGTAGTGCGAAGAAGTGAGTCCTCATGGGATGCATCGCTGTACATACCACGAAGGTAGCCATGCGCCCGAGGGAGGATCTTGGCATGTAGCGGAAATCGGTGTTGCCCAGCAAAGGCAGTTCAGCTCGAATAATAGTCATCATTGAATAGGCTGCATCTTGCGGACATCCCAATAGTGATCCCAAGTCCATAAAACAGTGGAAGCGGTTCGGTAGCTCGGGATAAGATGGATATATCTGACCGTGCACGAGATATTGGCTTTGATTAAAATCCTAAACTGCTCCTCGGCGGTATATTGAGGATACCATCGGTAACGGTCTCGACCATCACCGAACCAACATTGCCGTGTGACCACACACATCAATGCAGCAGGTCGAGACGAACCACTTGGTTCTGGGGACGGGTGGCCATCTGAAAGCACAGCCACAATGCAAAGACATTAGAATTTCTAGGGAAAATCGGGCAGCATAACATCTGTAAATGCTCAAAAACAGATTTGAGACATTCATAATCAGATTGCAAAACCACTCAACAACATCATATCAAGGTTACGGTTCAGCGATAGCATACTAAAAAGTAGTAGAAACTGAGCGAGGATGTAACCAACAATCCTATAAGTTACTACGGATTAGTAACACGTGAACACGATAGAGAGAGAGCCTAGTCCTATACCCACGTAGAATGAGAAGAGGATGACTCAGATTAGAGGGCATAAGGTAAAGGAGTAAAAAGAGCCTTCGTTCCTCCACAATCAATTCCCTACATATAACTAAAGCATTTCTAGACTCAACATCGACCAGTTTGGCTTAGCGAACCTACGAGGCAGCCCTGCTCTGATGCCAACGCTGTCGGGACCCGATTCCAAGTCACATCGACCTGGCGGTAACACCTCATATCACTTTGCGGCCTCACGCACGGTATTCCCACAGGTGTCGCCTTACCATGGCCGGGACCGTTTGCGCCTTTTGGCTCACGTATATGATAGTGTCGCTAGCATCCACATGACAAAGAACCGGGCCGACATGGCTAGTCGTGAACCCAAGCGGCGCTAACCTATGGGGACAGGCATACATGAATCACATCGAGCATGTCGGTCATCAGCGTATGAATTCGGGCTGTAGCTTTGGGCTATGAGGACTCCGGTATCCGGGCTGTAGCAGAGCTAAGCAGGACTCGAATATCACCGCGTGACATTTCCCGAAGGACAGACATAAGGCGAAGTGAAACACATGCCGGCCATCAAGTGTCCAAGCGGTAGTCTTTGGGCTAGCAGGACTCCGGTGAACCGGGCTGTAGCGGACTACTATCGCTCGAAGCACAAGACTACATTTCCCCATATGAGAGGCTGCCAAGGATAAACAACTAGTTTGTCGGATCCCCTCATACCAAGCATTTCAATCATACCATAATATGCCCGATATGAGTACATACAACAAGGCATCACAACAAAACTCTACAACTCAAAGTACTTTATTTAAGAGGCTCAGGAGCCATACATAACTATATCCATACAGGTAGGGGTCACATGACCCAACACTCAAGTCATACAAACATACAAGCACATGCGGAAGCAAACTAGTGCAGTACAGACTCTAGAAAGAAAGAAAGCTTGTGAAGCCCTTCTATCTCTGTGGCCCTTCACAAGCCTTGGATCACCACACAGGTGGCTAGTTCACTCGTCGATGTCAAGGTCTACATAAAACCCATCGGAGGCGGTGTTGTCGTCTGAAAAACATTAATTAAGCAAACATGAGTGCGGAGGTACTCGGCAAGTCTTACCACAGAATCCTATCATACATGCACATTCTCAAGAAGGTGGTGGAGTTATTTGACAAGCCAGCTTTGACTCTTGGCTAAGCTATCCTCGTGACACCACTTGAAAAGCATTTGTCGCTTTACAGTCCACTAATCACCATCACAATACTCCACCGTGGATCCTCTCTCGTCACCCACGAGAGGGCCATCCATGATACTCACACTATCTTGAGGCTTTTAGTAGTATCCATTTACTTGTCTATGAACTGATATAGGTAACCCGAAGTCCTTCTCCGTGGACACGGCTATTGAATAGATCATATTAACCTGCGGGGTGTACTTCTTCACACGCTCTCACCACTTACCGCCGTTACACGACATGTACTCGGCAACCTTCAAGCGGAAGCCCAGCGTGGGTGTCGGCCACGACCTACCTAAACACTCAAGTCCCTAGTCGGGTTTATCGCCTATTCGGGTTCCATCCATGAGAGTCGGCGAGGTTTCCCATACAGCCCGAGCGATGTGTGCTGGGTTCCCGAGATACCAAGCGGGCACTTTCGGTACACAGACCCGCGTGCCTACCATAACACAACCCACCCCTAAGGTCAGCGTTGCGTGCGGCCCTGACATGCTACAAACACGAAACTACTTGCAACTCCGGATGAGAACAAGGGTGGTTAAGAAGCCGAGAGGGTCCATTGGTTTGGGCCCAATGCGTGGTAGTAACTGTTTCATGGATCACAAACACAGAACTCAGTTCTTAGGGGCGGCTTCAATGAAACAACCCACCATGTACTCCTACATGGCCTCTCATCGATACCTTTACCAAAGCGTGTTCAACACTTTCACTCTCGAACCGACACAACCTTTCACTCCAGTTCATCATCCCGATGAGCGGACGACACAACTCTAAGCATAGCAAGCATAGCATGGTAGGAATCACAAACATGGCTCAATCAACTCCTACACATACTAGTGGGTTTCATCTAATTCTTGTGGCAATGACAGGTCATGCAAAGGAAGTGGGTTCAACTACCGCAGCACACAACAGTTTGAATCGCGTTGTCTTAATGCGATAAACAAGAAGCGAAGCGAGAACATGGGTTTGTATCGGAATGATCAATGGGTTGCTTGCACGATGGAGTGGTGGTAGGATCTGCCCTTGAGGCGGATATTGGGATTATCCTCGGAGGCGAGAACCTATCACGAAAGACATACGAAAATAAACACACATGGCAATATGCAACAATATGATGCATGCTATGACATGGCAATATGGATGTGTGTTGGCCTAATGCAAGCTGAAACAAAAGGGATGAACTCATTTGAATCAAAGATTCAAATGCTAGCTCATTAAAATAACCCTAAAGGTGTAATATCTTATTCTGCTTAAACAGCAAGGTTAACTTGTTTTATCATGCATGAAACCTGTACCAATGGATAGAATGGATTTTTCTGATCATTTTTCATATATAGATCTTTGCATTTGGAGTTACTGATTAATAGTTATGAATTTTTGAAGTTTGAACTATATTACGGAATTTCCTATAATAGAATAAATCCGATAATTAATTATCTGCGTCGACAATCGTCGAGGGTGACGTCGGGAGTCCTTGAGGCGTCCAGGTCAAACCTGTTGTGGGTCCAGGTTGTCGGCATAATTAGTTTAACTAAAATTTAATTAAAACTAACTCTATTTAGTTAACGAGGCTGGGCCCCTGTCATTGACTCAAGAAGTCAACGAGGGCCCACCGTGGTCAAAGTCAACGTCGGCTGCACGGCGTTTAGCCTTGATGAGCCCGACGCGGTGGCGGAAGTGGGTTTGGCCGTTCGGCAACCAAAGCGAGCGCGGAGGTGGCTATGGGTAGCTGGGGACAAGCCGCAGCTCTTGGTGGAGTCGGTTGGGGTGAGGCGGCGGAATCGGCGCCGGCGACGACCTAAGCGGACGCCGGAGTTGACGAAGGCGAACTCGAGGCTAGGGTGTCTGGTGAGGTGCGGGGAGTGTTGGTTAGACCCTAAATGGTGTGGTGAGTCGATGGACACGAGAGGTGGCGGAGGGTGGCCGGGAACACGTCGGCTGACGAGCTCCATGGCGGAGTTGGGTGATCTTCGTTCGGTCGCTACAAAGCTCGAGAGCGAGAGAGGAAGGAAGGGGGTAGCTAGGCTCACGGGGCACTCGTGGAGGCAACGGCGTGGCGAGGGCGGGCTGGTGCGGCAGCGGCGTTGAAGGGATCTCCGGCGGCGGCGGGATCGAGGCGAGGTCGGTGCGGTGGCCTCGGGCTACTCGAGCACGCTGAGGCTCGGCTAGCTCGGCGAAGTTGAGGCGGCGGAGCTCCTAGACATGGCAAGGAGGACGCAGACGACGGGGGGGGCGTCTCTGGCGATGGTGTGGCTGGCGGTGGCGTCGGCCATGGCGAGGCCTTGAGGAGAGGGCCGGGAGGAGAGGAGATGTCGAGGGGTTCGTGGGAGAGAGGGGGCGATCGCGTCGGTTCTCGGTGAGGAGGCGGCGGCGACCAGGTGCATGGCACCCATGCGGTGCTCGCCGCCGAGCACCTGCCTGCCTGCTGCTGGCCGAGCCAAGCAGCTGTTGGCCTTGGCAGGCTGGGCTGGGCAGCAGGTGGGCGGTTGGTAGGCGCCAGGTAAGTAATTCCTTTCTGTTTTCTTTTCTATTTTTCTGCAACTTTGTGGAGTTTTAAAAATACTAAAACAGCTTCAAAAATCACCAAACTGCTCTGGTCCATAGTTGGAATATTTCCAACATGAAACATTTTGTTTGGGAATATTTGGGCATTTGAAATATTTTATATAATTTTAAATGCCCAAACTCAAATCTTATGATTTAATTCAAAGACCTTTGGATGACCTAGAAAATGGTGCACCACTTTTGGCGGAGGCTCGAACCAAAGCAAAGGTGATGAGCATTTTTGAAGGGCATTTCAGGTTCATTGAAATAATTTTAGTAAACCCTAGTTGGATTCAAAAGGGGTTACGGGTTTTCTTCTTCCCATTTCAAATTCAAATGAAATTTAAACATGATGCACACACTAATGCATGGACTAGCTAGGATGTGACATCGGCCCCATGGCAAGACCGCCCATAGCGGTGCGGAAATCCCTATGCCACTAGATCCAAACATGCATATGCACGGGATCGAGCAACGGCGGCGACGATACATTTGTAGCGTCGATCGAGTACTTTGCCGATCATGGAGTGCGATGGCGACTTCATGGGGCCTCCTTCTCAAGAACCCAACCCAACAAAATCGTGCGCGATCTAGCTGGTACCGCGGAGAAGCCAAGTTGCTTGAGCGTCGTCGTCGTTCAGCTCTCGAGGCGCCTCCATTGCCGACTTCACCGAGCCTCGAGATAGGCGAGGTGCAAAATATTATCAGCCCCAACACACTCAAGAAGGCGGTGCTGTGAGCAGAACTCGGTCCCATTACGGGAGAAGAAGAAGGCGCGCAAAGAAAGACTAACAAGGGTGCGGGCCAGCCGCACGAAATGCGATCCGTGCTCGGGGCGGGCCACCTTCACGAGGATATCTCAAGGAGGGTGCATGTGGCGGGTAGAGGCGATGCTACCGATAAATATGCTCAATGCTGCAACGGTGCTATGTGGAGTCGCATGGCGGTGTTCTTTCTTTGGAAGCGGCATCTCGAGAGAAGGATGTGGCATACCGGTTTTCGCGGCCAAGGTGCGGAGGGCAAGGGCTTTGTGGATAACTCCATCGAGGCGTCGATCGTCCTGCGGTTTGATGACATCACGCTATGTTGAACCTTCATCCGCTGCACTACACCTTCGTTCGGCTATTTTATTTGAGTATGGAATCACGGATCATTAGCGACAAGACCCGGACATCGTGATAGTCGACCCCTTCTACATGCGTGCCAAGATCTTGGGCAGCGGCGGGGACCCGGCAAGTCGCGAGTTCTTACCTCGAAGGCGTCATTACGGCAAACCAAGATAAGGATAACTTCCTCGTGCCTTACTTTCCGAGCAAGTCCTCCCTCAACGGCCCGTAACATATGAATTCTTAGATTTTGATCGTTTTCTTTTAACATTCCGTGTTTTCTGCGGTGACACATTGCGCTCATCCTCCTAAGCCCCAAATATTCCATGGCCACGTATTTCGACCGGACCGTCGATTGAGCGTAGACTACACAAATGTCAAGAAGGTTCTTGATGATGTTCTCCCGGCTCGCCAAATCTGGAAGCACCTTCACAGGCCTATTCGTAAGTACAGCAAGCACGTGTTCTCCCACAATTCGACGTTACGCTGCGTCAAGCAACCGCTTTGGCGGTCGAAGGGTGCCTACTCGCCATCCATCACATGCGAGGCGATCGTGCGTGACCATCATCAACTTCGCTGCGAGTAAACTCAAAGATTGGGCGCGAGCATGTCGGCAATCCGGGACGCGGACATCGGACAAGAATTCTTTCGCATCGATCGGAGTTTGCGAAATCATCCATCAAGATGTCGCCGTACCTCGGGGCAGTTCTACCTCGAAATCAACCGTCCAATAGTGACATCGACACAATGCTACAAATGCAGGTGACAACGCCCGTTATTTCATGACTCCCACGGTAGATGGCGGCTTCATCCACGCTCCGGTCCCTTGAGTGGTCGAAGCGGTGATCTGTGTCTGGTTCGAAACATCGATTGGCTCATGTTGTAATTAAACTTTAATGAACTTGTAGTATGTCTCTTTGGTTTGAGAGTCGTTCAACTTAGATGTAATCGATGCTATTAATGTCTTGCTTTTCTCTTCCGATCGTTCTGTTGCATACTTATATATTGCTTATGTATTGGCTGTGAATTGGTACTAACGTTTACGTTTGGCTAGTGCATAGCGATGTAAATGCGTATGTAGGTGTACAAGGTAAGGTTCGAGTCTCTGACATTTGGGAGGAGTGTCGGAGACAGGTTCACCGATTCAGCGATATGAGTTACAAAGGTACACCACTAGGGCGAGGCGAATCTAGATCGCCCGCTATCTAGCGGGAGAGGAGAGGCGTTGGAGGAACGGATGAAGGCGAGTTTCATCGTGATGATGCTCATCGTGATGACCGCAGCTCTCTTCTATGTGATGGTAGTTTAGATGATCGATATCGACTTGTAATGTGAAGACAAACTCGCTACTCGCGGTCTCGAGACTTGTAATATAATGTTCTATCTTTGTTTGGTCTTTTCAATTCGGAGACTAATATGATGAATTGTATTAGGAGACTAATATGATGAATTGTATTCAGAGACTAATCTTCTATTGTATTCGATGAATCTGTTGTTGATGTGTCTGTCTATATTTTATCAATTATACATTTTGTAACCTGTGCAAAAACAGAAAATAAAAAATAAAAAACCTAATATTCATACTAATGGCGCATCACATCACGATGCGCCATTAGTATATAAAGAATAATAATGGCGCATCATTAAGCGATGCGCCATTAGTATGCGAAGTTACTAATGGTGCATCTTGTTGTTGTGCGCCATTAGTATATAAAACACTGGTATACATGGCCCCACAGGAAGCATACTAATGGCGCCTTGTTGTATATACTAATGGCGCATCGAGGTCCGCCATTAGTATACCGATACTAATGGCGCACGGTGGTGCGCCATTAGTAAAATATACTAATGGCGTGGCACTAATGGCGCACCACTAATGCGCCATTGCGGCCAAATTAGGTGCGCCATTAGTAGGCCTTTTCTAGTAGTGGACACTCCCTTGCCAAAGCCAAAGATCCATTCTCAAGGAAGCAAAAGTTCAAGGCTGAAGATTTCTTTGGCGAGCATGTGTTCTTCCTGATTACAACCCCTATGACTCTGCTGCGCATAAGGAAGAGGCATTTACGGGCGGCCAGCCAGGCCAATTTCTATTCCTCGGTGCTGTTCAACAAAGACAAAGTCTTCGATCATGCACACATTCCTCATGTGGACATGGAATCTCTGCCAAGCTTCGAGCCAGTCCTCAGTGTTCTTCACGACGCTGGAAGTAAAATTTCTGCACTGACATATGTGATTGGAATGAAGAACTCATTCTTCAATTCTTTGCGACGCTGTACATCACAGGAAATTCTGAAGATGTGAATTCATGGGTGTTGGACTGGATGTCAGAAAGTACTCACTACAAGGCACCAGCTACTGAATTGTTTCGTGCCCTACCACTCAGTCCTCCCCTTGAAGGTGCTCGTTGCGTCTACAGTGAACCTGAGCTTACAAATCACTACATGCAAGTTCTGATGAAGCCTTTGAAGCCAGGGCAGGCCCCACGAACCAAATTCCTCGTCAAGGAATTACTGTATGTTCCTCGGACTGTCTATCGCATTTTGTCGAAGACATTGAGTCCTATCAAAGTCCACGACTCGAATGAAGAAGAAGTCGTTGGCATCATGAAGAATCTGCTTTTCAATATCATTCATGGTGTTCCCGTCAACTTCCATGATTTCTTCATGAGGACTCTGGCCAATGTCGCTATGTCACCTTTTGAGCTGAAGCCTTATGCACCTTGGATTATGAGATTCATCAGAACAAGGTCTTCACTCAATTACAAAGTTGATACTCTGAATCACTGCAGCTACTTGCCTCCGATTGAAGTCCTCAAACGGACATTTTCCTCAGCTGATGACAAAGGCAAGGCCGCTGCTGTGATAGATGAAGGCATTCATCCATTGGATGGTCAATTTCGCAAGGCTGCATCCTACTCAACCAATGATGACTCTGCCACCCAAGACTCTGCCGCCAACACAACCAAGCCAAATCCTCAATGCACAGCGCCCAGGGTGATGATTGATCATGAGCTTTTCCTCAGTCTTCATCAGAAGGTTGATCGCAGTCATAAATGGGTCAAGCGTCAGTTTGGTTCAATTCTTCACAACATGACCTCAACCCATAATGCAGTGAAGAAAAATCAATACTACCTCCATGAAACTTTCACCCGTACCTGGGTTGTTTTGTCTCATGTCTACAACAAAGAAGATCTGCTCCTATTCTTCATCGCGCGACACTAATGAACATGAAGACTTGGACGACACTGCGGCAGGCCCTACTACAACAAACGACCCCGACAACGCTGGCGCTCCTTCATCAACTTGATATTCTTCAGGGGCGTTAGTACTCAGTTTCGATCCTTTTGGTCATTCGATGACAAAGGGGGAGAAAGTTGAGTTAGTCTTCAAGCGGGTCTATTATATGGGCGTTTTTTTGCTAAGTTACAACTCTCGCTTTTCTGAAACTTTATTGGATCGAGTTGTAATCTTAAACCCGATGGTGCTCTGATACTTTTGATGTGTTCTTCTACATGATTATTCCTCGCTATATGTTAATACACGCATGTTGAATTACATCAGTCACCATATTTCATCATGCATTTCAAATTCTTCATATTATATGTCAAATGCGTGTATGAATTACAAGATATAGGGGGAAATATCCATGATTGAACTCTTCAAGTGTGCATTGCCTCAAAAGCAAATTCCTCACTATGCACATCTTCAGGGGGAGTTCTTCTATATCTTGCAATCAAATTCCTCAATATCAGTATTTACACTTCATATGTTTATCCCGTTGAAAACTTAACCTATATTGTCATCAATCACCAAAAGGGGAGGCGTAAGTGCATCTAGTGCCCTTAGTGATTTTGGTGTATTGAAGACTTATAGGTTAAGGGACTAATGAGTTTATGAGTGTACACAGGTCTATAAGTTCATGAGGAGTTTGATATTTAGAGAAAATCGACCCTAAAAATGAAGTTCTTGATGAAGACTTTTGTATTCGAAGACTTTGAAAGTGAAGAAATCGGTGTGACCTTGAAGACTTGGTATTCATTTGAGGAACATGAAGCGTGAAGACTTTTGTTTTCGTAGTTTGATTTCTCTTTATTGAGTCATAGGAAACACCGTCTTGTTAAAGGGGTTGAGGAAATACTAAGGAAAAATTTCAATGTGATGCTCAACTCAAAATCCTACACCTACCAATCCCTTGAGTGAAGCCATTGGATCTCTCATACAGTTCAGTCAATTTCTTGATGTGAGAGCGAAGTTCTTACAGTGTTGAGAATTTCATACGGCCCGAGGAATTAAAATTCACCGGTGCGGATTGCCTACAGTGAGAACATGATAGCCCTGAGGAATTTGTACCTCAAATTTCCGACCGTTGTTGTCCTCTGGCGGTGTCCCAAAATATCTTATCCACCTAACGGTCATATCATTGAAGGGCATTTATGTCTTATCATGCGGGCTGCTCCTAGGCTATAAATAGCTGCCCCTACAACCACTAGCTGGTTGGCTGCTCCGAGAAGAAACTAACCCTTGTCAATTGAGAGCATCCCATCCTCCGAGGGACTTTGAGTGCAAATCATCAAGTGAGGAAAACCCAAACCCAAACACCTATAAACCCAAAGTGATTGAGCATCACTGAAGAGATTGATTGTAACGCCCCGGATTCGATGCGCCAGGTGTCCGCCAATTATTCGCCGTCATTGCCATGTCATTTGCTTGTGTGTCGCACTTTGCCATGTCATCATCTGCATTTCATATCATGTCGTCATGTGCATCTCATGTTGCATACGTGTTCGTCTCATGTATCCGAGCTTTTTCCCGTTGTCCGTCTTGCAATCCGGCACTCCTATGTCCCCCGAGGCCCCTTTTTACCTATTTTCGTGTTCAGATATTAAACGGTCTCGGAATGGACCGAGGTTTGTCAAGCGGCCTTGGTATAGCACCGGTAGACCGCCTGTCAAGTTTCGGGTCATTTGGAGGTCGTTTGATGCTCAACAGTTAACAGGGTAACATAAAGGCCTCTTTGTGTGCAGCCCAACACCCCTCTAAAGTGGCCAATAACCCATCCTAACCACTTCCATCATCTCGGTCGTTCGATCACGATCGTGTGGGCGAAAACCGCACCTCATTTGGAGCTTCTTAGCTCCTTCTACCTATAAATAAGTGATCCCCTCCGAAATTTGCGGTCTAACCCTAGCCTTCCCCTACCTCGCGCCACCGGACAAAAATCCCCGCCGCCGGACATGTCCGCCCGGCCACCTCACTCCAACCAATAGGAGCGTGCCACCTCAGCCCGCCGCCGCTCTCCTCCTATCCCACCTCGCCACGTCAACGCCGCCGGCCCCTCTCTCTCTCTCCTCCGCACCGCCGGCCCACGGGGCCCGAGTTGGGCCCGTGCGGCCCGCCCGCCGTCGCCGCTCACCCACGTGGAAGGCCCGCGCCCGCCGCTGTTACGCGCGCGAGCTCCCGCCCGAGCCCGGTCGCGGCGCCTCCCGCCGCCTCGGCCGCGCGCCTCTCCGCCCGCGCCGCTCGGCATCCGCCTCCAGCGCCTCTGCCCGGCCGCCGCCCGCCGGGCGCCGTCGGCCTCACCCAGCGGCCCGCCGGAGCCGGCTGCTGCCCCTCGCCGGCAAGCCGCCCCGCGCCGTCCCACGCCGGGAACCGGCCGGATCCGGTGAGATCCGGCCCGGATCCATCCGCCCCGGCCTCCCCGACGTCTTCCCCGAGCTCCGACCACCTCCTCTCCATCTCCGGCGAGTTCTTCCTCGACTCCGGTGGGATTCCGGCGAGATCCACGCCGCCGTTGACTTTCTCCCGGGGTGAGAAATTTGGCTAAGTCCCAAGATTTCAGCATCACGTGACTCTGTTCATCGCATCATAACTCTCTTCATAGTGCTCCGTTTTGCGTGCATGATATATCGAAATGTTCATCTGGTTGTGCTCTTTATTATGTTACATTATGCCATGTTCATTAGAGTTCATCTTGATGCCCTAATCGTCGTTGCAAGAGTGCTATGTGATGTTAGCGATGTACATTATCGAGAACTTGCTCATTTGTTATTTTGTATCTTTTGTGTGATTTTCTTTTGAGCATGAGGTCTACATGTGTTATGTGCTACAACATGCCATATTTTATTTAGTGCAACCCATTATTCATGATATGCTATGTATTGTTTGTTTCAAACTTGCAAAGTAGCCTTCATGATGTTGCTGTTTCGAGAGACTTAGAATTTCACCAAGTCTTTGTCTGCTGTTATTTTTATGCCATGTATTCATGTTGCTACTGATGAGATCCATGCCTCTTTTGAGGATGATCGTAAGGATGTTTTGTAGATATGGTTATGCTCTACCCATACATGCCCCTGGTTGCAATTATGGAATACCTAGCTTGACTCAATCAAGCTCTACTTTTACTATAAAATGTTCTGGTATATTGTTAACATGTTTAGCAATTTTGCCAAGGTTGTTGTAGTTGATCCAAGCATGCTATGTTGTTGATCTTGCCATGTATAGCTTCTATCCCATGTCTAGTTGCTGGGTGTATTCTTAGTTTGTCATGCAATGCCTCGTAGTGAGTGCATCGAGCTCGTATACATGCCTACTTGTTATCTGTATATGCCATGCTCAGGTTTTTCCTGAGTGCGAATCATTTATGTTTTTGCTATATTCACATGCTTGCAACTGTATTTTCTGATCCCTTTTGGCTTATGGTCACTAAGGGACTTTTGTTATATGCTTTGAGTAGATTGATTCCATGCTCTAGTTTGACTTGATATCTTGCTGTAACATGTTGTTTGATAGCACTAAACTTGGTAACTTTGATGTTATTTACGCCATGACACTGTAAATTCCACTAAGTCTGTGAACTGTTATTATTTGCAATCTTGCCATGTCCTTTTGAGCTTGTTCTAGTGATTTCTGGAGATAGCTCAGTGTTCATGTTTTGTAATGCTTTACCTGTACATCATATCCATGCCTTTTTTCATGTTGATGTCTGTAGCATGTTGTTTTGATGCTTGGAAGATGCCTGGTTGCTGTTTTGGACAGATTGTTGTTATGTCTTGTATAAGGTGTATGTGTTGGACTGTTGCTCCGTTTTGAGCATGCTCTATATGAAACTTGCTTAGAATTGCATGTAGATTCATATTATCATGTTGCATCCTTATTTTGAGGTGTTTGCTGGATGTTTGAATGCATTTTGCATCAATGCCATGTTTATCTTGTTTTGCTCATATCTTCTAGGCCGTAGCTCCGAATCTAATGAACTTTATATGTAACTTGACTAGAATTTCGTGTAGATCATCTTGGTGCATCTTAACTTGCTGTTTAACAACTTGAACATAAGGTTTATTCAGATCTGAGCCAATTTCGAAATTTGCATATGAGGACTTACCGGAATTGTTCCATGTTGTTTCCGGCCTCATTTAAACTTGTTTGGTTGTGTTGCTCTTGTATGCATCATCTCTTGCCATGAGTAGCTTCTTGTAGCCTTGTCATGCATCATACTTGGTTGAGCATCATGCCTTGTTCATGTGTGGTGTGTTTACCATGTTGTGTGCTTCTTCTCGATAGTTCCCGTTACGTTGTGATCGTGAGGATTCGTTCGTCTACGCTTGGTTCGTCTTCATGGCTTCATCTTCTTCATGGACTCGTTCTTCTTCCTTGCGGGATTTCAGGCAAGATGACCGTCACCTTGGATCTCATTACTATCATTGCTATGCTAGTTGCTTCGTTCTATCGCTATGCTGCGTTACCTACCACTTGCTGCTCAAGCCTCCCAAATTGCATGATAGCCCCTAACCTTTGTCACCCTTCCTAGCAAACCGTTGTTTGGCTATGTTACCGCTTTGCTCAGCCCCTCTTATAGCGTTGCTAGTTGCAGGTGAAGATGAAGATTGCTCCATGTTGGATTATGTTTATTGTTGGGATATCACA
The DNA here is from genome assembly GCA_021605205.1 of Aegilops longissima. Classification (NCBI taxonomy): domain Eukaryota; kingdom Viridiplantae; phylum Streptophyta; class Magnoliopsida; order Poales; family Poaceae; genus Aegilops; species Aegilops longissima. The sequence continues at coordinate 101,284,770 of CM038678.1, read as the reverse complement.
ATATTTCTTATATTATTAATGCATCTATATACTTGGTAAAGGGTGTAAGGCTCGGCCTTATGCCTGGTGTTTTGTTCCACTCTTGCCGCCCTAGTTTCCGTCATATCGGTATTATGTTCCCGGATTTTGCGTCCCTAACGCGGTTGGGTGATTTATGGGACCCCCTTGACAGTTCGCTTTGAATAAGACTCCTCCAGCAAGGCCCAACCTTGGTTTTACCATTTGCCTCACCACCACCTACCTTTCCCTTGGGTCGGCCAGCCCAATGGCCATCTTTATTCAGCCCCCCGGGCCAATGCTTGTCTAAGTGTTGGTCCAAACTAGAGCACCGTGTGGGACCATCCCTTGGCAACTTGGGTTACGTCGGTACTGTCGCTTATCTTATCCGGTGTTTCCACGAGAGCGAGATATGTGCAGCTCCTATCGGGATTGTCGACGCATCGGGCAGTCTTGCTGGTCTTGTTTTACCATTGTCGAAATGTCTTGTAGCCAGGATTCCGAGACTGATCGGGTCTTCCCGGGGAGAAGGAATATCCTTCGTTGATCGCGAGAGCTTATCATGGGCTAAGTTGGGACACCCCTGCAGGGTTTGAACTTTCGAAAGTCGTGCCCGCGGTTATGTGGCAGATGGGAATTTGTTCATATCCGGTTGTAGTAAACTTGAAGTAAACTCTTCTAAAATACGCCAACCGTGTGCGTAACCGTGAGTGTCTCTTTTCGGGGTTGATCGAGAGGAGAACACGGTTTCTGGGTTATGTCTGACGTAAGTAGGAGTTCAGGATCACTTCTTGATCATTACTAGTTGACGACCGTTTGCTTTGCTTCTCTTCTCGCTCTCATTTGCGTAAGTTAGCCACCATACATGCTTAGTCGTTGCTGCAACCTCACCACTTTACCCCTTCCTTTCCTTTTAAGCTTTGCTAGTCTTGATACCCATGGTAATGGGATTGCTGAGTCCTCGTGGCTCCTGATTACTACACCAACAGTTGCAGGTACAGGTTGTCACGATGATCATGGCCGAGGCGATGTTTCTTGTGTTGGAGTTCTTCTTCTTCTTCGTCGTTCAGGGGATAGGTTCCAGGTCGGCAGCCTGGGCTAGCAGGGTGGATGTCGTTTGAGTTTCTGTTTATGTTTCATCCGTAGTCGGATGTTGTTCTCATGTATCTTGATGTTTTCATGTGACTTTGTATCTTTGTATGTATTGGATGTATCCCCACTATTATGTAATGTTGATGTAATGATATCCACCTTGCAAAAGCGTTTCAATATGCGGTTCTATCCTTGGTGGGACCTTCGAGTCTCTTTAGGAAAGTATCGCATATTGGGCGTGACAAGTTGGTATCAGAGCCTCGACCGACCCTAGGAGCCCCCTAGATTGATCGTGTAGTTTGGTCGCAGTTGAGTCTAGAATATTTTTTTTTCAGAGGCTAGTTATATCGGAGAGTAGGACTTCTTTTTACTTCTCTGCCCCTTCGTCGCTCTGGTGAGAAATCTTGACGTAGGTGTTTTGAACTACTCCTCTTCCCGTTCAAATTTTTCTTTAGGATCACGCGGTTAGTTTTTGTTCGTTGTCCTTCCTCTTTTATCCGGTGCATCTCTCGTCAAGTCGACTCAAACCTCTTTGTCTTTTGAGAGATCAATCCTCAGCTCTTTTCTATCAACGTTGTTTCCCTGTCTGAAGTTGTCCTTGTTTTCCCACCGCCCACCCTTCTTCTTCTCGAAGCGAGTGCGTAATCAAGTACCCATTCTACTCGTGCGAAGTCTTTGCTTTCTTTCCTCAATCTTTTCAGCAGACTTTTCTCTTCAAGTTATTCGTTGATTCCCGTTCCAAGTTGCCTGTGTTTTCCGCCCTCCACCCATTTTATCCCCGGACTCTGAGCCTTTAATCGAGCAATCTATTTCATTCGTGTGGAGTATCTTCAGTCTTTCCTCAATTGTCTCAACCGGTGAAGTCTCGTCTGGTTCATCAATGTTCGTCTTGTTTTCTTTTCAGTGGTCCAAATTCAAGTTTTTCATTGTCGATTGTATTCTTTCCCTCAACTCAAATATTTCCCTCTGATCGTTCGCCTCTCGCCATTTAATCCTTCCGGAGTGCTGAAGTCATCCCAGAAGATTCGTGTTTGCCTTTCGAGGTTGTCACCTCATTCAAATCTTTCAATCGTTCTGGTGCATCATTTCTCGTTCAACAATCCTTTTCCAACGTTGTTTCTTTTCAGTGGGCCCTAACCCACAGGTCTTTTCCCAGGATCTTACCTGACTCTTCTAATTGCCCGAAGGTATTCTCAAATTCTTTTCGGGGTTTGGCACAAGTATGAATTTCATCAGTCACATGCCTTCTCCAGGATCGTTTCCAAATTTCTTTCATGTTCGGGTAAATCTTTCCTCTTTTCATTCTCCCAGAGTTTTTCAACAATTTTGGTGGTGTTTCTCGTCAACCGAAGAAGATTTTTCTCTTAAATCTCGTCCGTTCTCCCAAAGATTCGCGGTGCTAGCTCGATGTTACCCTATCTAATTGTTTCCAATTGTGCAATTCTTTTCATCCATCCGGAGTATTTCAGGAGTTGTTTTCCGTCTCGATCATCCGGAGGCCATCTTTTCGGAAGATTTCTTCGTTCTAAGTTTCAGAGTCGTTCTCTCAATTATTCTATATATGTGCCCCTTCGTTTGTCTCAATATTCTTCCGGTGCTTTGTTCAAGTAATCTCTAATCAATTTGAGACCTCTTCATTCCCCGGTATCAAATTCTCTCAAGTATCTTCGTTCATTTTCTAATTCTTTCTAGCGATCAATTCTCTTATTTTCGTTCATTTTCATTTTCATGGTGGTTCGTTGAAGATTCCTTTTCGGTTCTCATCATATCAATTCATTCCTTCTTTTCAGTCCTACCGGTGGCTCATGAAGACCTTTCCAAATTTTCGTGCTATATCTCCCTTTAATCTTTTCCAACGCGAATAAGTAGTATGCAAATCCATTGCTTCTCATAAATTTAATTGATGAAGGATAAGCATAACATAATTCTTATTCTCATTTCATCGTGGTCAGCGGATAAATTCTTTTCTTGGAGATTGTTCTTGATGAATAATCTCTTGGTTCCAATTTTTCATCTTTTCTTTTCGAGTTCCAAGTCTTCTCGCTTGTCTCGTCGTGAAGCTCCATCGAATCATCGCAAGGCTTTAATCTTATTTCCTTTCATCTTTCAATCGTATCTTGTCATCCTTTTGTTACGGAGTTCTTCACGGTGGTTCGTCATGATTTAATTCATTCTTCTAGTGTTCATCAAGATTCTTGTTGGAGGAGTTCAAGTATTCTTCTTCTTGCTTGCGAGGTGCAATTAATTCTCCGTTTTCTTTTAAAAATGGAGTTTTGCATTTCTTCATTCCTCTCAGCTATGCAATCTTTTCCGCTTGTGGTTGATTATCACCTCATAATTTTGAGATGTTTTCCATAAGTCCACAACAAGCAATTCTTTTGTTGTTGAATCTCCAACAACTCCGTTCAATCCTTTCTTCTAAGGATGCTCTCTATGTCATTCTTGGCGAAGTTGTCATCTTCTTCTCCGTTCCTTTTCTTTCAACTATTTCAATTCTTAGGAGGCGTTGTGCTGTTCCTCTCGTCAAGTGTAGTGGCATCTTGTTAAGTTCATGCTCTATTCTTTCCTTGTTAACCCGGAGTGCTGTCTAAATTCCTTCGTTATTCTTCCTTTTCCATCTTGTTCTAACGGAGTGGTTTCAGATTCTATCTTATTCATTGAGTTTTGATTCTGTCGTGTCGTTGTTCCTCTTTCCTACTCGAGTGTTCTCGACTTTGTTCATCCTCTCTCTTGCATCCTTGTTTCACCTCATCCTCTTTCCCCTGTCTCGGTCCTAAAATCTGGGGCGAGATCTCTTATTAGTGGAGGAGAGTTATAGCGCCCGGATTCGATCGCCCGGTGTCCCTTGATTATTCGCTGTCATTGCCATGTCATTTGCTTGTGTGTCACACTTTGCCATGTCATCATCTGCATTTCATATCATGTCGTCATGTGCATCTCATGTTGCATACGTGTTCGTCTCATATATCGAGCTTTTTCCCGTTGTCCGTTTTGCAATCTGGCACTCCTATGTCCCCAGCGCCCCTTTTACCTCTTTTAGGTATGCGGATATTAAACAGTCTCGGAATGGACCGAGGTTTGTCAAGCTGACCTTGGTATAGCACGGTGAACCGCTGTCAAGTTTGGGTCATTTGGAGCCGTTTGATGCTCAACAGTTAGCAGGGTAACATAAAGGCCTCTTTTGTGTGCAGCCCAACACCCCTCTAAAGTGGCCAATAACCCATCCTAACCACTTCCATCATCTCGGTCGTTCGATCACGATCGTGTGGGCGAAAACCGCACCTCATTTGGAGCTTCCTAGCTCCTTCTACCTATAAATAAGTGATCCCCTCCGAAATTTGCGGTCTAACCCTAGCCTTCCCCTACCTCGCGCCACCGGACAAAAATCCCCGCCGCCGGACATGTCCGCCCGGCCACCTCACTCCAACCAATAGGAGCGCGCCACCTCAGCCCACCGCCGCTCTCCTCCTATCCCACCTCGCCACGTCAACGCCGTCGGCCCCTCTCTCTCTCCTCACTTTGCCCGGCCCTTGAGGCCGAGTTGAGCCCGTGCGGCCCACCCGCCGTCGCCGCTCACCGCATGGAGGCCCGCGCCCGCCGCCATTCGGCGCGCCCGCTCCGCCCGAGCCAGTCGCCGGCGCCTCCCGCCGCCTCGCCGTAGCGCGCCTCTCCGCCCGCGCCGCCCGCGCCTGCGCCTCCGCCGCCCGGCGCTCCGCCTCAGCGCCTCTGCCCGGCCGCCGCCCGCCAGGCGCCCGTCGGCCTCGCCCAGCAGCCACGCGGGCCGACGCCGCCCCTCGCCCGACAAGTCACCCCGCCGTCCCGCGGAACCGGCCGGATCCGGTGAGATCCGGCCCGGATCCATCCGCCCCGGCCTCCCCGACGTCTTCCCCGAGCTCCGGCCACCTCCTCTTGATCTCCGGCGAGTTCTTCCTCGACTCCGGTGGGATTCCGGCGAGATCCACGCTGCCGTTGACTTTCTCCCGGGGTGAGAAATTTGGTTGTCCCAAGATTTCAGCATCACGTGACTCTGTTCATCGCATCATAACTCTCTGCATAGTGTTCCGTTTTGCGTGCATGATATATCGAAATGTTCACCTGGTTGTGCTCTTCATTTTGTTACATTGTGCCATGTTCATTAGAGTTCATCTTGATGCCCTAATCGTCGTTGCAAGAATGCTATGTGATGTTAAGCTGCTTATGCATTATCGAACTTGCTCATTTGTTATTTTGTATCTTTTGTGAGATTTTCTTTTGAGCATAGAGGTCTACATGTGTTATGTGCTACAACATGCCATCTTTGCTTTAGTGCAACCCATTATTCATGATATGCCATGTGTTGTTTGTTTAAAGCTTGCAAAGTAGCCTTCATGATGTTGCTGTTTTCAGAGACTTAGAATTTCACCAAGTCTTTATGCGCTATTATTTTTATGGCATGTATTCATGTTGCTACAGTGAGATCCATGCCTCGTTTGAGGCAGATCAGTAAGGATGTTTTGTAGATATGGTTATGCTCTACCTATCCGTGCCCCTGCTTGCAATTATGGAATAACCTAGCTTGACTCAATCGAGCTCTACTTTTACTATAAAATGTTCCTGGTAGATTGTTAACATGTTTAGCAATTTTGCCAAGGTTGTTGTAGTTGATCCAAGCATGCTATGTTGTTGCTCTTGCCATGTATAGCTTCTATCCCATGTCTAGTTGCTGGGTGTATACTTAGTTTGTCATGCAATGCCTCGTAGTGAGTGCATCGAGCTCGTATACATGCCTACTTGTTATCTGTATATGCCATGCTCCAGTTTTTCACAGAGTCTGAATCTGTTTATGTTTTTGCTATATTCACATGCTTGCAACTGTATTTTCTGAGCCCTTTTGGCTTATGGTCACTAAGGGACTTTTGTTATATGCTTTGAGTAGATTCATGCCATGCTCTAGTTTGACTTGATATCTTGCTGTAACATGTTGTTTGATAGCACTAAACTTGGTAACTTGATGTTATTTACGCCATGACACTGTGAATTCCACTAAGTCTGTGAACTGTTATTATTTGCAATCTTGCCATGTCCTTTTGAGCTTGTTCTAGTGATTTACGGAGATAGCTTAGTGTTCATGTTTTGTAATGCTTTACCTGTACATCATGTCCATGCCTTTTTGTTTCATGTTGATGTCCTGTAGCATGTTGTTTTGATGCTTGGAAGATGCCTGGTTGCAGTTTTGGACAGATTGTTGTTATGTCTTGCATAGGGTGTATGTGTTGGACTGTTGCTCCGTTTTGAGCATGCTCTATATGAAACTTGCTTAGAATTGCATGTAGATTCATATTATCATGTTGCATCCTTGTTTTGAGGTGTTTGCTGGATGTTTGAATGCATTTTGCATCAATGCCATGTTTAACTAGTTTTGCTCATATCTTCTAGGCCGTAGCTCCGAATCTAATGAACTTTATATGTAACTTGACTAGAATTTCATGTAGATCATCTTGGTGCATCTTAAATTGCTGTTTAACAACTTGAACATAAGGTTTATTCAGATCTGAGCCAATTTCGAAATTTGCATATGAGGACTTACCGGAATTGTTCCATGTTATTTCCGGCCTCATTTAAACTTGTTTGGTTGTGTTGCTCTTGTATGCATCATCTCTTGCCATGAGTAGCTTCTTGTAGCCTTGTCATGCATCATACTTGGTTGAGCATCATGCCTTGTTCATGTGTGGTGTGTTTACCATGTTGTGTGCTTCTTCTCGATAGTTCCGTTACGTTGCGATCGTGAGGATTCGTTAAATCTCACGCTTGGTTCGTCTTCATGGCTTCATCTTCTTCATGGACTCGTTCTTCTTCCTTGCGGGATTTCAGGCAAGATGACCGTCACCTTGGATCTCATTACTATCATTGCTATGCTAGTTGCTTCGTTCTATCGCTATGTTGCGTTACCTACCACTTGCTGCTCAAGCCTCCCAAATTGCATGATAGCCCCTAACCTTTGCCACCCTTCCTAGCAAACCGTTGTTTGGCTATGTTACCGCTTTGCTCAGCACCTCTTATAGCGTTGCTAGTTGCAGGTGAAGATGAAGATTGCCCCATGTTGGATTATGTTTATTGTTGGGATATCACAATATTTCTTATATTATTAATGCATCTATATACTTGGTAAAGGGTGGAAGGCTCGGCCTTATGCCTGGTGTTTTGTTCCACTTTTGCCGCCCTAGTTTCCGTCATATCGGTATTATGTTCCCGGATTTTGCGTCCCTAATGCGGTTGGGTGATTTATGGGACCCCCTTGACAGTTCGCTTTGAATAAGACTCCTCCAGCAAGGCCCAACCTTGGTTTTACCATTTGCCTCACCACCACCTACCTTTCCTTGGGTGGCCAGCCCAAGGGTCATCTTTATTCAGCCCCCGGCCAATGCTTGTCTAAGTGTTGGTCCAAACTAAACCTTTGTCTGGGACCATCCCTTAGCAACTTAGGTTACGTCGGTACATGTCTGCTGAGCTTATCTGGTGTTGCCCTGAGAACGAGATATGTGCAGCTCCTATCGGGATTGTCGGCGCATCGGGCGGTCTTGCTAGTCTTGTTTTACCATTGTCGAAATGTCTTGTAGCCAGGATTCGAGACTGATCGGGTCTTCCGGGAGAAGCAATATCCGCCGTTGATCGCGAGAGCTTATCATGGGCTAAGTTGGGACACCCCTGCAGGGTTTCAACTTTCGAAAGCCGTGCCCGCGGTTATGTGGCAGATGGGAATTTGTTCATATCCGGTTGTAGTAAACTTGAAGTAAACTCTTCTAAAATACGCCAACCGTGTGCGTAACCGTGAGTGTCTCTTTTCGGGGTTGATCAAGAGGAGAACACGGTTTCTGGGTTATGTCTGACGTAAGTAGGAGTTCAGGATCACTTCTTGATCATTACTAGTTGACGACCGTTTGCTTTGCTTCTCTTCTCGCTCTCATTTGCGTAAGTTAGCCACCATACATGCTTAGTCGTTGCTGCAACCTCACCACTTTACCCCTTCCTTTCCTTTTAAGCTTTGCTAGTCTTGATACCCATGGTAATGGGATTTACGAGTCCTCGTGGCTCTGATTACTACACCAACAGTTGCAAGTACAGGTTGTCACGATGATCATGATCACGAGGCGATGTTTCTTGTGTTGGAGTTCTTCTTCTTCTTCGTCATTCAGGGGATAGGTTCGGTCGGCCTTTGGGCTAGCGAGGTGGATGTCGTTTGAGTTCTGTTTATGTTTCATCCGTAGTCGGATGTTGTTCTCATGTATCTTGATGTTTTCATGTGAATTTGTATCTTTGTATGTATTGGATGTATCCCCACTATTATGTAATGTTGATGTAATGATATCCACCTTGCAAAAGCGTTTCAATATGCGGTTCTATCCTTGGTGGGACCTTGAGTCTCTTTAGGATAGTATCGCATATTAAGCGTGTTGATGATCCTCGTGGATCCGGCGCTTATTACCTTTAAAGACTATGCTTCTTCAGACGGTTAGGCGTCATGGTCTAAAGAATCAAGAGGAATTGTGGATCGCCGAGTTCTTGAGTTTGTGAAGGTTTGGAAGTCGTGAAGACTTACCACGAGTGATTGGGCGAGTGCATGTGACCTTAGTTCAAGGAGAATCTGGTGAGACTTGGTGTCTGAGCTGCGTGCTCGGGACTGGCGGAGACTGTGTGTCCTCGAGTTTAAATACTCAGCCGCTCCAACAGGACGTACAAGCTGAGACAACAGTTGGAACTGGTCTACTAAATCATTGTCTTCACCAAGCTTACTGGTTCCATTTCCTCAACTCTTTCATTCCCTCATTACTGTGTTATGTGCTTCATCATATCTGTGTTTGAAGACTTTGACTGAAGACTTTCTCAATTTCCTCAGTTCAATTTCTTCAGTCTGTTTGTCTTCATCTTGTATTATCATGTGATTACGCTTTCTGTACTCTGTGCTTGTCTTCATTTCATCATGATGACCATGCATGTATACATTATGCTTACTTACGAGTACTTATTTACGCTGCAAGTAGTTCTTCCCTAAGGAATTTCATCACCGGCAAATTCCTCAGTGAAGAATTCATAAAAATCGCCTATTCACCCCCCCTCTAGTCGATATAACGCACTTTCAGATGTATGCGGTCCGATGAGTGTTGAGGCTCGCGGCAGTTATCATTATTTTCTGAACTTCATAGATGATTTGAGCAGATATGGGTATATCTACTTAATGAAACACAAGTCTGAAACATTTTGAAAAGTTCAAAAATATTTAGAGTGAAGTGGAGAATCATCATAATAAGAAAATAAAGTTTCTACGATCTGATCGCGGAGACGAATATTTGAGTTACGAGTTTGGCCTTCATTTAAAACAATGTGGAATAGTTTCACAAACTCGCGCCACCTGGAACACCATATAGCGTAATGGTGTGTCCAAATGTCGTAACCGTACTTTATTAGATATGGTGCGATCTATGATGTTTCTTACCGATTTACCACTATCGTTTTGGGGTTATTTATTAGGGACACCTGCATTCACTTTAAATAGGGCACCATCTAAATCCGTTGAGACGACACCGTATGAACTATGGTTTGGCAAGAAACCTAAGTCGTCGTATCTTAAAGTTTGGGGTTGCGATGCTTATGTGAAAAAGCTTCAACCTGATAAACTCGAACCCAAATCGAAGAAATGCATCTTCATAAGATACCCAAAGGAAACTATTGGGTACACCTTCTATCACATATCCGAAGGCAAGATGTTCATTGCTAAGAATGGATCCTTTCTAGAGAAGGAAAATAGAACTTGATGAGGTAATTGTACCTGCTCCCGAATTGGAAAGAAGTTCATCACAGAAATCCGTTCTAGTGATGCCTACACCAATTAGCTAGTGAGGAAGTTAATGATGATGATCGTGAAACTTCAGATCAAGTTACTACCAAAGCTTGTAGGTCAGCCATAGTAAGGTCCGCACCAGAGTGGTATGGTAATTCTATTACGGAGGTCATGTTACTTGACCATGGCGAACCTCGAACTATGAGGAAGCGATGATGAGCCAGATTCCATAAAATGGCTTGAGGCCATGAAATCTGAGATGGGACCCATGTATGAGAAGCTGTGGCGCCCCGATTCAATCATACACTAATCATGCGCATAAGCGTTATGCGATCAAGATCGAGGGGACTCACGGGAAGATATCACAACACAACTCTAAAACATAAATAAGTCATACAAGCATCATAATACAAGCCGGGGGCCTCGAGGGCTCGAATACAAGTGCTCGATCATAGACAAGTCAGCGGAAGCAACAATATCTGGTACATACATGAGTTAAACAAGTTGCCATAAGATGGCTAGCACAAAGCCGGGATCTGAGATCGAAAGAAGCGCGGGCCTCCTGCAGGATCCTCCTAACTACTCCTGGTCATCGTCGGTGACCTGCTGCGTAGTAGTAGCCACCTCCGGTGTAGTAGGAGTCATCGTCGAAGGTGGCGTCGGCTCTGGGCTCCATCGTCAGTGTCGCAGCAATCGGGTAAAGAAAGGGGAAATGGGGAACAAGGCAACCGTGAGTACTCATCAAAGTACTCGCAAGCAGGAGCTACACTACATATGCATGGGTATATGTGTAAAGGCCATATTGTTGGGGAACATAGTAATTTCAAAATTTCCCTCGCTGCGCAAGATCATGGTGATGCATAGCGAGAGGGAGAGTGTTGTCCACGTACCCTCGTGAACCCGGCAGGCGTTATAACAACGCGGTTGATGTAGTCGTACGTCTTCACGGCCCGACCGATCAAGCACCGAAACTATGGCACCTCCGAGTTCTAGCACACGTTCAGCTCGATGACGATCCCCGGACTCTGATCCAGCAGAATGTCGGGGAAGAGTTCCGTCGGCCGACGGCATGGTGGCGATCTTGATGTTCTACGTCGCGGGGCCGCCTAAGCACCGCTACAATATTATCGAGGAGAACTATGGTGGAGGGGCACCGCTGCAGCTAAGAGATCTCAAGGATCAATTGTTGTTGTGCCTAGAGGTCCCTCCTGCCCCGTATATAAAGGAGCCGGGGGAGGGTCGGCCGGCCGGAGGGGCGCGCGGAGGAGGTCCTCCTCCCAGGAGTAGGACTCCCCCTTCCTGTTGGAGTAGGAGAGAAGGAAGAGGGAGAGGGACGAAGGAAAGGGGCTGCACCCTTGTCCAATTCGGACCGAGAGGGGGCTCGCGCCTCCTTCCTTCGGCCTCTCTCCTCTATTCCCATATGGCCCAATAAGGCCCATATACTCCCCGGCGAATTCCGTAACTCTCGGTACTCGAAAAATACCGAATCACTCGGAACCTTTCCGAAGTCGAATATAGTCGTCCAATATATCGATCTTTACGTCTCGACCATTTGAGACTCCTCGTCATGTCCTGATCTCACGGGACTCGAACTCCTTGGTACATCAAAACTCATAAACTCATAATATAAGCATCGCCGAAACCTTAAGCGTGCGGACCCTACGGGTTCGAGAACAATGTAGACATGACGGGACATGTCTCCGGTCAATAACCATAAGCGGAACCTGGATGCTCATATTGGCTCCCACATATTATATGAAGATCTTTATCGGTCAAACCGCATAACAACATCGTTGTTCCCTTTGTCATCGGTATGTTACATGCCGAGATTCGATCGTCGGTATCTCAATACCTAGTTCAATCTCGTTACCGGCAAATCTCTTTACTCGTTCCGTAATACATCATCCATAACTAACTCATTAGTTGCAATGCTACAAGGCTTAAGTGATGTGTATTACCGAGAGGGCCAGAGATACCTCTCCAGACAATCGGAGTGACAAATCCTAATCTCGAAATCGCCAACCCAACATGTACCTTTGGAGACACCTGTAGAGCACCTTTATAATCACCCGATTACGTTGTGGCGTTTGGTAGCACACAAAGTGTTCCTCCGTAAGCAGGAGTTGCATAATCTCATAGTCATAGAAACATGTATAAGTCATGAAGAAAGCAACAGCGACATACTAAGCGATCGTGTGCTAAGCTAATGGAATGGGTCATGTCAATCACATCATTCTCCTAATGATGCGATCCCGTTAATCAAATGACAACTCATGTCTATGGCTAGGAAACATAACCATATTTGATCAACGAGCTAGTCAAGTAGAGGCATACTAGTGACAATCTGTTTGTCTATGTATTCACACATGTATTATGTTTCGGTTAATACAATTCTAGCATGAATAATAAACATTTATCATGATATAAGGAAATAAATAATAACTTTATTATTGCCTCTAGGGCATATTTCCTTGATCTCCCACTTGCACTAGAGTCAATAATCTAGTTCACATCATCATGTGATTCAACACCAATATTCACATCTATATGTGATTAATACTCATAGTTCACATCGTCATGTGATCAAAACCCAAAGGGTTTACTAGAGTCAATAATCTAGTTCACATTGCTATGTGATTAACACCCAAAAGAGTACTAAGGTATGATCATGTTTTGCTCGTGAGAGAAGTTTAGTCAACAATTCATCACATATAGAGCCGTATGTATTTTGCAAATATTTTATGTCTTCAATGCTCTGCATGGAGCTACTCTAGCTAATTGCTCCCACTTTCAATATGTATCCAGATTGGGACTTAGAGTCATCGGACCCGGTGTAAAAGTTTGCACCGATGTAACTTTTACAGCGAACTCTTTATCACCTCCATAATCGAGAAACATCTCCTTAGTCCTCACTAAGGATATTCTTGACCGCTGTCCGATGATCTACTATTAGATCAAAATTGTATTCCTTTGCCAAACTCGAGCAAGGTATACAATAGGTGCAGTTCTGACATAGCATACTTTATAGAACCTATGGTGAGGCATGAGAGCGACTTTCATTCTCTTTCTATTTTCTATCATGGTGGGTCTTGAGTCTTATTCAACTTCACACCTTGCAACACATGCAAGAACTCCTTCTTTATTGTTCCATTTTGAACTATTTCAAAAAATTATCAAGGTATGTACTCATTGAAAAATCTTATCAAGCGTCTTGATCTATCTATATAGATCTTGATGCTCAATGTATAACAGCTTCACGAGGTCTTGCTTTGAAAACTCTTATTCAAGTATCCTTTCATGCTATCAGAATTTCTATATCATTTCCAATCAACAATATGTCATCCACATATAATATTAGAAATGCTCTGAGCTCCCACTCACTTTCTTGTAAATACGGGCTTCTCAAAAGTCATGTAAAACCATATCTTTGATCAACTCATCAAGCGTAAATTCCAACTCGAGAGGATTGCACCAATCCATAAATGGATCATTGGAGCTTGCACACTTTGTTAGCACCTTTAGGATTGACAAAACCTTCTGGTTGCATCATATACAACTCTTCTTTAATAAATCCATTAAGGAATGCAGTTCGACATCCTTTTGCCGATTTCATAAATGTGGCAATTGCTAACATGATTCGGACAGACTTAAGCATCGATATGGTGAGAAAATCTCATTGTATTCAACACCTTGAACTTGTCGAAAAACCTTTCACAACAAGTCGAGCTTTGTAGATAGTAACACTACTATCAGTGTCCGTCTTCCTCTTGAAGATCCATTTATTTTCTATGGCTTGCCGATCATCGGAACAAGTCAACCAAAATCCATACTTTGTTCTCATACATGGATCCCATTTCAGATTTCATGGCCTCAAGCCATTTTGTGGAATCTGGGCTCATCATGGCTTCCTCATAGTTCGCAGGTTCATCATGGTCAAGTAACATGACTTCCAGAATAGGATTACCGTACCACTCTGGTGCGGATCTTACTCTGGTTGACCTACGAGGTTCGGTAGTAACTTGATCTGAAGTTTCATGATCAATATCATTAGCTTCCTCACTGATTGGTGTAGTTGTCACGAGAGCGGTTTCTTGTGATGAACTACTTTCCAATAAGGGAACAGTACTGATTACCTCATCAAGTTCTACTTTCCTCCACTCACTTCTTTCGAGAGAAACTCCTTCTCTAGAAAGGATCCGAATTAACAAAAAAATCTTGCCCTCAGATCTGTGATAGAAGGTGTACCCAATAGTCTCTTTTAGGTATCCTATGAAGACACATTTCTCCGATTTGGGTTCGAGCTTATCAGGTTGAAATTTTTCACATAAGCATTGCAGCCCCATACTTTAGAAAGCGACAACTTTGGTTTCTTGCCAAACCACAGTTCATAAGGCGTCGTCTCAGCGGATTTTGATGGTGCCCTATTTAAAGTGAATGCAAATGTCTCTAATGCATAACCCCAAAACGATAGTGGTAAACCGATAAGCGATATCATAGATTGCACAATATCCAATACAGTGCGGTTACGACTTTCGGACACACCATAACGCTATAGTGTTCTAGGTGGTGTGAACTGTGAAACTATTCCACATTGTTTTATATGAAGGCCAAACTCGTAACTCAAATATTTTCTTCCACGATCAGATCGTAGAAACTTTATTTTCTTGCTACGATGATTCTCCACTTCACTCTGAAATTCTTTGAACTTTTCAAATGTTTCAGACTTGTGTTTCATTAAGTAGATATAGTCATATCTGCTCAAATCATCTTGCGAAGGTTAGAAAATAACGATACCCGTCACGAGCATCAACACTCATTGGACTGCATACATCGGTATGTATTCTTTCCAACAAATCAGTAGCTCGTTCCATTGTTAGGAGAAGCGGAGTTTTAGTCATCTTGCCCATAAGGCACGGTTATAAACATCAAATGATTCATAATCAAGTGATTCTAAAGTCCATCTTTATGGAGTTTCTTCATGCGCTTTACACCGATATGACCCAAACGGCAGTGCCACAAATAAGTTGCACTATCATTATCAACTTTGCATCTTTTGGCATCAATATTATGAATATGTGTATCACCATGATCAAGATTTAATAAACCATCAACATTGGGTGTATGACCATAGAAGGTTTTATTCATGTAAACAGAATAACAATTTATTCTCTCTTAGATGAATAATCGTATCATAATAAACATGATCTAATCATATTTATGCTCAAGCATAAACACCAAATAACAATTATTTAGGTTCAACACTAATCTCGAAAATATAGGGAGTGTCGATGATGATCATATCAATCTTGGAATCACTTCCAACACACATCGTTACTTCACCCTCAACTAGTCTCTGTTTGATACGTAACTCTGTTTGAGTTACTAATCTTAACAACCGAACAAGTATCAAATACTGAGAGGCTACTATAAACACTAGTAAGGTACACATCAATAATCTGTATATCAAATATACCCTTGTTCACTTTGCCATCCTTCTTATCCACCAAATATTCAGGGCATTTCCGCTTCCAGTGATCATATCCTTTGCAGTAGAAGCACTTAGTTTCTGGCTTTGGTCCAGCTTTGGGCTTCTTTACGGGAGTGACAACTTGCTTGCCATTCTACTTGAAGTTCCCTTTCTTTTCCTTTGCCCTTTTCTTGAAACTAGTGGTCTTGTAAATCATCAACACTTGATGCTCTTTTCTTGATTTCTACCTTCGTCGATTTCAGCATCACGAAGAGCTCGGGAATCGTTTTCGTCATCCCTTGCATTACAGTTCATCACGAAGTTCGGTAACTTGGTGATGGTGACTAGAAGAACTCTGCCAATCACTATCTTATCGGAAGATTAACTCCCACTTGATTCAAGCGATTGTAGTACTCGGACAATCTAAGTACTTGCTCACTAGTTGAGCAATTCTCCTCCATCTTTTAAGCGAAGTATTTGTCGGAGGTCTCATACCTCTTGACAAGGGCATGAGTCTGAAATACCAATTTCATCTCTTGAAACATCTTATATGTTCCATGGCGTTTCAAAAACGTTTTTGTAGTCCCGGTTCTAAGCCATAAAGCATGGTGCACAAAACTATCAAGTAGTCATCATATTGAGCTAGCCAAACGTTCATAATGTCTGCATCTGCTCCTACAATAGGTCTGTCACCTAGCGGTGCATCAAAGACATAATTCTTCTGTGCAGCAATGAGGATAAACCTCAGATCATGGACCAAGTCCGCATCATTGCTACTAACATTTTTCAACTTAGTTTTTTCTCTAGGAACATATCAAAAACATAGGGAAGCAAAAACATAGGGAAGCAACAACGCGAGCTATTGATCTACAACATAATTTGCAAAATACTACAAGGACTAAGTTCATGATAAATTAAAGTTCAATTAATCATATTACTTAAGAACTCCCACTTAGACAGACATCTCTCTAGTCATCTAAGTGATCACGTGATCCAAATCAACCAAACCATGTCCGATCATCACGTGAGATGGAGTAGTTTTCAATGGTGAACATCAGTATGTTGATCATATCTACTATATGATTCACGTTCGACCTTCGGTCTCCGTGTTCGAGGCCATATCTGTATATGCTAGGCTCGTCAAGTTTAACCTAAGTATTCGCGTGTGCAACTGTTTTGCACCGTTGTATTTGAGCGTAGAGCCTATCACCCGATCATCACGTGGTGTCTCGGCACGAAGAACTTTCATAGCGGTGCATACTCGGGAGAACACTTCTTGATAATTAGTGAGAGATCATCTTAAAATGCTACCGTCAAACAAAACAAAATAAGATGTATAACGAGATAAACATCATATGCAATAAAAATATGTGACATGATATGGCCATGATCATCTTGCGCCTTTGATCTCCATCTCCAAAGAAATCTTGTCATGATCTCTATCGTCACCGACACGACACCATGATCTTCATCATCCTGATCTATATCAATAATGTCCGTCACATGGTCGTCTCACCAACTATTGCTCTTGCAACTATTGCTATCGCATAACGATAAAGTAAAGCAATTATTTGGCACTTGCATCTTATGCAACAAAGAGACAACCATAGGGCTACGCGGTTGTCGATAACTTCAACAAAACATGATCATCTCATACAACAACTTATATCTAATCACGTCTTGACCATATCACATCACTACATGCCTGCAAAAACAAGTTAGGCGTCCTCTACTTTGTTGTTGCAAATTTTACGTGGCTGCTACGGGATGAGCAAGAACCGTTCTTACCTCGCATCAAAACCACAGCGATAGTTCGTCAAGTTAGTGTTGTTTTAACCTTCTCAAGGACGGGCGTATGCCACTCGGTCAACTAAAGTTGGAGAAAGCAGACACCGCCAGCCACCTGCGTGCAAAACACGTCGGTAGAACCAGTCTCGCGTAAGCGTACCGTAATGTCGGTCGGGCCACTTCATCCAACAATACCGCCGAACCAGAGTATGACATCTTTGGTAATCAGTATGACTTGTATCGCCCACAACTCACTTGTGTTCTACTCGTGCATATAACATCTCGCATAAAACCTAGGCTCGGATGCCCTGTTGGGAACTTAGTAATTTCAAAATTTCCCTCGCACCGCAAGATCATGGTGATGCATAGCAGCGAGAGGAGAGTGTTGTCCACGTACCCTCGTGAACGAAAGCAGGCGTTATAACAACAGCGGTTGTTGTAGTCGTGCGTCTTCACGGCCCGACCGATCAAGCAGCGAAACTACGGCACCTCCGAGTTCTAGCACGTTCAGCTCGATGGCGATCCCGGACTCGATCCAGCAGAATGTCGGGAAGAGTTCCGTCGGCCTGGCGGTGTGGTGGCGATCTTGATGTTCTACCGTCGCGAGGGCTTCGCCTAAGCACCGCTACAATATTATCGAGGAGAACTATGGTGGAGGGTTACGCGCACGGCTAAGGGATCTCAAGGATCAATTGTTGTTGTGCCTAGGGTGCCCCCTGCCCTCGTATATAAAGGAGCGGGGGGGGGGGTGGCCGCCCGGGGAGGCGCGCCGGGAGAATCCTCCTCCCGCAGGTAGGACTCCCCCCTTCCTTGTTGGAGTAGGAGAGAAGAAAGAGGGAGAGGAGGAAGGAAAGGGGCTGCACCTTGTCCAATTCGGACCAGAGGGGGCTGCGCACCTCCTTCCTTCGGCCTCTCTCCTCTATTCCGTATGGCCCAATAAGGCCCATATACTCCCGGCGAATTCCGTAACTCTCCGGTACTCCGAAAAATACCGAATCACTCGGAACCTTTCCGAAGTCCGAATATAGTCGTCAATATATCAATCTTTACGTCTCGACCATTTGAGACTCCTCGTCATGTCCCGATCTCATCAGGACTCCAAACTCCTTGGTACATCAAAACTCATAAACTCATAATATAAGCATCGCCGAAACCTTAAGCGTGCGGACCCTACGGGTTCGAGAACAATGTGAACATGATGAGACATGTCTCGGTCAATAACCAATAGCGGAACCTGGATGCTCATATTGGCTCCCACATATTCTCTGAAGATCTTTATCGGTCAAACCGCATAACAACATCGTTGTTCCCTTTGTCAACGGTATGTTACTTGCTGAGATTCGATTGTCGGTATCTCAATACCTAGTTCAATCTCGTTACGGCAAGTCTCTTTACTCATTCCGTAATACATCATCCGCAACTAACTCATTAGTTGCAATGCTTTAAGGCTTAAGTGATGTGTATTACCGAGAGAACCGAGAATACCTCTCCGACAATCGGAGTGACAAATCCTAACCTATATTGTCATCAATCACCAAAAGGGGGAGACCGTAAGTGCATCTAGTGCCCTTAGTGATTTTGGTGTATTGAAGACTTATAGGTTAAGGGACTAATGAGTTTATGAGTGTACACAGGTCTATAAGTTCATGAGGAGTTTGATATTTACAGAGAAAGTCGACCCCTAAAAATGAAGTTCTTCGACTGAAGACTTTTGTATTCTGAAGACTTTGAAAGTGAAGAAATCGGTGTGACCTTGAAGACTTGGTATTCATTTGAGGAACATGAAGCGTGAAGACTTTTGTTTTCGTAGTTTCGATTTCTCTTTATTGAGTCATAGGAAACACCGTACTGTTAAAGGGGGTCGAGGAAATACTAAGGAAAAATTTCAATGTGATGCTCAACTCAAAATCCTACACCTACCAATCCCTTCGAGTGAAGCCATTGATCTCTCATACAGTTCACAATTTCTTCAAAGGATGTAGACGAAGTTCTTCCGTCGCCGAGAATTTGTTCGACCGAGGAATTAGGAATTCACCAAAGGCGGATTGCCTACACAAGGAGGAACATGATAGCCCCGAGGAATTTGTACCTCAAATTTCCGACCGTTGTTGTCCCACTGGCAGTGTCCCAAAATATCTTATCCACCTAACGGTCATATCATTGAAGGGCATTTATGTCTTATCATGCCGGGCTGCTCCCTAGGCTATAAATAGCTGCCCCTACAACCACTAGCTGGTTGGCTGCTCCGAGAGAAACTAACCCTTGTCAATTGAGAGCATCCCATCCTCCGAGGACTTTGAGTGCAAATCATCAAGTGAGGAAAACCCAAACCCAAACACCTATAAACCCAAAGTGATTGAGCATCACTGAAGAGATTGATTGTAACGCCCCGGATTCGATGCGCCAGGTGTCCGCCAATTATTCGCCGTCATTGCCATGTCATTTGCTTGTGTGTCGCACTTTGCCATGTCATCATCTGCATTTCATATCATGTCGTCATGTGCATCTCATGTTGCATACGTGTTCGTCTCATGTATCCGAGCTTTTTCCCCGTTGTCCGTCTTGCAATCCGGCACTCCTATGTCCCCCGACGCCCCTTTTTACCTATTTTCGTGTTCAGATATTAAACGGTCTCGGAATGGACCGAGGTTTGTCAAGCGGCCTTGGTATAGCACCGGTAGACCGCCTGTCAAGTTTCGGGTCATTTGGAGGTCGTTTGATGCTCCAACGGTTAACCGGGTAACCGCAAAGGCCTCTTTTGTGTGCAGCCCAACACCCCTCTAAAGTGGCCAATAACCCATCCTAACCACTTCCATCATCTCGGTCGTTCGATCACGATCGTGTGGGCGAAAACCGCACCTCATTTGGAGCTTCTTAGCTCCTTCTACCTATAAATAAGTGATCCCCTCCGAAATTTGCGGTCTAACCCTAGCCTTCCCCTACCTCGCGCCACCGGACAAAAATCCCCGCCGCCGGACATGTCCGCCCGGCCACCTCACTCCAACCAATAGGGGCGTGCCACCTCAGCCCGCCGCCGCTCTCCTCCTATCCCACCTCGCCACGTCAACGCCGCCGGCCCCTCTCTCTCTCTCTCTCCGCCTGCCCACGGGCCCGAGTTGGGGCCGTGTGCCCGCCCGCCGTCGCCGCTCACCCGTGGAAGGCCCGCGCCCCGCTGTTACACGCGCCCAGCTCCGCCCGAGCCCGTCGCTGGCGCCTCGCCGCCCGCCTCGCCGGCGCGCCTCTCCGCCGCGCCGAGGCGCTCCGCCTCCAGCGCCTCTGCCCGGCCGCCGCCCGCCGGCGCCGTCGGCCTCACCCGCAAGCCACGCGGAGCCGGCTGCTGCCCCTCGCCCGGCAAGCCGCCCCGCCGCCCCACGCTGAACCGGCGGATCCGGTGAGATCCGCCCGGATCCATCCGCCCGGCCTCCCGACGCCTTCCCGAGCTCCGACCACCTCCTCTCCATCTCCGCGAAGTTCTTCCTCGACCGGTGGGATTCCGCGAGATCCACGCCGCCGTTGACTTTCTCCCGGTGAGAAATTTGGCTAAGTCCCAAGATTTCAGCATCACGTGACTCTGTTCATCGCATCATAACTCTCTTCATAGTGCTCCGTTTTGCGTGCATGATATATCGAAATGTTCATCTGGTTGTGCTCTTTATTATGTTACATTATGCCATGTTCATTAGAGTTCATCTTGATGCCCTAATCGTCGTTGCAAGAGTGCTATGTGATGTTAACTGATGTCTGTTATCAGAACTTGCTCATTTGTTATTTTTGTATCTTTTTGTGTGATTTTCTTTTGAGCATGAGGTCTACATGTGTTATGTGCTACAACATGCCATATTTTATTTGGTGCAACCCATTATTCATGATATGCTATGTATTGTTTGTTTCAAACTTGCAAAGTAGCCTTCATGATGTTGCTGTTTTCAGAGACTTAGAATTTCACCAAGTCTTTGTCTGCTGTTATTTTTATGCCATGTATTCATGTTGCTACAGTGAGATCCATGCCTCTTTTGAGGATGATCAGTAAGGATGTTTTGTAGATATGGTTATGCTCTACCCATACATGCCCCTGGTTGCAATTATGGAATACCCTAGCTTGACTCAATCAAGCTCTACTTTTACTATAAAATGTTCCTGGTATATTGTTAACATGTTTAGCAATTTTGCCAAGGTTGTTGTAGTTGATCCAAGCATGCTATGTTGTTGATCTTGCCATGTATAGCTTCTATCCCATGTCTAGTTGCTGGGTGTATTCTTAGTTTGTCATGCAATGCCTCGTAGTGAGTGCATCGAGCTCGTATACATGCCTACTTGTTATCTGTATATGCCATGCTCCAGTTTTTCACAGAGTCTGAATCTGTTTATGTTTTTGCTATATTCACATGCTTGCAACTGTATTTTCTGATCCCTTTTGGCTTATGGTCACTAAGGGACTTTTGTTATATGCTTTGAGTAGATTGATTCCATGCTCTAGTTTGACTTGATATCTTGCTGTAACATGTTGTTTGATAGCACTAAACTTGGTAACCTGATGTTATTTCTGCCATGACCTGTAAATTCCACTAAGTCTGTGAACCTGTTATTATTTGCAATCTTGCCATGTCCTTTTGAGCTTGTTCTAGTGATTTCTGGAGATAGCTCAGTGTTCATGTTTTGTAATGCTTTACCTGTACATCATATCCATGCCTTTTTTTCATGTTGATGTCCTGTAGCATGTTGTTTTGATGCTTGGAAGATGCCAGTTCTTTGTTTTGGACAGATTGTTGTTATGTCTTGTATAAGGTGTATGTGTTGGACTGTTGTTCGTTTTGAGCATGCTCTATATGAAACTTGCTTAGAATTGCATGTAGATTCATATTATCATGTTGCATCCTTATTTTGAGGTGTTTGCTGGATGTTTGAATGCATTTTGCATCAATGCCATGTTTATCTTGTTTTGCTCATATCTTCTAGGCCGTAGTCTCGAATCTAATGAACTTTATATGTAACTTGACTAGAATTTCGTAGATCATCTTGGTGCATCTTAACTTGCTGTTTAACAACTTGAACATAAGGTTTATTCAGATCTGAGCCAATTTCGAAATTTGCATATGAGGACTTACGGAATTGTTCCATGTTGTTTCCGGCCTCATTTAAACTTGTTTGGTTGTGTTGTTTTGTATGCATCATCTCTTGCCATGAGTAGCTTCTTGTAGCCTTGTCATGCATCATACTTGGTTGAGCATCATGCCTTGTTCATGTGTGGTGTGTTTACCATGTTGTGTGCTTCTTCTCGATAGTTCCTGTTACGTTGTGATCGTGAGGATTCGCTCGCTCACGCTTGGTTCGTCTTCATGGCTTCATCTTCTTCATGGACTCGTTCTTCTTCCTTATGGATTTCAGGCAAGATGACCGTCACCTTGGATCTCATTACTATCATTGCTATGCTAGTTGCTTCGCTCTATCGCTATGTCATGCGTTACCTACCACTTGCTGCTCAAGCCTCCCAAATTGCATGATAGCCCCTAACCTTTGTCACCCTTCCTAGCAAACCGTTGTTTGGCTATGTTACCGCTTTGCTCAGCCCCTCTTATAGCGTTGCTAGTTGCGGTGAAGATGAAGATTGCTCCATGTTGGATTATGTTTATTGTTGGGATATCACAATATTTCTTATATTATTAATGCATCTATATACTTGGTAAAGGGTGTAAGGCTCGGCCTTATGCCAGTGTTTTGTTCCACTCTTGCCGCCTCTAGTTTCCGCCATATCGGTATTATGTTCCCGGATTTTGCGTCCCTAACGCGGTTGGGTGATTTATGGGACCCCTTGACAGTTCGCTTTGAATAAGACTCCTCCAAAGAAGGCCCAACCTTGGTTTTACCATTTGCCTCACCACCACCTACCTTTCCCTTGGGTCGGCCAGCCCAATGGCCATCTTTATTCAGCCCCCCGGGCCAATGCTTGTCTAAGTGTTGGTCCAAACTAGAGCACCGTGTGGGACCATCCCTTGGCAACTTGGGTTACGTCGGTACCTGTACGCTTATCTTATCCGGTGTTTCCCTGAGAACGAGATATGTGCAGCTCCTATCGGGATTGTCGACGCATCGGGCAGTCTTGCTGGTCTTGTTTTACCATTGTCGAAATGTCTTGTAGCCAGGATTCCGAGACTGATCGGGTCTTCCCGGGGAGAAGGAATATCCTTCGTTGATCGCGAGAGCTTATCATGGGCTTGTTGGGACACCCCGCAGGTTTGAACTTTCGAAAGTCGTGCCCGCGGTTATGTGGCAGATGGGAATTTGTTCATATCCGGTTGTAGTAAACTTGAAGTAAACTCTTCTAAAATACGCCAACTGTAAGCGTGAATCGTGAGTGTCTCTTTTCGGGTTGATCGAGAGGAGAACACGGTTTCGGGTTATGTCGGCGTAAGTAGGAGTTCAGGATCACTTCTTGATCATTACTAGTTGACGACCGTTTGCTTTGCTTCTCTTCTCGCTCTCATTTGCGTAAGTTAGCCACCATACATGCTTAGTCGTTGCTGCAACCTCACCACTTTACCCCTTCCTTTCCTTTTAAGCTTTGCTAGTCTTGATACCCATGGTAATGGGATTGCTGAGTCCTCGTGGCTCACAGATTACTACACCAACAGTTGCAGGTACAGGTTATGCGATGATCATGACGCGAGAGCGATGTTTCTTGTGTTGGAGTTCTTCTTCTTCTTCGTCGTTCAGGGGATAGGTTCCAGGTCGGCAGCCTGGGCTAGCAGGGTGGATGTCGTTTGAGTTTCTGTTTATGTTTCATCCGTAGTCGGATGTTGTTCTCATGTATCTTGATGTTTTCATGTGACTTTGTATCTTTGTATGTATTGGATGTATCCCCACTATTATGTAATGTTGATGTAATGATATCCACCTTGCAAAAGCGTTTCAATATGCGGTTCTATCCTTGGTGGGACCTTCGAGTCTCTTTAGGAAAGTATCGCATATTGGGCGTGATAAGTTGGTATCGAGCCTCGACCGACCCTAGGAGCCCCTAGATTGATCGTAGTTTGGTCAGCATTGAGTCTAGAATATTTTTTTCAGAGGCTAGTTATATCGAGAGTAGGACTTCTTTTACTTCTCTGCCTTAAATCGCTCTGGTGAGAAATCTTGACGTAGGTGTTTTGAACTACCTCTTCCTGCTCAAATTTTTCTTTAGGATCACGCGTTAGTTTTTGTTCGTTGTCCTTCCTCTTTATCCGGTGCATCTCTCGTCAAGTCGACTCAAACCTCTTTGTCTTTTGAGAGATCAATCCTCAGCTCTTTTCTATCAACGTTGTTTCCCGTCTCAAGTTGTCCTTGTTTTTCCCACCGCCCACCCTTCTTCTTCTCGTAACCGGAGTCTCGTAATCAAGTACCCATTCTACTCGTGCGAAGTCTTTGCTTTCTTTCCTCAATCTTTTCAACCGGAGCTTTTCTCTTCAAGTTATTCGTTGATTCCCCGTTCCAAGTTGCCTGTGTTTTCCCGCCCTCCCACCCATTTTATCCCCGGACTCTGAGCCTTTAATCGAGCAATCTATTTCATTCGTGTGGAGTATCTTCAGTCTTTCCTCAATTGTCTCAACCGGTGAAGTCTCGTCTGGTTCATCAATGTTCGTCTTGTTTTCTTTTCAGTGGTCCAAATTCAAGTTTTTCATTGTCGATTGTATTCTTTCCCTCAACTCAAATATTTCCCTCTGATCGTTCGCCTCTCGCCATTTAATCCTTCCGGAGTGCTGAAGTCATCCCAGAAGATTCGTGTTTGCCTTTCGAGGTTGTCACCTCATTCAAATCTTTCAATCGCTCGGTGCATCATTTCTCGCTCAACAATCCTTTTCCAACGTTGTTTCTTTTCAGTGGGCCCTAACCCACAGGTCTTTTCCCAGGATCTTACCTGACTCTTCTAATTGCCCGAAGGTATTCTCAAATTCTTTTCGGGGTTTGGCACAAGTATGAATTTCATCAGTCACATGCCTTCTCCAGGATCGTTTCCAAATTTCTTTCATGTTCGGGTAAATCTTTCCTCTTTTCATTCTCCCAGAGTTTTTCAACAATTTTGGTGGTGTTTCTCGTCAACCGAAGAAGATTTTTCTCTTAAATCTCGTCCGTTCTCCCAAAGATTCGCGGTGCTAGCTCGATGTTACCCTATCTAATTGTTTCCAATTGTGCAATTCTTTTCATCCATCCGGAGTATTTCAGAGTTGTTTTCCGTCTCGATCATCCGGAGGCCATCTTTTCGAAGATTTCTTCGCTCTAAGTTTCAGAGTCGTCTCAATTATTCTATATATGTGCCCTTCGCTTGTCTCAATATTCTTCGGTGCTTTGTTCAAGTAATCTCTAATCAATTTGAGACCTCTTCATTCCCGGTATCAAATTCTCTCAAGTATCTTCGCTCATTTTCTAATTCTTTCTAGCGATCAATTCTCTTATTTTCGCTCATTTTCATTTTCATGGTGGTTCGCTGAAGATTCCTTTTCGGTTCTCATCATATCAATTCATTCCTTCTTTTCAGTCCTACCGTGGCTCATGAAGACCTTTCCAAATTTTCGTGCTATATCTCCTTTAATCTTTTCCACGCTAATAAGTAGTATGCAAATCCATTGCTTCTCATAAATTTAATTGATGAAGGATAAGCATAACATAATTCTTATTCTCATTTCATCGTGGTCAAGCGGATAAATTCTTTTCTTCGGAGATTGTTCTTGATGAATAATCTCTTGGTTCCAATTTTTTCATCTTTTCTTTTCCAGAGTTCCAAGTCTTCTCGCTTGTCTCGTCGCGAAGCTCCATCCGAATCATCGCAAGGCTTTAATCTTATTTCCTTTCATCTTTCAATCGTATCTTGTCATCCTTTTGTTACCGGAGTTCTTCACGGTGGTTCGTCATGATTTAATTCATTCTTCTAGTGTTCATCAAGATTCTTGTTGGAGGAGTTCAAGTATTCTTCTTCTTGCTTCGCGAGGTGCAATTAATTCTCCGTTTTCTTTTAAAAATGGAGTTTTGCATTTCTTCATTCCTCTCAGCTATGCAATCTTTTCCGCTTGTGGTTGATTATCACCTCATAATTTTGAGATGTTTTCCATAAGTCCACAACAAGCAATTCTTTTGTTGTTGAATCTCCAACAACTCCGTTCAATCCTTTCTTCTAAGGATGCTCTCTATGTCATTCTTGGCAGAAGTTGTCATCTTCTTCTCCGTTCCTTTTCTTTCAACTATTTCAATTCTTCCGGAGGCGTTGTGCTGTTCCTCTCGTCAAGTGTAGTGGCATCTTGTTAAGTTCATGCTCTATTCTTTCCTTGTTAACCCGGAGTGCTGTCTAAATTCCTTCGTTATTCTTCCTTTTCCATCTTGTTCTAACCGGAGTGGTTTCAGATTCTATCTTATTCATTGAGTTTTTGATTCCTGTCGTAATCGTTGTTCCTCTTTCCTACTCGAGTGTTCTCGACTTTGTTCATCCTCTCTCTTGCATCCTTGTTTCACCTCATCCTCTTTCCCCCTGTCTCGGTCCTAAAATCTCGGGACGAGATCTCTTGTTAGTGGAGGAGAGTTGTAACGCCCCGGATTCGATGCGCCAGGTGTCCGCCAGTTATTCGCTGTCATTGCCATGTCATTTGCTTGTGTGTCACACTTTGCCATGTCATCATCTGCATTTCATATCATGTCGTCATGTGCATCTCATGTTGCATACGTGTTCGTCTCATATATCCGAGCTTTTTCCCCGTTGTCCGTTTTGCAATCTGGCACTCCTATGTCCCCCGACGCCCCCTTTTACCTCTTTTCGTGTGCGGATATTAAACAGTCTCGGAATGGACCGAGGTTTGTCAAGCGGCCTTGGTATAGCACCGGTAGACCGCCTGTCAAGTTTCGGGTCATTTGGAGGCCGTTTGATGCTCCAACGGTTAACCGGGTAACCGCAAAGGCCTCTTTTGTGTGCAGCCCAACACCCCTCTAAAGTGGCCAATAACCCATCCTAACCACTTCCATCATCTCGGTCGCTCGATCACGATCGTGGGGTAAAACTCGACCTCATTTGGAGCTTCCTAGCTCCTTCTACCTATAAATAAGTGATCCCTCCAAATTTGCGGTCTAACCCTAGCCTTCCCTACCTCGCCACCGGACAAAATCCCGCCGCGGACATGTCCGCCCGCCACCTCACTCCAACCAATAGGAGCGCCACCTCAGCCCACCGCCGCCTCCTCCTATCCCACCTCGCCACGCCAACGCCGTCCGCCCTCTCTCTCTCTCCTCCGCACCGCTGACACCATGGGCCGAAGTTGAGCCCGTGCGGCCCACCCGCCGTCGCCCTCACCCGCATGGAGGGCCCGCGCCCGCTTATTCGGCGCGCCTGCTCCCGCCCGAGCCCGGTCGCCGGCGCCTCGCCGCCGCCGGCGCGCTCTCTCCGCCGCGCCGCGCGCGCTTCGCCTCCGCCGCCGAGGCGCCTGCCTCCGCGCGGCTCTGCCGGCCGCGCACGGGCGCTTGTTGCCTCGGCCTCGCCTGCAGCCACGCCGGGAGCCGCCGCGCCGGGCAAGTCACCTCGCCGCCCCACGCTGAACTGGCGGATCCGTGAGATCCGCCCGATCCATCCGCCTGCCTCCCCGACGCCTTCCCGAGCTCCGGCCACCTCCTCTTGATCTCCGGCGAAGTTCTTCCTCGACCGGTGGGATTCCGGCGAGATCCACGCTGCCGTTGACTTTCTCCCGGGGTGAGAAATTTGGTTGTCCCAAGATTTCAGCATCACGTGACTCTGTTCATCGCATCATAACTCTCTGCATAGTGTTCCGTTTTGCGTGCATGATATATCGAAATGTTCACCTGGTTGTGCTCTTCATTTTGTTACATTGTGCCATGTTCATTAGAGTTCATCTTGATGCCCTAATCGTCGTTGCAAGAATGCTATGTGATGTTAACTGCTGTCTGTTATCAGAACTTGCTCATTTGTTATTTTTGTATCTTTTTGTGAGATTTTCTTTTGAGCATGAGGTCTACATGTGTTATGTGCTACAACATGCCATCTTTGCTTTGGTGCAACCCATTATTCATGATATGCCATGTGTTGTTTGTTTAAAGCTTGCAAAGTAGCCTTCATGATGTTGCTGTTTTCAGAGACTTAGAATTTCACCAAGTCTTTGTCTGCTATTATTTTTATGGCATGTATTCATGTTGCTCGGTGAGATCCATGCCTCGCTTGAGGCAGATCAAGAAGGATGTTTTGTAGATATGGTTATGCTCTACCTATCCGTGCCCCTGCTTGCAATTATGGAATAACCTAGCTTGACTCAATCGAGCTCTACTTTTACTATAAAATGTTCTGGTAGATTGTTAACATGTTTAGCAATTTTGCCAAGGTTGTTGTAGTTGATCCAAGCATGCTATGTTGTTGCTCTTGCCATGTATAGCTTCTATCCCATGTCTAGTTGCTGGGTGTATACTTAGTTTGTCATGCAATGCCTCGTAGTGAGTGCATCGAGCTCAGATACATGCCTACTTGTTATCTCAGATATGCCATGCTCCAGCTTTTTCACAGTAGTCTGAATCTGTTTATGTTTTTGCTATATTCACATGCTTGCAATCGTATTTTCTCGAGCCCTTTTGGCTTATGGTCACTAAGGGACTTTTGTTATATGCTTTGAGTAGATTCATGCCATGCTCTAGTTTGACTTGATATCTTGCTGTAACATGTTGTTTGATAGCACTAAACTTGGTAACTTGATGTTATTTCGCCATGACCTGTGAATTCCACTAAGTCTGTGAACTCGTTATTATTTGCAATCTTGCCATGTCCTTTTGAGCTTGTTCTAGTGATTTCGGAGATAGCTTAGTGTTCATGTTTTGTAATGCTTTACCTGTACATCATGTCCATGCCTTTTTGTTTCATGTTGATGTCCTGTAGCATGTTGTTTTGATGCTTGGAAGATGCCTGTTGCAGTTTTGGACAGATTGTTGTTATGTCTTGCATAGGGTGTATGTGTTGGACTGTTGTTCGCTTTTGAGCATGCTCTATATGAAACTTGCTTAGAATTGCATGTAGATTCATATTATCATGTTGCATCCTTGTTTTGAGGTGTTTGCTGATGTTTGAATGCATTTTGCATCAATGCCATGTTTAACTAGTTTTGCTCATATCTTCTAGGCCGTAGTCTCGAATCTAATGAACTTTATATGTAACTTGACTAGAATTTCATGTAGATCATCTTGGTGCATCTTAAATTGCTGTTTAACAACTTGAACATAAGGTTTATTCAGATCTGAGCCAATTTCGAAATTTGCATATGAGGACTTACCGGAATTGTTCCATGTTATTTCCGCCTCATTTAAACTTGTTTGGTTGTGTTGCTCTTGTATGCATCATCTCTTGCCATGAGTAGCTTCTTGTAGCCTTGTCATGCATCATACTTGGTTGAGCATCATGCCTTGTTCATGTGTGGTGTGTTTACCATGTTGTGTGCTTCTTCTCGATAGTTCCCGTTACGTTGCGATCGTGAGGATTCGTTCGTCTACGCTTGGTTCGTCTTCATGGCTTCATCTTCTTCATGGACTCGTTCTTCTTCCTTGCGGGATTTCAGGCAAGATGACCGTCACCTTGGATCTCATTACTATCATTGCTATGCTAGTTGCTTCGTTCTATCGCTATGTTGCGTTACCTACCACTTGCTGCTCAAGCCTCCCAAATTGCATGATAGCCCCTAACCTTTGCCACCCTTCCTAGCAAACCGTTGTTTGGCTATGTTACCGCTTTGCTCAGCACTCTTATAGCGTTGCTAGTTGCGGTGAAGATGAAGATTGCCCCATGTTGGATTATGTTTATTGTTGGGATATCACAATATTTCTTATATTATTAATGCATCTATATACTTGGTAAAGGGTGGAAGGCTCGGCCTTATGCCTGGTGTTTTGTTCCACTTTTGCCGCCCTAGTTTCCGTCATATCGGTATTATGTTCCCGGATTTTGCGTCCCTAATGCGGTTGGGTGATTTATGGGACCCCCTTGACAGTTCGCTTTGAATAAGACTCCTCCAGCAAGGCCCAACCTTGGTTTTACCATTTGCCTCACCACCACCTACCTTTCCCTTGGGTCGGCCAGCCCAAGGGTCATCTTTATTCAGCCCCCCTGGCCAATGCTTGTCTAAGTGTTGGTCCAAACTAGAGCACTGTGCGGGACCATCCCTTGGCAACTTGGGTTACGTCGGTACATGTACGCTGAGCTTATCTGGTGTT
This sequence comes from Aegilops longissima, assembly GCA_021605205.1. Taxonomy (NCBI): domain Eukaryota; kingdom Viridiplantae; phylum Streptophyta; class Magnoliopsida; order Poales; family Poaceae; genus Aegilops; species Aegilops longissima. The sequence continues at coordinate 101,254,399 of CM038678.1, read as the reverse complement.
GCCCTGAGAACGAGATATGTGCAGCTCCTATCGGGATTGTCGGCGCATCGGGCGGTCTTGCTAGTCTTGTTTTACCATTGTCGAAATGTCTTGTAGCCAGGATTCCGAGACTGATCGGGTCTTCCCGGGGAGAAGCAATATCCTTCGTTGATCGCGAGAGCTTATCATGGGCTAAGTTGGGACACCCCTGCAGGGTTTCAACTTTCGAAAGCCGTGCCCGCGGTTATGTGGCAGATGGGAATTTGTTCATATCCGGTTGTAGTAAACTTGAAGTAAACTCTTCTAAAATACGCCAACCGTAGTGCGTAATGGTGAGTGTCTCTTTTCGGGTTGATCAAGAGGAGAACACGGTTTCTGGGTTATGTCTGACGTAAGTAGGAGTTCAGGATCACTTCTTGATCATTACTAGTTGACGACCGTTTGCTTTGCTTCTCTTCTCGCTCTCATTTGCGTAAGTTAGCCACCATACATGCTTAGTCGTTGCTGCAACCTCACCACTTTACCCCTTCCTTTCCTTTTAAGCTTTGCTAGTCTTGATACCCATGGTAATGGGATTTCTGAGTCCTCGTGGCTCACAGATTACTACACCAACAGTTGCAAGTACAGGTTATGCGATGATCATGATGCGAGAGCGATGTTTCTTGTGTTGGAGTTCTTCTTCTTCTTCGTCATTCAGGGGATAGGTTCCAGGTCGGCAGCCTGGGCTAGCAGGGTGGATGTCGTTTGAGTTTCTGTTTATGTTTCATCCGTAGTCGGATGTTGTTCTCATGTATCTTGATGTTTTCATGTGAATTTGTATCTTTGTATGTATTGGATGTATCCCCACTATTATGTAATGTTGATGTAATGATATCCACCTTGCAAAAGCGTTTCAATATGCGGTTCTATCCTTGGTGGGACCTTCGAGTCTCTTTAGGATAGTATCGCATATTGGGCGTGACATTGATCCTACGTGGATCCGACGCTTGTTACCTTTAAAGACTATGCTTCTTCCAGACGGTTAGGCGTCATGGTCTAAAGAATCCAAGAGGAATTGTGGATCGCCGAGTTACTGAGTTTGTGAAGGTTTGGAAGTCGCGTGAAGACTTACCACGAGTGATTGGACGAGGTCTGTGTGACCTTAGTTCAAGGAGAATACGGTGAGGATTTGGTGTCCTGAGCTGCGTGCTCAGATCAAGTGGACTGTGTCCTCGAGTTTAAATACTCACCGCTCCAACCAGACGTATAACCGAGACAACAGTTGAACTGGTCTACTAAATCATTGTCTTCACCAAGCTTACTGGTTCCATTTCCTCAACTCTTTCATTCCCTCATTACTGTGTTATGTGCTTCATCATATCTGTGTTTGAAGACTTTGACTGAAGACTTTCTCAATTTCCTCAGTTCAATTTCTTCAGTCTGTTTGTCTTCATCTTGTATTATCATGTGATTACGCTTTCTGTACTCTGTGCTTGTCTTCATTTCATCATGATGACCATGCATGTATTCTGTTATGCTTACTTCTGAGTACTTATTTCGCTGCAAGTAGTTCTTCCCTAAGGAATTTCATCACCGGCAAATTCCTCAGTGAAGAATTCATAAAAATCGCCTATTCACCCCCCCTCTAGTCGATATAACGCACTTTCAGATGTATGCGGTCCGATGAGTGTTGAGGCTCGCGGCAGTTATCATTATTTTCTGAACTTCATAGATGATTTGAGCAGATATGGGTATATCTACTTAATGAAACACAAGTCTGAAACATTTTGAAAAGTTCAAAAATATTTAGAGTGAAGTGGAGAATCATCATAATAAGAAAATAAAGTTTCTACGATCTGATCGCGGAGACGAATATTTGAGTTACGAGTTTGGCCTTCATTTAAAACAATGTGGAATAGTTTCACAAACTCGCGCCACCTGGAACACCATATAGCGTAATGGTGTGTCCAAATGTCGTAACCGTACTTTATTAGATATGGTGCGATCTATGATGTTTCTTACCGATTTACCACTATCGTTTTGGGGTTATTTATTAGGGACACCTGCATTCACTTTAAATAGGGCACCATCTAAATCCGTTGAGACGACACCGTATGAACTATGGTTTGGCAAGAAACCTAAGTCGTCGTATCTTAAAGTTTGGGGTTGCGATGCTTATGTGAAAAAGCTTCAACCTGATAAACTCGAACCCAAATCAAGAAATGCATCTTCATAAGATACCCAAAGGAAACTATTGGGTACACCTTCTATCACATATCCGAAGGCAAGATGTTCATTGCTAAGAATGGATCCTTTCTAGAGAAGGAAAATAGAACTTGATGAGGTAATTGTACCTGCTCCCGAATTGGAAAGAAGTTCATCACAGAAATCCGTTCTAGTGATGCCTACACCAATTAGCTAGTGAGGAAGTTAATGATGATGATCGTGAAACTTCAGATCAAGTTACTACCAAAGCTTGTAGGTCAGCCATAGTAAGGTCCGCACCAGAGTGGTATGGTAATTCTATTCTGGAGGTCATGTTACTTGACCATGACGAACCTACGAACTATGAGGAAGCGATGATGAGCCCAGATTCCGCAAAATGGCTTGAGGCCATGAAATCTGAGATGGGACCCATGTATGAGAACTGTGACGCCCCCGATTCAATCATACACTAATCATGCACGCAAACGTGTACGATCAAGATCAGGGGACTCACGGGAAGATATCACAACACAACTCTAAAACATAAATAAGTCATACAAGCATCATAATACAAGCCAGGGGCCTCGAGGGCTCGAATACAAGTGCTCGATCATAGACAAGTCAGCGGAAGCAACAATATCTGGGTACATACATGAGTTAAACAAGTTGCCATAAGATGGCTAGCACAAACTGGGATACAGATCGAAAGAGGCGCAGGCCTCCTGCCTGGGATCCTCCTAACTACTCCTGGTCATCGTCAGCGGCCTGCACGTAGTAGTAGCCACCTCCCAGTAGTAGGAGTCATCGTCGAAGGTATGCTCGCCCTGGGCTCCATCGCCCGTCGCAGCAATCGGGTAAAGAAAGGGGGAAATGGGGAACAAGGCAACCGTGAGTACTCATCCAAAGTACTCGCAAGCAAGGAGCTACACTACATATGCATGGGTATATGTGTAAAGGCCATATTGTTGGGGAACATAGTAATTTCAAAAATTTCCTACGCACACGCAAGATCATGGTGATGCATAGCAACGAGAGGGGAGAGTGTTGTCCACGCACTGTGAGACCGAAAGCGAAGCGTTATAACAACGCGTTGATGTAGTCGACGCCTTCACGGCCCGACCGATCAAGCACCAAACTATGGCACCTCCGAAGTTCTAGCACACGCTCAGCTCGATGATGATCCCGGACTCGATCCAGCAGAATGTCGGGAAGAGTTCCACAAGACGACGGCATGGTGACGATCTTGATGTTCTACTGCCGCAGGCTTCGCCTAAGCACCGCTACAATATTATCGAGGAGAACTATGGTGGAGGGGGGCACCGCACACGGCTAAGAGATCTCAAGGATCAATTGTTGTTGTGCCTAGAGGTCCCTCCTGCCCCCGTATATAAAGGAGCCAGGGGGAGGGGGTCGGCCGGCCAGGAGGGGCGCGCCAGGAGGAGTCCTCCTCCCACCGAGTAGGACTCCCCTTCCTTGTTGGAGTAGGAGAGAAGGAAAGAGGAGAGGACGAAGGAAAAGGGGGCTGCACCCCTTGTCCAATTCGGACCAGAGGGGGGCTGCGCGCCTCCTTCCTTTCGGCCTCTCTCCTCTATTCCCATATGGCCCAATAAGGCCCATATACTCCCCGGCGAATTCTCGTAACTCTCCCAGACTCAAAAATACCGAATCACTGAACCTTTCCAAGTCCGAATATAGTCGCCCAATATATCGATCTTTACGTCTCGACCATTTCGAGACTCCTCGCCATGTCCCTGATCTCACCCGGACTCCAACTCCTTCGTACATCAAAACTCATAAACTCATAATATAACTCACATCGAAACCTTGTTGCAAGCGGACCCTACGGGTTCGAGAACATGTAGACATGACGGGACATGTCTCCGGTCAATAACCAATAGCGGAACCTGGATGCTCATATTGGCTCCCACATATTATATGAAGATCTTTATCGGTCAAACCGCATAACAACATACGTTGTTCCCTTTGTCATCGGTATGTTACATGCCCGAGATTCGATCGTCGGTATCTCAATACCTAGTTCAATCTCGTTACCGGCAAGTCTCTTTACTCGCTCCGTAATACATCATCCCGCAACTAACTCATTAGTTGCAATGCTTGCAAGGCTTAAGTGATGTGTATTACCGAGAGGGCCCAGAGATACCTCTCCGACAATCGGAGTGACAAATCCTAATCTCGAAATACGCCAACCCAACATGTACCTTTGGAGACACCTGTAGAGCACCTTTATAATCACCCAGTTACGTTGTGACGTTTGGTAGCACACAAAGTGTTCCTCCGGTAAACGGGAGTTGCATAATCTCATAGTCATAGAAACATGTATAAGTCATGAAGAAAGCAACAGCGACATACTAAACGATCGTGTGCTAAGCTAATGGAATGGGTCATGTCAATCACATCATTCTCCTAATGATGCGATCCCGTTAATCAAATGACAACTCATGTCTATGGCTAGGAAACATAACCATATTTGATCAACGAGCTAGTCAAGTAGAGGCATACTAGTGACAATCTGTTTGTCTATGTATTCACACATGTATTATGTTTCCGGTTAATACAATTCTAGCATGAATAATAAACATTTATCATGATATAAGGAAATAAATAATAACTTTATTATTGCCTCTAGGGCATATTTCCTTCAGTCTCCCACTTGCACTAGAGTCAATAATCTAGTTCACATCATCATGTGATTCAACACCAATATTCACATCTATATGTGATTAATACTCATAGTTCACATCGTCATGTGATCAAAACCCAAAGGGTTTACTAGAGTCAATAATCTAGTTCACATTGCTATGTGATTAACACCCAAAAGAGTACTAAGGTATGATCATGTTTTGCTCGTGAGAGAAGTTTAGTCAACAGGTCTGTCACATATAGAGCCGTATGTATTTTGCAAATATTTTATGTCTTCAATGCTCTGCATGGAGCTACTCTAGCTAATTGCTCCCACTTTCAATATGTATCCAGATTGGGACTTAGAGTCATCTGGACCAGTGTAAAAGTTTGCACCGATGTAACTTTTACAACGAACTCTTTTATCACCTCCATAATCGAGAAACATCTCCTTAGTCCTCACTAAGGATATTCTTGACCGCTGTCCAGTGATCTACTATTAGATCAAAATTGTATTCCTTTGCCAAACTCAGAGCAAGGTATACAATAGGTCTGGTTCACAGCATAGCATACTTTATAGAACCTATGACTGAGGCATAGGGAACGACTTTTCATTCTCTTTCTATTTTCTATCATGGTCGGGTCTTGAGTCTTATTCAACTTCACACCTTGCAACACATGCAAGAACTCCTTCTTTGACTGTTCCATTTTGAACTATTTCAAAAAATTATCAAGGTATGTACTCATTGAAAAATCTTATCAAGCGTCTTGATCTATCTATATAGATCTTGATGCTCAATGTGTAAGCAGCTTCACCGAGGTCTTGCTTTGAAAAACTCTTATTCAAGTATCCTTTCATGCTATCCAGAATTTCTATATCATTTCCAATCAACAATATGTCATCCACATATAATATTAGAAATGCTACAGAGCTCCCACTCACTTTCTTGTAAATACAAAGCTTCTCAAAAGTCTCAGATAAAACCATATGCTTTGATCAACTCATCAAAGCGTAAATTCCAACTCCGAGAGGATTGCACCAATCCATAAATGGATCGCTGGAGCTTGCACACTTTGTTAGCACCTTTAGGATTGACAAAACCTTCTGGTTGCATCATATACAACTCTTCTTTAATAAATCCATTAAGGAATGCAGTTCTGACATCCTTTTGCCAGATTTCATAAATGTGGCAATTGCTAACATGATTCGGACAGACTTAAGCATCGATACGAGTGAGAAAATCTCATTGTATTCAACACCTTGAACTTGTCGAAAACCTTTCACAACAAGTCGAGCTTTGTAGATAGTAACACTACTATCGCTGTCCGCCTTCCTCTTGAAGATCCATTTATTTTCTATGGCTTGCCGATCATCGGCAAGTCAACCAAAGTCCATACTTTGTTCTCATACATGGATCCCATTTCAGATTTCATGGCCTCAAGCCATTTTGTGGAATCTGGCTCATCATGGCTTCCTCATAGTTCGCAGGTTCATCATGGTCAAGTAACATGACTTCCGAATAGGATTACCGCACTCACTGGTGCGGATCTTACTCTGGTTGACCTACGAGGTTCGGTAGTAACTTGATCTGAAGTTTCATGATCAATATCATTAGCTTCCTCACTGATTGGTGTAGTTGTCACAGGAACGGTTTCTTGTGATGAACTACTTTCCAATAAGGGAACAGGTACAGTTACCTCATCAAGTTCTACTTTCCTCCCACTCACTTCTTTCGAGAGAAACTCCTTCTCTAGAAAGGATCCGAATTTAGCAAAAAAAATCTTGCCCTCAGATCTGTGATAGAAGGTGTACCCAATAGTCTCTTTTAGGTATCCTATGAAGACACATTTCTCCGATTTGGGTTCGAGCTTATCAGGTTGAAATTTTTCACATAAGCATTGCAGCCCCATACTTTAAGAAACGACAACTTTGGTTTCTTGCCAAACCACAGTTCATAAGGCGTCGTCTCAACGGATTTTGATGGTGCCCTATTTAAAGTGAATGCAAATGTCTCTAATGCATAACCCCAAAACGATAGTGGTAAACCGATAAGTTTATATCATAGATTGCACAATATCCAATACAAGGCGGTTATTTACTTTCGGACACACCATAACGCTATAGTGTTCTAGGTGGTGTGAACTGTGAAACTATTCCACATTGTTTTATATGAAGGCCAAACTCAGAACTCAAATATTTTCTTCCACGATCAGATCAGAAACTTTATTTTCTTGCTACGATGATTCTCCACTTCACTCTGAAATTCTTTGAACTTTTCAAATGTTTCAGACTTGTGTTTCATTAAGTAGATATAGTCATATCTGCTCAAATCATCTTCTGAAGGTTAGAAAATAACGATACCCGCCACGAGCATCAACACTCATTGGACTGCATACATCGGTATGTATTCTTTCCAACAAATCAGTAGCTCGCTCCATTGTTCCGAGAACGGAGTTTTAGTCATCTTGCCCATAAGGCACGGTTCGCAAACATCAAATGATTCATAATCAAGTGATTCTAAAAGTCCATCTTTATGGAGTTTCTTCATGCGCTTTACATCGATATGACCCAAACGGCAAGTGCCACAAATAAGTTGCACTATCATTATCAACTTTGCATCTTTTGGCATCAATATTATGAATATGTGTATCACCATGATCAAGATTTAATAAACCATCAACATTGGGTGTATGACCATAGAAGGTTTTATTCATGTAAATGAATAACAATTTATTCTCTGTCTTAGATGAATAATCGTATCGCAATAAACATGATCTAATCATATTTATGCTCAACGCAAACACCAAATAACAATTATTTAGGTTCAACACTAATCTCGAAAATATAGGAGTGTAACGATGATGATCATATCAATCTTGGAATCACTTCCAACACACATCGTTACTTCACCTCAACTAGTCTCTGCTTATCTCAGAACTCCTGTTTCGAGTTACTAATCTTAGCAACCTAACAAGTATCAAATACTCAGAGGCTACTATAAACACTAGTAAGGTACACATCAATAATCAGATATCAAATATACCCTTGTTCACTTTGCCATCCTTCTTATCCACCAAATATTCAGGGCATTTCCGCTTCAAAGGATCATATCCTTTGCAGAGAAGCACTTAGTTTCGGCTTTGGTCCAGCTTTGGGCTTCTTTACGGGAGTGACAACTTGCTTGCCATTCTACTTGAAGTTCCTTTCTTTTCCTTTGCCCTTTCTTGAAACTAGTGGTCTTGTAAATCATCAACACTTGATGCTCTTTTCTTGATTTCTACCTTCGTCGATTTCAGATCACGAAGAGCTCGGGAATCGTTTTCGCCATCCCTTGCATTACAGTTCATCACGAAGTTCCAAAGAATTTGGTGATGGTGACTAGAGAACTCTGCCAATCACTATCTTATCCGGAAGATTAACTCCCACTTGATTCAAGCGATTGTAGTACTCGGACAATCTAAGTACTTGCTCACTAGTTGAGCAATTCTCCTCCATCTTTTAGGCGAAGTATTTGTCGAGGTCTCATACCTCTTGACAAGGGCATGAGTCCGAAATACCAATTTCATCTCTTGAAACATCTTATATGTTCCATGACGCTTCAAAACGTTTTTGTAGTCCCGGTTCTAAGCCATAAAGCATGGTGCACAAAACTATCAAGTAGTCATCATATTGAGCTAGCCAAACGCTCATAATGTCTCAGACTGCTCCTACAATAGGTCTGTTACCTAGCGTGCATCAAAGACATAATTTTTCAGGCAGCAATGAGGATAAACCTCAGATCATGGACCAAGTCCGCATCATTGCTACTAACATTTTTCAACTTAGTTTTTCTCTAGGAACATATCAAAAACATAGGGAAGCAAAAACATAGGGAAGCAACAACGCGAGCTATTGATCTACAACATAATTTGCAAAATACTACAAGGACTAAGTTCATGATAAATTAAAGTTCAATTAATCATATTATTTAAGAACTCCCACTTAGGCAGACATCTCTCTAGTCATCTAAGTGATCACGTGATCCAAATCAACCAAACCATGTCCGATCATCACGTGAGATGGAGAAGTTTTCAATGGTGAACATCAAGATGTTGATCATATCTACTATATGATTCACGCTCGACCTTCGGTCTCTCGTGTTCCGAGGCCATATCTGTATATGCTAGGCTCGTCAAGTTTAACCTAAGTATTCGCGTGTGCAACTGTTTTGCACCCGTTGTATTTGAACGTAGAGCCTATCACACCCGATCATCACGTGGTGTCTCAAAGACGAAGAACTTTCGAACGGTGCATACTCGGGAGAACACTTCTTGATAATTAGTGAGAGATCATCTTAAAATGCTACCACAAACAAAACAAAATAAGATGTATAACAGATAAACATCATATGCAATAAAAATATGTGACATGATATGGCCATGATCATCTTGCCTTTGATCTCCATCTCCAAAGTATCTTGTCATGATCTCTATCGTCACCGCACGACACCATGATCTTCATCATCCTGATCTATATCAATGTGTCGTCACATGGTCGCCTCACCAACTATTGCTCTTGCAACTATTGCTATCGCATAACGATAAAGTAAAGCAATTATTTGGCACTTGCATCTTATGCAACAAAGAGACAACCATAGGGCTTCGCCAGCTTGTCGATAACTTCAACAAAACATGATCATCTCATACAACAACTTATATCTAATCACGCCTTGACCATATCACATCACTACATGCCCCGCAAAAACAAGTTAGACGCCCTCTACTTTGTTGTTGCAAATTTTACGTGGCTGCTACGGGATGAGCAAGAACCGTTTACCTCACGATCAAAACCACAACGATAGTTCGTCAAGTTAGTGTTGTTTTAACCTTCTCAAGGACCGGCGAGCACACTCGGTCAACTAAAGTTGGAGAAACAGACACCGCCAGCCACCTGCGGCAAAGCACGCCGGTAGAACCAGTCTCGTAAGCGCATAATGTAATGTCGGTCCGGCCACTTCATCCAACAATACCGCCGAACCAGAGTATGACATGCTGGTAATCAAGATGACTTGTATCGCCCACAACTCACTTGTGTTCTACTCTGCATATAACATCTACGATAAAACCTAGGCTCGGATGCCACCGCTGGGGAACTTAGTAATTTCAAAATTTCCCACGCACACGCAAGATCATGGTGATGCATAGCAACGAGAGGAGAGTGTTGTCCACGCACCCTCGAGACCGAAAGCGAAGCGTTATAACAACGCGTTGTTGTAGTCGACGCCTTCACGGCCCGACCGATCAAGCAACGAAACCACGGCACCTCCGAAGTTCTAGCACACGCTCAGCTCGATGACGATCCCGGACTCGATCCAGCAGAATGTCAGGAAGAGTTCCGCCAAGACGACGGTGTGGTGACGATCTTGATGTTCTACCGTCGCAGGCTTCGCCAAGCACCGCTACAATATTATCGAGGAGAACTATGGTGGAGGGGGTACCGACACGGCTAAGGGATCTCAAGGATCAATTGTTGTTGTGCCTAGAGGTGCCCCCTGCCTCAGATATAAAGGAGCCGGGGGAGGGTCGGCGCCCAGAGGGCGCGCCAGAGGAGTCCTCCTCCCACCGAGTAGGACTCCCCCTTCCTTGTTGGAGTAGGAGAGAAGGAAAGAGGGGAGAGGAGGAAGGAAAGGGGCTGCACCCCTTGTCCAATTCGGACCAGAGGGGGCTGCACCTCCTTCCTTTCGGCCTCTCTCCTCTATTCCCGTATGGCCCAATAAGGCCCATATACTCCCGGCGAATTCCGTGAACTCTCCCAGATTCAAAAATACCCAATCACTGAACCTTCCAAGTCCGAATATAGTCGTCCAATATATCAATCTTTACGCCTCGACCATTTCGAGACTCCTCGTCATGTCCCCGATCTCATCCAGGACTCCAAACTCCTTCGGTACATCAAAACTCATAAACTCATAATATAACCGCCATCGAAACCTTGTTGCGGACCCTACGGGTTCGAGAACAATGTAGACATGACTGAGACATGTCTCCGGTCAATAACCAATAGCGGAACCTGGATGCTCATATTGGCTCCCACATATTCTACGAAGATCTTTATCGGTCAAACCGCATAACAACATACGTTGTTCCCTTTGTCAACGGTATGTTACTTGCCTGAGATTCGATTGTCGGTATCTCAATACCTAGTTCAATCTCGTTACCGGCAAGTCTCTTTACTCATTCCGTAATACATCATCCCGCAACTAACTCATTAGTTGCAATGCTTGCAAGGCTTAAGTGATGTGTATTACCGAGAGGGCCCAGAGATACCTCTCCGACAATCGGAGTGACAAATCCTAATCTCAAACACGCCAACCCAACATGTACCTTCGAGACACCAGAGAGCACCTTTATAATCACCCAGTTACGCTAGGACGCTTGGTAGCACACAAAGTGTTCCTCCGTAAACGGAGTTGCATAATCTCATAGTCATAGGAACATGTATAACTCATGAAGAAAGCAACAGCAACATATTAAACGATCGTGTGCTAAGCTAACGGAATGGGTCATGTCAATCACATCATTCTCCTAATGATGTGATCCTGTTAATCAACTGACAACTCATGTCTATGGCTAGGAAACATAACCATCTTTGATCAACGAGCTAGTCAAGTAGAGGCATACTAGTGACAATCTGTTTGTCTATGTATTCACACATGTATTATGTTTCCGGTTAATACAATTCTAGCATGAATAATAAACATTTATCATGATATAAGGAAATAAATAATAACTTCATTATTGCCTCTAGGGCATATTTCCTTCACATATTAGTGGATTGAACTGCAGAATGCCAGAATAAGAGGGGGATAACTAATCCTGTCGAAGACTACGCTTCTGGCAGCCTCCGTCTTGCAGCATGTAGAAGATAGTAGAATGAAGTCCTCCAGGTAGCATCGCTTAGCATAATCCTAACCGGCGATCCCCTCCTCGTCACCCTGTTAGAGAACGATCACCGGGTTGTATCTGGCACTTGGAAGGGTGTGTTTTATTAAGTATCCGGTTCTAGTTGTCATAAGGTCAAGGTACAACTCCAAGTCGTCTGCTATCAAGATCACGGCTATTCAATAGATTAACTTCACCGCAGGTGCACCACATAACCCAACACGCTTGATCCCATTTGGCCGGACACACTTTTCGGGTCATGCCCAGCCTCGAAGATCAACACGCCGCAGCCCCACCTAGGCCAACAGAGAGGTCAAGACGCCGGTCTAAACCTAAGCTTACAGGGTCCGGGCCCATCGCCTTAGCACACTTGCAGACGCTTGTAACGCGCCGAAAGCAGACTCTAGCCTAGCAGGCGCTCTAGTCCAATCCGCGGCTACTGTTCGTCGGCCGACGTCACGAAGGCTTCGGCCGATACCACGACGCCGAAAGTGCCCATATCTTTCCCACATAGTTGGTTAGTGCGTATAGACCAAATGGCCAGACTCAGATCAAATACCAAGAACTCGTTAAGCGTGTTATTTCAAAGTAACCGCGAACGCCGACCAGGGCCAGGCCCACCTCTCGCCTAGGTGGTCTCAACCTGCCCTGTCGCTCCGCCACAAAGATCCACACAGAGGGCCGTTGGGACAAAGGTCCTTTCAGCCCCCAATCCGTGAATCACTCGCGGGTGCTCCACGAGCCGACCCGACTTTAGTCACCACATGTATCATGTATAAAGTATATAGTATATACCCGTGATCACCTCCCAAGTGATCACAGCCCGATAAGTATAGCACAGCGCATTTGACAAGAATGTAGGGCCACTGATGGAATACTAGCATCCTATACTAAGTATGTAGGATTGCAGGTAAAGGTAACAACAGTAGTAGCAAGGAAAGGCTATGCATCGGGATAGGAATAACCGAAAGCAGTAACATGCTACACTACTCTAATGCAAGCAGTAGGGAGTAGAATAGGCGATATGTGGTGGTCAAGGAGGGGGGGCTTGCCTGGTTGCTCTGGCAAGAAGGAGGGGTCGTCGTCGATGTAGTCGATCACGAGGGCATCGGTGGCGGTCTCGAGGCCTACCGGAAAGAAGTAACGGAGGGGGAACACAAATAAATAATAGAGCAATCAAAGAAACACAAAGCATCACATGGCAATACGCGATGATAGGAGTGACCTAACGTAGGGATAGGTGATACCGGCGAAGGGGGAAAACATCCGGGAAAGTATTCCTAATGTTTCGCGTTTTCGGACAGATGAAACGGAGGGGAAAAGTTGTGTGTTTGCTATGCTAGGGATGCGCGACAGACGAACGGGCTGTGTATTCGGATTCGTCTCGTCGTTCTGAGCAACTTTCATGTAAAAAATATTTTCATCCGAGTTACGGATTATTTTATATTAATTTTTAAAGTTTTAACACATTTTCTAATTTACTGGATTTAATTTAATTCGAAAGAATAAAAAATACTAATTGCTATGGATACAGAGAGAAGTGTACCCAGGGGTGTAATGTGTGGCTCATAGTGGGCCACGGTCAAAGTCAACAGTAACCAGTCAAAAGTTGATTCAGTCAACGTTGACTGGTCAACATGGTCAAACGGGCCCGCATGACATAGGCTACACCTATTCAAATAATTAAAACCAAGCTAATCAAATGGGGTTCACGTGTCATATGTATATTAGGCAATTTACTCTACTAACCTAATCCTAAAACTATCCTACCTCTAATTAATTAAGCAGCCAGAAGCAAAGCAGGCTATGCACGTAATGCACACACGCACGCCCATGGCCAAGTTACAGCAGTGGCTAGTAGCAAACAACGGCGGCAGCAGCAGCTTGTAGTAGCGCAGCGGCAAGCGCCAGCAGCAGCGGCGGCTATGAGCACACACGGACAAGGGCGGCTGCAAGGGAGCGACCGCAGGCAAGGGTATCAGAAGCAGCAGGTGCGCAACGGAGCAGGGGAGCGGGCGGAACGCCGTCTGAAGGCGGGCGCGACGGCCGCACACGCGGGAGGCGGCGGCGGGCGAGCACGGTCGTCTGTGCGCTGGCGCTGTGCGTAGCTTGGCGGGGCTCGGCAGCGCGTGGCGCGCAGTTGGGGACACGCACGGGGCGGCCAGGAGCTAGAGAGCTCGTACGCGGACTCAAAGCTATGGCCATGGCGACTACAGTGAGCATAAGGCAAAGGCTACAGCTACGGATTGAAGGGGAAAACGAGGGGAATCGGTCCAGGAGCTCACCCCGGGGCTTGTGGACACCTCGGTTGCCGCGCGGACGGATCGGAGCAGCGGCAATCGTTGGCGAGATGTGGCGGCCGTGGGCGAAGACGACGGCGATGGCGAGCATACGGAGCATCCCGGCTCGGGTTCCTCGGTGGAGAGGAAGGAGACGACCGCGAGGAGGCTTCTGGATGTCTCCTTAGGTGCCGGGTAGGTCGGTGGCCACCAGATCGACGAGGTGGCGGCGGCGTCAAGGCGTCGTGTTTTCAGAACGGGAGAGGGGGAGCGGGGAAAGGGGGAGAAGAAGCTAGGGTTTGAGGAGGGGCACGGGGCGACGCCTTATCGTCCTAGGAAGCCGTGGGATCTCCGGCACGTCGCCCAGGGGCGCGGCCATGGCGTGGATGCCCGCTACGACCCCCCTGCCTCCCTATAGCAGGAGGTTGGGGATGAGTGCGGGGGGTTGTGTGGGTTGGGCCTCGCCAGTTCACACTTGGGCCGGTCGGTTGTGGCCTGGTGGGCAGTTGGGCCACGGCTCAGCAGGGGGCTTTGTTTCTCTTTCTTTTTAATATTCTTTTCTGTTTTTATTTTATTTTCACTTTTATGTTTTCTATTATAGTTTTAACAGCTTTTAGTTTTGTAAAATTATAAGACCAGTACATAAATGGAGGTTGCAAATTAGCCCACTACCACAATATATTTTGGTATTTAAAATATTTAGTTCAAATTTTTATAAATTTCAAAAGGGCATTTACGATAGGTTTAGCTGTTCTTTTATTTATTTTAGTGCATTTGAACACTTTACAGAAGTGTGGTTTCTTCACCATAATTACCTACGCATTATTTGGCACAACCCAAACATTTTAGTTTTAATATTTTAAAAGTTTATTGTTCGCTTGATTTTGAATTTGAATTCGAGCCGTTTTCAAAGTAACGCGAGATTATCAACAGTAACCTAGGTGACGTGGCATCATTAGCAGAGGTTCATTGTAGCTTAATTATTCGGGCGTCACAATTCTCCTCCACTATAAGAAATCTCGTCCTGAGATTTAAGAGGGGGAGCAAGGGGAAAGATCTGGTTACGAAATTCTAACGGATCTTCTCGGTCTTGGCTGCTCTTCTCGAAGAAGTTAATCCCTTTCGTTAATGTCTTCAATTCTCTATTTCAGGTCATCATGATGAAGTTGACATCCTTTTTTTCTGGAACTCCATCGTACTTACGAAAGAATAAAGGGTGGGTATTCTGGGAGAACGGACCTCTGCAAGGTTGACTATCTGGTCGATAACATCGGGGAAGGTGGCGAAAAGTACTCTCGGATTGAACTTAAGAAAGTATCGAGAGCAAAGTAAGGAGGTATCACGGGAAATTTCGAGCAAGCAGGCAATTGTTCGTTGCCTGAAACGGAGTGTGAAAAGGGGTTCAGAGCAACGAGAATAAGTATTGCGTCTGATACCAAAATTGATGATCTCTCGGAAGGTGGCTCATGAATTACGTATGAGGCCACTCGCGAGGAACAACCTTGGGAACAGGGGGTGTACAGGAGAGTCAGATTTCGATCCTGTGGAACTGTGGGTTATGGGCCCACCATGTGGGTTAAAAGTAGGAAAGCCGGAGACGTCTTGCGTGATCATGTAAGCAAGGCATGTCAGAGGATAGCCTGTCATTTATGTCGGCAACAACATCAGTACCAAGGGCAAGGGACGAAGAGAACCATTTTCCTGCTCGTTGAACGAGGCGGACCAATAGGCAAGGTTCTCGTCCATCGGTGGCTACCGGAATGTCATCAACAATAGTAACGGGGTCTTATTGACAAAGTAGTACACCAAGGTGTTTACATAAGCAGTGAATTATTACTGCTTAGATCATATAGATCACAAGAAAGATTAAACAAAATAATGGAAAGAAAAAGGTGATCATCAGATTAAACAGAACAATGGAAAGGCAAATGTGTTTAAACACATTTTTCAGGGGTATATCCATCCCAAGGGCAAGCAGAGCATGATATCCACGATGGGATATAACATAGAAAAGCCTTTAGGAAAGGGGAGAGAAATTTCATGACATTACCCAAAAAACAGTATTTGGATAATGGACAAAGAAAATTTAGCATTGTTCTTCAAATGCTCTTATTGAAAATCGGAGTACCACAGACATGCTTCGAGGTAGCATTGGCATGATCTTCAAGCAAAGGTCAGACTTTGGATACAAATGATACATGGGAAAGAACTTATAGAATAAGTCTTACAATTTCCTCACGGAAGAATGATTAACCTTGCCAAAAAGGAAACTATAACAATAGGTCCTTCTGCCAGGTGTGCTAGGCATGACATCACCTTACCGGGTCATATAAAGACCAGTGTTATAACTCTTGGAAATATGTCCCAACCATCATATCTGACCGAGATTCAGATCTGATTGGTGTCAGGATACCTCAGACTCACGATGCCTGAGAAGAAAAAGGTGCGACACAAATTGATGAGAAGACATTGCAAAATTCTCGGGAAATGAACTATGGAAGCAAGTTCCGAAACAAGAGTTCATCATTAAAACCAAGGAGAGGATGAAGAGGTGGCTGATGGACTCAACGACAATTCATCGAGGTTTCCAAAAGATGATTCCCACAATTATGAGAACAAGGGAAAACATTCACGATCAAATGTTATATTGATGTATGCTCGAGGAAAACATACACAATTAAACATTGGTTGAAAGGTGCACGCGAGATATGGGCTTAGGTAGCATGACCAATGCTAGAATGGTGATTCAATAAATAATAGTCTAAGAAGGAGATGCCGACCATTAACTCCAAAGCAACAGGGTTGCTACGCAGTATCGTTCACTTATTGGTATTACGGGTGGAAGCAACACGAGGACCAAGAAGAATGGTGATGGCGAGAAGCATCACTGTATGAAGAATTCTTAAGAGGTGGTGAAATTCTCACAACATCCTCAACATAAGAGACAATAATACTTCAAGGTATAACATAATACGAGCTGGATTGCAAGTTGCATCCATAGCATGAATAAGTTTGTGACAGAAGGAAGGTAAGGATGTTTTCAATGGTAACTCAAATTACCAAGGGACGAGGGTGGGACTTATCATCATGAATTCCATTGATATCTTGGAAGGAGTCAAAATGTTGATGATGATCACGATAATTTGTTGTCGAGAGGATCCACGAAGAAGCAATTGATCAGCGACTGCATCAAGCAAAAGGACTGATGCAGCAAAAGATTATTGGAGCCACAGATACTATACAAACTCGGGGTCAAGTTTGTTGTTCGAGGTGAAAAGATAAGACGAGGAAATTGACGAAACTTAGTTCATCGCCGAAAGTTGTGCTCCAGGAATAAGGACCTGGTAGCACCGTTAAAATTTAGCACAATAATGATATAGCCAATTAGGCTAGGAATGACTTGAAGGATTATTAAACTCATAAGCAACGAAAATTACTTGGGGTTATCGAACCGGAATGCGGAATCGGTTCACATATCGGTGTTCTCGCTGATGACAACCTGTAACATTGTGGGAAATATGAAATCGATGAGAAGCAATACTAGATGAAGACTCATAGGGAGCAACACAGTTCTTTGATATTCTCGAGATACCGGGGGTAATACTCGACGACAGATCAAAGTAGAGGTTGGACTAGGGTATTGCCCTGCAGAAGACAAGTGCTTAAACTTGCACGAGAAATGGTGTTTAAAGGAGAACATGGTCGGATCCACGATTGCAAAAGACCAGATCCCAGATATAAGATGAACTTATACCAAAGGAATAATTAATTTAAGAGAAGCTTTAATGATAAGATCTACATCGATCCATGGGCATGAACACCAAGTTCAAGGTCGACTCCACTTCTCCAATGCATAACCTTTCATTCACTTCTCACTTTAGAAGAAGTTGTAGTGTTGAAATTTTATCCGCAAAATACCGTAAGAATATGACTCGTGAAAACTCTCGGTTCCCACAGATTAAGGAAGGCATAGGTTCAACCCATCGGGCATCTTAGGAACATATACCACAAGCTTCGAGAGTAATTATCACCAGCTCGAAGGCAGAGCAAGGTTGACCAAATCCGAGAATAGGATTTACCAATGGCATTTTGTATCAGGGAAAGAACTTCTCAAGGTTTTGTATACGAAGGACTCTGTCGGATGATATTTGAACAAAGGATCCGACGACCCATAACGGAGTTGATGTGAGCATCGGCACACAATCAGATAAAGAAACAATGCAAGGGCATCTGATTATAGAACATCTGAATAATTCGATGCTTAGATAACAAAGGAATTATGATTTCCAAAACGGAGGATCAGAAGCAGATGCTCTGATTAAGAATGGATAAGTTGAACAGTCTTAGGGGTACAATCGACGGCAATTTGATTGGTCGAGAACCAGCTCATATTTAAAATGACATCTGAGCCGAAGGGATGAATTCTATGATCTGATTGAGGATTATGAGCATTCGCAAAATAATGAATCAAGGGGAGTGAAATGATAGTGACAAAGGATGTCAATGGAGATTGCTAGAAATGTGGAATTAACCATAGTACCGGAAGGAAAGGAATTCAAGAGCAATAGGCTCCTAAGGATTTTCGGAAAACCGAATAGTATCCTGAAGAATTTAGTGAAACACAAAAACAACTAGGAATGAAGAAATCCTCGATAAGGGTGAGAATTTATGTGTCGGTGTAATCCTGCAGAAAAGAGCTGCAAGGCAGCAAGCACGAAGGATTCTCAGAATAGCGGGAAGTAGTTCCGGGTATCTTATAGTAACAAGGATAATCGAAAATGAAGGTAAGGGTGGCAAGTATAAGTAGCTATCCATAGGGATGTCTTGGTTGTAGGGTTGCAAACCCGATGAGCACAAGTTCTCGGAAGAACATCGGAGAGTATCTTCGCAACCCTACTGTGCGCCAAGCAATCATCTGGAGTGACGGGCTCTCCGGGAGAAAGTAATTACGAGATCCTAGAGTTAGAGTTAGCAAAATCACTTTAACCCGAATAGAAGAGAGATCAGAGTCCCGGAGTAAAAGATCCTAATACCACCCAATGGCGACGTGGGCCCGTAAGCCACACAGCCATGTTAGTAAAAGTTTTGCAATGACTAGACTCAACTTCGGCCAGGGAATTTGGAAGGGGGATTCCTACAGCAATGGCTCGATACCAACTTGTGACGCCTCGATTTGACTCAGACACTAATCATGCACGCAAACGTATGATCAAGATCGTGGACTCACGGAAGATATCTCAACACAACTCTAAAACATAAATAAGTCATACAAGCATCATAACACAAGCCGGGGCCTCGAGGGCTCGAATACAAGTGCTCGATCATAGACAAGTCAGCGGAAGCAACAATATCCGGTACGTACATGAGTTAAACAAGTTGCCATAAGATGGCTAGCACAAACCGGGATACAGATCGAAGAGGCGAAGCCTCCCGCTCGATCCTCCTAACTACTACTGGTCGCCCCGCCGCCTCGCACGTAGTAGTAGGCACCTCCAGTAGTAGGAGTCGTCGTCGAAGGTGGCGTCTAGCTCCTGGTCTCCATCGTCTGGTCGCAGCAATCAGGTAAAGAAAGGGGGAAAAGGGGGAACAAGGCAACCCTGAGTACTCATCCAAAGTACTCGCAAGCAAGGAGCTACACTACATATGCATGGGTATATGTGTACAGGCCATATCTGGACCGAATCGCAGAATGCCGTAATAAGAGGGGATAACTAATCTCGTCGAAGACTACACTTCGCAGCCTCCGCCTTGCAAAGATGTATAAGAGAGTAGAATGAAATCCTCCGTAGCATCGCATAGCATAATCCTAACGGCGATCCTCCTCGTCGCCTCGTTAGAGAGCGATCACCGGGTTGTATCCGCACTTGGAAGGTGTGTTTTATTAAGTATCCGGGTACAACTCCAAGTCGCCCATTATCAAGATCACGGCTATTCAATAGATTAATCACCGCAGGGTGCACCACATAACCCAACACGCTTGATCCCATTTGGCCAGACACACTTTTCTAGGTCATGCCCGGCCTCTAAGGATCAACACGTCGCAGCCCCACCTAGGCCAACAGAAAGGTCAGCACGCCGGTCTAAACCTTAGCGACAGGGTCCGGGCCCATCGCCTTAGCACACCTCGCACGCTATAACGCTGCTGGAAGCGCACTCTAGCCTAGCAGGCGCTCCACCAATCCGCGCGTGCTGCTCACCACCGACGCCACGAAGGATTCGGCCGATACCACGACGCCGAAAGTGCCCATATCTTTCCCACGAGTTGGTTAGTGCGATAGACCAAATGGCCGACTCAGTCAAATACCAAGAACTCGTTAAGCGTGTTATTTCAAAGTAATCATGAACGCCGACCAGGCCAGCCCACCTCTCGCCTAGGTGGTCTCAACCTGCCCCTGTTGTTCGCCACAAAGTTCCACACAGAGGGTCATGGGACAAAGGTCCTTTCAGCCCCAATCCGTGAATCACTGTGGGTGCTCCACGAGCCGACCCGACTTTAGTCACCACATGTATCATGTATAAAGTATATAGTATATATCCGTGATCACCTACCAAGTGATCACAGCCCGATAGTATAGCACAGCAGACGGACAAGAATGTAGGGCCACTGATGGAATACTAGCATCCTATACTAAGCATGTAGGATTGCAGGTAAAGATAACAACAGTAGTAGCAAGGACAGGCTATGCATCGGGATAGGAATAACGAAAAGCAGTAAAATGCTACACTACTCTAATGCAAGCAGAAGAGAGTAGAATAGGCGATATCTGGTGGTCAAGGGGGGGGCTTGCCTGGTTGCTCTGGCAAGAAGGAGGGGTCGTCGTCGATGTAGTCGATCACGAGGGTATCGGTGGCGGTCTCGAGGCCTACCGGAAAGAAGTAACGGATTGGGAACACAAATAAATAATAGAGCAATCAAAGCAACACAAAGCATAGCATGGCAATACACGATGATAGGAGAGACCTAACATAGGGATAGGTGATACCGGCGAAGGGGGAAAACATCCGGGAAAGTATTCCCGATGTTTCGCGTTTTCGGACAGATGAAACGGAGGGGAAAAGTTGTGTGTTTGCTATGCTAGGGATGTGTGGCAGACGAATGAGCTTCGTATTCGGATTCGTCTCGTCGTTCTGAGCAACTTTCATCTACAAAATATTTTCATCCGAGTTAAGGATTATTTTATATTAATTTTTAAAGTTTTAACACATTTTCTAACTTACTGGATTTAATTTAATTCGAAAAAATAATAAACACTAATTGCTATGGGTACATAGAGAATTGTACCCAGGGGTGTAATGTGTGGCTGACAGCGGGCCACGGTCAAAGTCAACAGTACCCAGTCAAAGGTTGATTCAGTCAACGTTGACTGGTCGACATGGTCAAACGGGCCCGCATGACATAGGCTACACCTATTCAAATAATTAAAACCAAGCTAATCAAATGGGATTCACTGTCATATGTATATTAGGCAATTTACTCTACTAACCTAATCCTAAAACTATCCTACCTCTAATTAATTAAGCGGCCAGAAGCAAAGCAGGCTATGCATATAATGCACACACGCACGCCCATGGCCAAGTTACAGCAGCGGCTAGTAGCAAACAACAGCGGCAGCAGCAGCTTGTAGTAGCGCAGCGGCAAGCGCCAGCAGCAGAGGCGGCTATGAGCACGCACGGACAAGGGCGACTGCAAGGGAGCGACCGCAGGCAAGGGTAGCAGAAGCAGCAGGTGCGCAACGGAGCAAGGGAGCGTGCGGAACGCCATCTGAAGGCGGGCGCGATGGCCACACACGCGGAGGCGGCGGCGGCGAAGCACGGCTGAACCCTGCTGGCGCTGTGCTGGGCTTGGCCGGGTTCGCAGCGCGGCATGCCGCAGTTGGGGACACACACGGGGCGGCCAGGAGCTAGAGAGCTCGTACGCGGACTCAAAGCTATGGCCATGGCGACTACAGCGAGCATAAGGCAAAGGCTACGGCTAAGGATTGAAGGGGAAAACAAGGGGAGTCGGTCCATGAGCTCACCCCGGGGCTTGTGGACACCTCGGTTGCCGCGCGGACGGATCGGAGCAGCGGCAATCGTTGGCGAGATGTGGCGGTCGTGGGCGAAGACGACGGCGATGGCGAGCGTACGGAGCGTCCCGGCTCGGGTTCCTCGGTGGAGAGGAAGGAGACGACCGCGAGGAGGCTTCTGGATGTCTCCTTAGGTGTCGGGGAGGTCGGTGGCCACTAGATCGACGAGGTGGCGGCGATGGTGGCGTCGGGCGGTTTCTCTAACGGGAGAGGGAGAGCGGGGAAAGGGGGAGAAGAAGCTAGGGTTTGAGGAGGGGCACGGGGCGATGCCTTATCGTCCCAGGAAGCCGTGGGATCGCCTGTGACGCCGCCTGTGGCGCGGCCATGGCGCTGGATGCTCGCGACCCCCCCGCCTCCTCAGAGTGTGGTTGGGGATCGGCATGGGGTTGTGTGGGTTGGGCCTCGCTAGTTCACACTTGGGCTGGTCGGTTGTGGCCTGGTGGGTAGTTGGGCCACGGCTTAGCAGGGGGCTTTGTTTCTTTTTCTTTTTAATATTCTTTTCTGTTTTTATTTTATTTTCACTTTTATCTTTTCTATTATAGTTTTAACAGCTTTTAGTTTTGTAAAATTATAAGACCAGTACATAAATGGAGGTTGCAAATTAGCCCACTGCCACAATATATTTTGGTATTTAAAATATTTAGTTCAAATTTTTATAATTTTCAAAAGGGCATTTATGATAGGTTTAGCTGTTGTTTTATTTATTTTAATGCATTTGAACACTTTACAGAAGTGTGGTTTCTTCACCATAATTACCTACGCATTATTTGGCACAACCCAAACATTTTAGTTTTAATATTTTAAAAAGTTTATTGTTCGCTTGATTTTGAACTTGAATTCGAGCCGTTTTCGAAGTAACGCGAGATTATCAACAGTAACCTAGGTGACGTGGCATCATTAGCATAGGTTCATTGTAGCTTAATTATCCGGGCGTCACAATTCTCCTCCACTATAAGAAATCTCGTCCCGAGATTTAAGAGGGGGAGCAAGGGGAAAGATCTGGTTACAAAATTCTAACGGATCTTCTCGGTCTTGGTTGCTCTTCTCGAAGAAGTTAATCCCTTTCGTTGATGTCTTCAATTCTCTATTTCAGGTCATCATGATGAAGTAGACATCCTTTTTTTTCTGGAACTCCATCGTACTTACGAAAGAATAAAGGGTGGGTATTCGGGAGAACGGACTCTGCAAGGTTGACTATCCGTCGATAACACCGAAGGTATAAAAGTACTCGGATTGAACTTAAGAAAGTATCCAGAGCAAAGTAAGGAGGTATCACGGGAAGTTTCGAGCGGGCAGGCAATCATTCGTTGCCTGAAACGGAGTGTGAAAAGGGGTTCAGAGCAACGAGAATAAGTATTGCGTCTGATACCAAAATTGATGATCTCTCGGAAGGTGGCTCGTGAATTACGTATGAGGCCAGTCGCGAGGAACAACCTTGGAAACAGGGGGTGTACAAGAGAGTCAGATTTCGATCATGTGGAACTGTGGGTTATGGGCCCACCATGTGGGTTAAAAGTAAGAAAGGCGGAGACGTCTTGCGTGATCATGTAAGCAAGGCATGTCACCATTTTCCTGCTCGTTGAACGAGGCAGACCAATAGGCAAGGTTCTCGTCCATCGGTGGCTACCGGAATGTCATCAACAATAGTAACGGGGTCTTATTGACAGAGTAGTACACCAAGTTGTTTACATAAGTAGTGAATTATTACTGCTTAGATCATATAGATCACAAGAAAGATTAAACAAAATAATGGAAAGAAAAAGGTGATCATCAGATTAAACAGAACAATGGAAAGGCAAATGTGTTTAAACACACTTTTCAGGGGTATATCCATCCCAAGGGCAAGTAGAGCATGATAACCACGATGGGATGTAACATAGAAAAGCCTTTAGGAAAGGGAGGAGAAATTTCATGACATTACCCAAACAACAGTATTTGGATAATGGACAAAGAAAATTTAGCATTGTTCTTCAAATGCTCTTATTGAAAATCGTTAGTACCACAGACATGCTTCGAGGTAGCATTGGCATGGTCTTCAAGCAAACGTCAGACTTTGGATACAAAGGATCCATGGGAAACAACTTATAGAATAAGTCTTACAATTTCCTCGCGGAAGAATGATTAACCTTGCCAAAAAGGAAACTAGAACAATAGGTCCTTCGGCCAGGTGTGCTAGGCATGACATCACCTTACCGGGTCATATAAAGACCAGTGTTATAACTTTTGGAAATATGTCCCAACCATCATATCTGACCGAGATTCAGATCTGATTGGTGTCAGGATAACTCAGACTCACGATGCATGAGAAGAAAAAGGTGCGACACAAATTGATGAGAAGACATTGCAAAATTCTCGGGAAATGAACTATGGAAGCAAGTTCCGAAACAAGAGTTCATCATTAAAACCAAGGAGAGGATGAAGAGGTGGCTGATGGACTCAGCGACAATTCATCGAGGTTTCCAAAAAGACGGATTCCCACAATTATGAGAACAAGGGGAAAACATTCGTCAGATCAAATGTTATATTGATGTATGCTCGAGGAAAACATACACAATTAAACATTGGTTGAAAGGTGCACGCGAGATATGGGCTTAGGTAGCATGACCAATGCTAGAATGGTGATTCAATAAATAATAGTCTAAGAAGGAGATGCCGACCATTAACTCCAAAGCAACAGGGTTGCTAGGAGTATAGAATCTACACAGTATCGTTCACTTATTGGTATTACGGGTGGAAGCAACACGGGGACCAAGAAGAATGGTGATGGCGAGAAGCATCACTGTATCAAGAATTCTTAAGAGGTAGTGAAATTCTCACAACATCCTCGACATAAGAGACAATAATACTTCAAGGTAGAACATAATACGAGCTGGATTGCAAGTTGCATCCATAGCATGAATAAGTTTGTGACGGAAGGAAGGTAAGGATGTTGTCAATGGTAACTCAAATTACCAAGGGACGAGGGTGGGACTTATCATCATGAATTCCATTGATATCCTGGAAGGAGTCAAAATTTTGATGATGATCACGATAATTTGTTGTCGAGAGGATCCACGAAGAAGCAATTGATCAGCGACTGCATCAAGCAAAAGGACTGATGCAGCAAAAGATTATTGGAGCCACAGATACTATACAAACTCGGGGTCAAGTTTGTTGTTCGAGGTGAAACGATAAGACGAGGAAATTGACGAAGCTTAGTTCATCGCCGAAAGTTGTGCTCCAGGAATAAGGACCAGGTAGCACCGTTAAAATTTAGCACAATAATGATATAGCCGATTAGGCTAGGAATGACTTGAAGGATTATTAAACTCATAAGCAACGAAAATTACTTGGGGTTATCGAACCGGAATGCGGAATCGGTTCACATATCGGTGTTCTCGGTTGATGACAACCCAGAACCCGGGGGAAATATGAAATCGATGAGAAGCAATACTAGATGAAGACTCATAGGGAGCAACACGGTTCTTTGATATTCTCGAGATACCGGGGGTAATACTCGACGACAGATCAAAGTAGAGGTTGGACTAGGGTATTGCCCTGCATAAGACAAGTGCTTAAACTTGCACGAGAAATGGTGTTTAAAGGAGAACATGGTCGGATCCACGATTGCAAAAGACCAGATCCCAGATATAAGATGAACTTATACCAAAGGAATAATTAATTTAAGAGAAGCTTTAATGATAAGATCTACATCGTATCCATGGGCATGAACACCAAGTTCAAGGTCGACTCCCACTTCTCCAATGCATAACCTTTCATTCACTTCTCACTTTTGAAGAAGTTGTAGTGTTGAAATTTTATCTGGCAAAATACCAGAAGAATATGACTTGTGAAAACTCTTGGGTTCCCACAGATTAAGGAAGGCATAGGTTCAACCCATCGGGGCATCTTAGGAACATATACCACAAGCTTCGAGAGTAATTATCACCAGCTCGAAGGCAGAGCATGGTTGACCAAATCTGAGAATAGGATTTACCAATGGCATTTTGTATCAGGGAAAGAACTTCTCAAGGTTTTGTATACGAAGGACTCCGTCGGATGATATTTGAACAAAGGATCCGACGACCCATAACGGAGCTGATGTGAGCATCGGCACACAATCAGATAAAGAAACAATGCAAGGGCATCTGATTATAGAACATCTGAATAATTTGATGCTTAGATAACAAAGGAATTATGATTTCCAAAACGGAGGATCAGAAGCAGATGCTCTGATTAAGAATGGATAAGTTGAACAGTCTTAGTGGTACAATCGACGGCAATTTGATTGGTCGAGAACCAGCTCATATTTAAAATGACATCTAAGCCGAAGGGATGAATTCTATGATCTGATTGAGGATTATGAGCATTCGCAAAATAATGAATCAAGGGGAGTGAAATGATAGTGACAAAGGATGTCAATGGAGATTGCTAGATATGTGGAATTAACCATAGTACCGGAAGGAAAGGAATTCAAGAGCAATAGGCTCCTAAGGATTTTCGGAAAACCGAATAGTATCCTGAAGAATTTAGTGAAACACAAAAACAACTAGGAATGAAGAAATCCTCGATAAGGGTGAGAATTTATGCGTCGGTGTAATCCTACAGAAAAGAGTTGCAAGGCAGCAAGCACGAAGGATTCTCGGAATAGCGGGAAGTAGTTCCGGGTATCTTATAGTAACAAGAGTAATCGAAAATGAAGGTAAGCGGGGCAAGTATAAGTAGCTATCCATAGGGATGTCTCGGTGGTAGGGTTGCAAATCCGATGAGCACAAGTTCTCGGAAGAACATCGGAGAGTATCTTCGAAACCCTACTGTGCGCCAAGCAATCATCTGGAGTGACGGGCTCTCCGGGAGAAAGTAATTACGAGATCCTAGAGTTAGAGTTAGCAAAATCACTTTAACCCGAATAGAAGAGAGATTAGAGTCTCGGAGTAAAGATCAAGGAGTAAAAGATCCTAATACCACCCAATGGCGACGTGGGCCCGTAAGCCACACAGCCATGTTAGTAAAAGTTTTGCAATGACTAGACTCAACTTCGGCCAAGGAATTTGGAAGGGGGATTCCTACAGGCAGTCGGCTCTGATACCAACTTGTGACGCCCCCGATTTGACCGTACACTAATCATGCACGCAAACGTGTATGATCAAGATCAGGGACTCACGGGAAGATATCTCAACACAACTCTAAAACATAAATAAGTCATACAAGCATCATAACACAGGCCAGGGGCCTCGAGGGCTCGAATACAAGTGCTCGATCATAGACAAGTCAGCGGAAGCAACAATATCTGGGTACATATATGAGTTAAACAAGTTGCCATAAGATGGCTAGCACAAACCGATACAGACGAAGAGGCGCAAGCCTCCGCCTCGGGATCCTCCTAACTACTCATGGTCATCGCCGCCGCCCGCACGTTGTAGTAGGCACCTCCCAGTAGTAGGAGTCGCCGTCGAAGGTGGCGTCTCGCCCCGGCTCCATCGTCCCGTCGCAGCAATCGGGTAAAGAAAGGGGAAAAGGGGAATAAGGCAACCGTGAGTACTCATCCAAAGTACTGCAAACAAGGAGCTACACTACATATGCATGGGTATATGTGTAAAGGGCCATATCAAGAGACCGAATCGCAGTAATGCCGAATAAGAGGGGATAACTAATCCTCGTCAAGACTACGCTCGCAGCCTCCGCCTTGCAAAGATGTAGAAGAGAGTAGAATGAAGTCATCCGTAGCATCGCATAGCATAATCCTAACGGCGATCCCTCCTCGTCGCCTGTTAGAGAGTGATCACCGGGTTGTATCCGCACTTGGAAGGGTGTGTTTTATTAAGCATCCGGTTCTAGTTGTCATAAGGTCAAGGTACAACTCAAGCCGCCCTGCTATCAAGATCACGGCTATTCAATAGATTAATCACCTGCAGGGTGCACCACATAACCCAACACGCTTGATCCCATTTGGCCGGACACACTTTTTCGGGTCATGCCCGCCTCGAAGATCAACACGCCGCAGCCCCACCTAGGCCAACAGAGAGGTCAAGACGCCGGTTCTAAACCTAAGCGCGACAGGGTCCGGGCCCATTGGCCAAGGAATTTGGAAGGGGATTCTACAGCAATGGCTCGATATCAACTCGGACGCCCCGATTTGACCGTACACTAATCATGCACGCAAACGTGAACGATCAAGATCAGGGACTCACGGGAAGATATCACAACACAACTCTAAAACATAAATAAGTCATACAAGCATACAAGCCAGGTGCCTCGAGGGCTCGAATACAAGTGCTCGATCATAGACAAGTGAGAGGAAGCAACAATATCTGGGTACAGACATGAGTTAAACAAGTTGCCATAGATGGCTAGCACAAACTGGGATACAGATCGAAAGAGGCGCAGGCCTCCTGCCTGGGATCCTCCTAACTACTCCTGGTCGTCGTCAGTGGCCTGCACGTAGTAGTAGGCACCTCCAATGTAGTAGGAGTGCACCATATAACCCAACATGCTTGATCCCATTTGGCCGGACACACTTTTCCGGGTCAAGCCCGCCTCGAAGATCAACACGCCGCAGCCCGACCTAGGCCAACAGAGAGGTCAGACGCCGGTCTAAACCTAAGCGCACAGGGTCGGGGCCCATCGCAGAAGCACACCGCACATTGCTAACGCAGCCGGAAGCGCACCCAGCCCAGCAGCGTTCCAGTCCAATCCGGCGCGGCGCCGCTCAGCCGCCGACGTGACGAAGGCTTCGCCGATACCACGACGCCGAAAGTGCCCATATCTTTCCCACGGGTTGGTTAGTGCGTATAGACCAAATGGCCGACTCGATCAAATACCAAGAACTCGTTAAGCGTGTTATTTCAGTAACCGCGAACGCCGACAAGGGCCAGCCCACCTCTCGCCTAGGTGGTCTCAACCTCGCCTGCCGCCCGCCACAAAGATCCACACAGAGGGCCGCTGGGACAAAGGTCCTTTCAGCCCCAACCGTGAATCACTCGCAGTGCTCCACGAGCCGACCGACTTTAGTCACCACATGTATCATGTATAAAGTATATAGTATATACCCGTGATCACCTCCCAAGTGATCACAGCCCGATAGTATAGCACAGCAGACGGACAAGAATGTAGGGCCACTGATGGAATACTAGCATCCTATACTAAGCATGTAGGATTGCAGGTAAAGGTAACAACAGTAGTAGCAAGGACAGGCTATGCATCGGGATAGGAATAACGGAAAGCAGTAACATGCTACACTACCCTAATGCAAGCAGTAGAGAGTAGAATAGGCGATATCTGGTGGTAAAGGGGGGGCTTGCCTGGTTTCTCTGGCAAGAAGGAGGAGTCGTCGTCGATGTAGTCGATCACGAGGGTATCGGTGGCGGTCTCAAGGCCTACCGGAAAGAAGTAACGGAGGGGGAACACAAATAAATAATAAAGCAATCAAAGCAACACAAAGCATAGCATGGCAATACGCGATGATAGGAGTGACCTAACGTAGGGATAGGTGATACCGGCGAAGGGGGAAAACATCCGGGAAAGTATTCCCGATGTTTCGCGTTTTCGGGCAGATGAAACGGAGGGGAAAAGTTGTATGTTTGCTATGCTAGGGATGTGTAGCAGACGAACGGGCTGCTTATTCGGATTCGTCTCGTCGTCCTGAGCAACTTACATGTACAAAATATTTTCATCCGAGTTACCGATTATTTTATATTAATTTTTAAAGTTTTAACACATTTTCTAATTTACTGGATTTAATTTAATTCAAAAATAATAAACACTAATTGCTATGGGTACACAGAGAAGTGTACCCAGGGGTGTATTGTGTGGCTGACAGTGGGCCACGGTCAAAGTCAACAGTACCCAGTCAAAAGTTGATTCAGTAAACGTTGACTGGTCAACATGGTCAAACGGGCCCACATGACATAGGCTACACCTATTCAAATAATTAAAACCAAGCTAATCAAATGGGGTTCACGTGTCATATGTATATTAGGCAATTTACTCTACTAACCTAATCCTAAAACTATCCTACCTCTAATTAATTAAGCGGCCAGAAGCAAAGCAGGCTATGCACGTAATGCACACACGCACGCCCATGGCCAAGTTACAGCAGCGGCTAGTAGCAAACAATGGCGGCAGCAGCAGCTTGTAGTAAAGAAACGGCAAGCGCCAGCAGCAGCGGCGGCTATGAGCACGCACGGACAAGGGCGGCTGCAAGGGAGCGACCGCAGGCAAGGGTAGCGTAAAGAAAGCGCAATGCAGCAGGGGAGCACGCGAACGCCGCCCGGCGGGCGCGACGCCGCGACACGCGGAGGTGGCGGCGGCGAAGCACGGCCGTCAGCACAGGCGCTGGCGTGGCTTGGCGGGGCTGGCGGCAGCGCGGCATGCGCAGCTGGGGACACGACGGGCGGCCAGAGCTAGAGAGCTCAGACTGGATTCAAAGCTATGGCCATGGCGACTACAGCGAGCAAAAGACAAAGGCTACGGCTACGGATTGAAGGGGAAAATGAGGGGAATCGGTCCAAGAGCTCACCCCGGGGCTTGTGGACACCTCGGTCGCCGCGTGGACGGATCGGAGCAGCGGCAATCGTTGGCGAGATGTGGCGGCCGTGGGCGAAGACGACGGCGATGGCGAGCGTACGGAGCGTCCCGGCTCGGGTTCCTCGGTGGAGAGGAAGGAGACAACCGCGAGGAGGCTTCTGGATGTCTCCTTAGGTGTTGGGGAGGTCGGTGGCCACCAGATCGATGAGGTGGCGGCGATGGTGGCATCGGGCGGTTTCTGTAACGGGAGAGGGAGAGCGGGGAAAGGGGGAGAAGAAGCTAGGGTTTGAGGAGGGGCACGGGGCGACGCCTTATCGTCCCAGGAAGCCGTGGGATCGCCGACACATCGCCCAGGGGCGCGGCCATGGCGTGGATGCCCGCCACGACCCCCTTGCCTCCCTGTAGCAGGAGGTTGGGGATGAGTGCGGGGGGTTATGTGGGTTGGGCCTCGCCAGTTCACACTTGGGCCGGTCGGTTGTAGCCTGGTGGGCAGTTGGGCCACGGCTCAGCAGGGGGCTTTGTTTCTCTTTCTTTTTAATATTCTTTTTTGTTTTTATTTTATTTTCACTTTTATGTATTCTATTATAGTTTTAACAGCTTTTAGTTTTGTAAAATTATAAGACCAGTACATAAATGGAGGTTGCAAATTAGCCCACTGCCACAATATATTTTGGTATTTAAAATATTTAGTTCAAATTTTTATAAATTTCAAAAGGGCATTTATGATAGGTTTAGCTGCTGTTTTATTTATTTTAGTGCATTTGAACACTTTACAGAAGTGTGGTTTCTTCACCATAATTACCTACGCATTATTTGGCACAACCCAAACATTTTAGTTTTAATATTTTAAAAAGTTTTGATTTTGAATTTGAATTCGAGCCGTTTTCGAAGTAACGCGAGATTATCAACAGTAACCTAGGTGACGTGGCATCATTAGCAGAGGTTCATTGTAGCTTAATTATCCGGGCGTCACAAGAACAAAGTGTGGACTTCGGTTGACTTGCCTGATGATCGGTGAGCCATTGAGAATAAATGGATCTTCAAAAGGAAGACGGACGCTGATGGTAGTGTTACTATGTACAAAGCTCGACTTGTCGCGAGAGGTTTTTGACAAGTTCAAGGTGTTGACTACGATGAGATTTTCTCACTCGTAGCGATGCTTAAGTCTGTCTGAATCATGGGAGAAATTGCTGCATTTTATGAAATCTGGCAAATGGATAATAAAACTGCACTCCTTAATGATTTATTAAAGAAGAGTTGTATATGATGCAACCAGAAGGTTTTGTCAATCCTAAAGGTGCTAATAAAATGTGCAAGCTCCACTCGATCTATCTATGGACTGGTGCAATCATCTCGGAGTTGGAATATATGCTTTGATGAGTTGATCAAAACATATAGTTTTATACAGACTTGCGGTGAAGCCTGTACTTACAAGAAAGTGAGTGGAAGCACTACAGCCTTTCTGATAAGTATATGTGAATGACATATTGTTGATCGAAAATGATGTAGAATTTTCTGGAAAGCATAAAGGAGTGTTTGAAAGGAGTTTTTCAAAGAAAGACCTCGGTGAAGCTGCTTACAAATTAAGCATCAAGATCTACAGAGATAGATCAAGACACTTGATAAGTTTTTTCAATGAGTACATACCTTGACAAGTTTTTGAACTATTTCAAAATGGAACAGTCAAAGAAGGAGTTGTTGCCTGTGTTTCATGGTGTGAGTTGAGTAAGACTCAAAACCCGACCATGGCAGAAAATAGAAAGAGAATGAAAGTCATTCCCTATGCCTCAGTCATAGGTTCTATAAAGTATGCTATGATGTGTACCAGACCTATCGTGTACCTCGCCATGAGTTTGGCAAAAGGGTACAATAGTGATCCATGAGTGGATCACTGGACAGCGGTCAAAATAATCCTTAGTGGAATAAGGATATGTTTCTCAGTTATGAAGGTGATAAAGAGTTCATCGCAAAAGAGCTACGTCGATGCAAGCTTTGTGACCGATCTGGATGACTCTGAGTCTAAATCTAGATACATATTGAAAGTGGGAGCAATTAGCTAGAGTAGCTTCGTGCAGAGCATTGTAAACATAGAAATTTGCAAAATACATACGGCTCTGAATGTGGTAGATCCTTAACTAAATTTATCTCACAAGCAAAACATGATCAAACCTTAGTGCCCTTGGGTGTTAATCACATAGCGATGTGAACTAGATTATTGACTCTGGTAAACCCTTTGAGTGTTGGTCACATGAGGATGTGAACTATGGGTGTTAATCACATGGTGATGTGAACTATTGGTGATAAATCACATGGTGATGTGAACTAGATTATTAACTCTAGTGCAAGTGGGAGACTGAAGGAAATATGCCCTAGAGGCAATAATAAAGTTATTATTTATTTCCTTATTTCATGATAAATGTTTATTATTCATGCTAGAATTTTATTAACCGGAAACTTAGTACATGTGTGAATACATAGACAACAGAGTGTCCCTAGTATGCCTCTACTTGACTAGATCGTTTATCAAAGATGGTTATGTTTCCTAGCCGTAGACATGTGTTGTCATTTGATGAACGGAATCACATCATTAGAGAATGATGTGATGGACAAGACCCATCCGTTAGCTTAGCACTATGATCGTTTAGTTTGTTGCTATTGCTTTCTTCATGACTTATACATGTTCCTATGACTATGAGATTTTGCAACTCTCGAATACCGAAGGAACACTTAGTGTGCTATCAAACGTCACAACATAACTGGGTGATTATAAAGATGCTCTACAGGTGTGTTTATTGAGTTGGCATAGATCGAGTTTAGGATTTGTCACTCCGATTGTCGGAGAGGTATCTCTAGGCCCTCTCGGTAATGCACATCACTATAAAGCCTTGCAAGCAGTGTGATTAATGAGTTAGTTGCGGGATAATGCATTACAGAACGAGTAAAGAGACTTGCTGGTAACGAGATTGAACTAGGTATGATGATACCGACGATCGAATCTCGGCCAAGTAACATACCGATGACAAAGGGAACAACGTATGTTGTTATGCGGTTTGACCGATAAAGATCTTCGTAGAATATGTGGGAGCGAATATGAACATCTAGGTTCCGCTATTGGTTATTGACCGGAGATGAGTCTCGGTCATGTCTACATAGTTCTCGAACCCGTAGGGTCCGCACGCTTAACGTTCGATGACGATCGGTATTATGAGTTTATGTGTTTTGATGTACCGGAGGTAGTTCGGAGTCCTGTATGAGATCACGGACATGACGAGGAGTCTCGAAATGGTCGAGACATGAAGATTGATATATTGGAAGGTTATATTCGGACACCAGAATAGTTCCGAGGTGTATCGTATTTTTCGAGTACCGGGGTTACCTGGACCCCGGGGTTTATTGGGCCTCATGGGCCTAGTAGTGGAAGAGAGGAGGAAGGCCAAGAGGTGGCGCCCCCCCCCCTAGCCCAAACCGAATTGGACTAGGGGGGCGGCCGCCTTTCCTTCTCTCCTCCCTCTCCTTTCCCCTTCTCCTACTTGGAATAGGAAAGGGGGGCCGAATCCTACTTGGAGTAGGATTGCCCCCCTTGGCGCGCCTCCTCCCCTCGACCGGCCTCCTCCTCCCTCCCCCCTTTATATACGTGGGAAGGGGGCACCCCAAAGGCACCAAAAGTTTCTCTTAGCCGTGTGCGGTGCCCCCCTCCACAGAAACACACCTCGGTCATATCGTTGCAGTGCTTAGGCGAAGCCATGCGCTGGTAACTTCATCATCACCATCACCACGCCATCGTGCTGATGAAACTCTCCCTCGGCCTCAGCTGGATCAAGAGTTCAAGGGACGTTATCGAGCTGTACGTTTGCAGATAACGGAGGTGCCATGCATTCGGTACTTGATGGGTTGGATCGCGAAGACGTTCGACTACATCAACTGCATTACTTAATGCTTCCGCTTTCGGTCTACGAGGGTACATAGACACACTCTCCCCGCTCGTTGCTATGCTTCTCCTAGATAGATCTTGCGTGATCGTAGGAATTTTTTTGAAATACTACGTTCCCCAACAGTTGAATCCACCAACCACCGATTCAAAGATTTTCATTTCATCTTCAAGGTCCGACGACTCATGCACACTTGGATATTCAGCTACCGGTGGTGTCTTTGAACACCACCACTATCATCGATGTCTGGTGGGATGTCATGATGTGCCAAACGGATAGGAACATAAGCACAAGTACATCGGTCATATCATCTCCTTCATGTAGAATCTTTGGAAGGGGAACAAGCAGAACATCTTCAAGGGTAGTAGAATGTCGTATGCTCAAGATGCCCACTGTGCCTTTGAGGGCATCGCTCTCATGGATTCCCACGAAAACCCCTGAGAGAGTAGGGTGTGGTTCTAGGTGTTTTGGCATATTAGGGCAACTCTAACATCGTGCACCAAAACGCCCATAAGTGTCTGAAGTGTGCGCTCCGGATACTTTTTGTCATCCAACATCATGCACCAAACGTCTACGGCATGGTCCAGGTCTCCGAACTCCCCTAAATCGGTACCAAACCAGGAGAGGTCCGAATGTCCACCTGGCTCATTTGTGAGGTGGACTACATTTTCTCACACCTCATGTGCTTTTTCCTCTAGGTCTATATGGCCTACCCTGTTGTTCGAATTTGATGCTTATTTGATGTCTACGGTTGGATGATTGGCCCCCCTATCTACGTACACGTCGTGACATAATATTTGATGTGTTTGTTTTGATGCACATCATTAGAGTTGGCCTTGTATAACAAAATGTGGCCACCTATTTATACATACTTTTTCTATTCTTCTGATGAAAAGGTAGTACTCCTACTGTCGGTTGATCTAAAAGAGTAAGTCCTATATGCATAGGGAAAATTGACATGAATACATTGGCGGTCACTGAAGTTCAACCGAAAGCACACTATGGTCGTTGTACTTCTGAATACGCTCATTATGGTCATTGAATACGCCTTGTGGTGATTATGCGGTAATTGGCTCACCGTAGAGCTCTGTATTCTGCTTGCTTGACTGTTCAACATTTCCAAGTAAGCACCAATTGACTAGTCAAGCATGCATACATGGCAGTCGGTTACACCACTCTGCCTATCTGACTGGCCGGCGCTGCATAGGTAGAGATAGTGTTGTGACGGGTTGCGACTTATGCATGATTGACCGGCAAGGTTGACCAGTCAACTCAGCAGAATATAGTGGCTCTATGGTGAGTCGGCGACCATATAATTACCGCAACAATGATTCAATGACCGTAACGAGCGTAAGTAGGAGGGTTGTATTGTGCTTTCAACTCAACTTCAAAAAGTTGGCCACATGTTTTGGTCACACGGTTAGAGTTGCCCTTGTATAACAAAATGTGGCCACATGTTTATACATATTTTTTTATTCTTCTGATGGAAATGTAGCGCTCCTAGTGCGGTTGTTTGAAAAGAATAAGTCCCACACGTAGGGAAAAAATGTTGGATCGCGTGTGTCTCACTATCTCAGCCGCTCGATACAGAAGGACATGAACACACTGGTTGTTGGGGATATAACTATTTGTGTAAGCCGCCCATGAGGGGCCGGGTTACGCAAAGAGGGATTCATCAGAAGAAGCCCAAGACCAAGCGTGAAGATGGCGGTTCAATAAAGGGTCTAAAGCCCACAGGCGACTTAAAGCCCGTAGTGGTAAACCGCCATGATGGCATGACTTGTATCGAAGGTAGAATTAACTAGTCACCGAGCGGACACTTTGTTTATGAGCGGCGGGACTCAGAGGTCGCAGGCGCCAACCCGTATATAAGGGGACGACCCGCTGGCGGCTTAGGGCAAGAAACAACTCATCGAGAGTCGGGCATAGCGTATCTCGCTCCCTGGTCATTGAAACATCAAGCAATACCAACCCAACTAGACGTAGGCCTTACCTTCACCGTAAGGGGCCGAACTAGTATAACCTCTCGTGTCCTTTGTCCCGATTAACCCCTTTAAGATTCCTAGTTGCGATGGCTCCACGACTAAGTCCTTGGAAGAGGACATCTGCCGTGACAATTCCACGACAGTTGGCGCCCACCGTGGGGCCAGAGCACGGTGGATTTGAGTTCTTGAAGGGCAGCTTCGAAGGGCTCAAGGGATACGCAGTGGGCCGAATGACCAAGAGTCATCGCGGCAAGATCTACATCGTCAACGAAGGCTGGGGCCCCGACGCCGACTCAATTGAGTACGGGTACCGGGTCCCCTTCGGCGGAATCCACGTCTTCATCGGCCGGATTGGCGAGCCGGGCCCTGAGCCGGAAAACTGCATCGACCTCGTCGAGATGGCTCAACGCGCGAGACCCGCCCGAGTTCAACCCGGCATGAAGCGTGCCTTCGTGGGCTGCATCCACGGAGAGGAACTTTCTAAAGGATCTGAAGATGGTGGTGAGACGGCCGTCCTCTCTGAAGGTGATTCGTCTGCCGGTTCAACAGATTCGCTGTATCAAGTACAAGAGGGCATGCTTGGGGGTTGTTCTGACGGCTCTAGCATTCCGGACTCCTATGAGCCGCCAAGCTGGGCAGGAGTCTTCATGGCTGGTACTCAACCCGGTCAAAACTCAACGGCTGCAACAGCAATAACATCCGGGTTAGGAGCGGCCGGGGCAGGAGGCCCTGTGCGCCCGCCGGCTCAGGTGCTGATGGATCTCATGGATAAGACGGCCCTGTTAACCGCCACGGTTATTCCTGCAAATCAAGATGAGCATGACGTGGAGGTGGCAAAGGTGCGTGAGGAGATAGCTCGGGCCAAGGAGGCCTTGGCAGCTGAGGTCACCAAAGTTAGCTACTGAGCAGGCGGCTTTGGATGCACGGGCGAAGAACTCGGTCGAGGCTTTCGACTTAATATGAGCTGAACGCATCTAATGAGGTGATGAGAAGGAGGCACCAGAAAACTCAATCCCGTTTGCCTCCGGTTTACGACCCTCGGAACCTTTTCGCTACACCCGGTGCCGGTCCTAGCAACCCGCCTGAAGCAAATCAGTTTATGACGGCCGGAGCGGGGGGACCGGCTCAGCCTCGAGAGATGGCACCTCCTCATGGGAGTATGGCCCTGCCCCGCTATGTACCAATACCACCGGGTCATTTTTCCAACCCCATGGAGAACTTAATCGCAGCATCGGCGCGTTTGGCGGCTCTCCCAGTGGACAATGATGATCCGACGACGGTGGAGACCCGAAGGATCAGAGACCTCGTCCAGACAGCCCTAGCTCAGCAAGAGACTTATTCTTACAGCCGGGATAGGATTCATTCAACTCCTCCGCCTTGGCTAGCTCCGGCTCGTCAAAACCGGAGACCGAGTTACAACAGGCACATTGAGTCAGAAGCTTTGTCAAGCAATGCCCAGCGCCGTAACCCGCCCGGTGGATATAACCCGGTGCAGGACCGGATACGTCAGGAGGACGAACGGGCGGCTCAGCTAGCAGCTCAACAAACGGCTCATCAGGACCTTCTAGATTATCCCACGACTTCCGTTGAGGCGGGAGTGGCTACCAACCGGCGGTGTTCCTTGCTTAGTGTCGGCTTTACGCAATGTACGTTTACCCAAGGACTTCAAGGGACCTCGGAAGGTGCCGAATTACACGGCCGACTTGCAGCCCGGGGCGTGGATCGAAAGTTATGAGATGGCCATGGAGCTATTGGAGGTCAGTGATGCGGCAATGGCTAAGTACTTCACCATGATGTTAGATGGAACGGCCCGATCTTGGTTAAAGGGCTTGCCACCCAATTCCATTAGCTCATGGGCAGAATTGAAAGCCTGATTCATCCAGAAATTCAAAGACACTTGCAAGCAATCTATGTTGATTGTGGACCTGACAAATTGTAAGAAGGAGGAAGGTGAATCCACAACTCATTGGGTATGCCGGGTCAAGGAGATAATACATTAAATCGACAAGATGGATGCGGTTCTGCAGATCCTCATGTTGGAGAAGAACTGCGCTTTGAGCCGCGATGCGGCGAAACTAGGGCGCCTTAAGCGTGATTGCAATGATATGGGTACGCGATGGCAGCTTTAGTCAAATCGCTGATTACGATAGTACCAAGGATCCCGCGTCTGATGAGGAAAAGATAGTGAAGGGAAAGAAGAACGCCAATGGAAAGGGTCAGCAGCATAACCCAATGAATCAAGGAGGCAATAAGCGTAAGGCTGAGGGTAACCCGGAGTTTGTAGCCAACGCCAATGCATGTGGTAACAATCAAAGGCGTAAGGGCAAGCCGCCCCCTCGATGCGGGCGGGTCTGGCCCATCTCTTGAGCAGTTACTCAATGAGCCTTGCCCGAGACACGGCACCCGGGAACGACCCGCCACTCACTTATGGAAAGACTGCGCGATCATGAAGGCTTTCAAGAATTCCAACATGTTTGATGGCAATCATGGGTCGGGCGGCGGCTCAGGAGCCGGCGGCTTTCATGGCCCGGGCGGCGGTTCAAGTTCCGGCTTTCAAGGAAATCAAGGCGGCTATAATCAACAACAGTCTGGTCAAGGGGGACAGCAGCAGCAGCAGTCAGGTTATCAAAGCCACCCGAAGCAGCTGAATGGTGGGCAGTATCATGTGTTCACCACTAATTTGTGCAAACGTGACCAGAAGGTTCATAAGAGGGCCGTGAATTCTGTTGAGCCGGCGGTTCCCCGTTATTTGAGGTGGTCAGAACAGCCCATTGTATGGAGCAGGGAAGATCGCCCCCTCCGGGTTGATAATCCGGGTCAGTTGGCCTTAGTGGTAGCACCTCAGGTTGGTGGATATAAATTCACTAAGGTACTCATGGACGGAGGTAGCAGCATCAATATCCTCTATTATGAGACCTTTCACGCATGGGATTGGTGATAAGGACTTGAGGACGCCCAACACCATCTTTCATGGAGTGGTGCACAGTAAGTCGGCTTACCCAGTTGGCAAGATTGAACTGGAAGTGGCCTTTGGAGATGAGTATGATTCTAGAGCTGAGAAATTAACTTTTGAGGTGGTCAAAAACAAGAGTCCATATCATGCCCTGTTTGGTCGGCCGGCTTATGCCAAGTTCATGGCACAGCCGTGTTATGTTTATCTGCAGCTTAAGATGCCGGGTCACAAGGGCACCATCACCGTGCATGGAAGTCGAAAGGTAGCCCTGGAATGTGAGGAAGGCGACGCGGCTTATGCTGAGTCTGTTTGTGTAGCAGAGGAGCTAAAGTTTTATCGAGACAATGTTGACCCGGCGGATATGACCTCTCTAAAGAAGCCGACCACCGAGCATGACCCGGCGATGAAGTTTAAGTCGGCTGCTGAAACAAAGCTTGTTGATTTTACTCCAGGCGATTCATCTAAGCGATTCGATGTCGCATACCAATTTGGATCCTAAATAGGAAAGCGCGCCATCGAAGTTCATCCGTGAGAACCGGACATCTTCGCATGGAAACCTTCTGACATGCCGGGTGTACCGAGAGAACTCGTTGAGCACACTCTCAATATTGATCCGAAGTATAAGCCGGTCAAGTAGTTTCTTCGACGGTTCAACGAAGAGAGACGGAAAGCTATTGGAGAGGAAG
This sequence comes from Aegilops longissima, assembly GCA_021605205.1. NCBI lineage: Eukaryota > Viridiplantae > Streptophyta > Magnoliopsida > Poales > Poaceae > Aegilops > Aegilops longissima. The sequence continues at coordinate 101,214,272 of CM038678.1, read as the reverse complement.
TTGCCCGGCTCTTAGCGGCTGGGTTTATTGTGGAAGTTTTTCACCCGGAGTGGTTGGCTAACCTGGTGCTCGTGCTCAAGAAGAACGACACTGGCGCGGATGTGTGGATTACACGGACTTAAATAAGGCTTGTCCGGCTGATCCTTTGCTCTCCCCGTTGATCAAATCATTGATGCTACGGCGGGTTCAGCGTTGAGCTTTTGGATGCTTACTCTAGTTATCATCAGATCAAAATGGCAGTTAAGGACCAGGAGAAGACGGTGTTCATCACTCCGTTTGGAGCCTTCGCTATGTATCTATGCCATTTGGGCTCAAGAGTGCTCGAGCGACTTATCGCGATGTGTCTGTAACTGTCTCCACGATCAAATTGGGCGCAATGTTCATGCTTATGTGGATGACATCGTGGTGAAGTCCAGAGAGAAGGAAACCTTGATATCTGATTTAAAAGAGACCTTTGATAATCTCCGGGTTTATAAGATGATGCTTAACCCGGCAAAGTGTGTATTTGGTGTACCTGCAGGCAAGCTCTTGGATTTCCTGGTTTCAAACAGAGGCATTGAAGCTAATCCGGAGAAGATCAAGGCAATTACCTCTTTGGCTAAACCGGCGTGCATCAATGATGTTCAGCGACTGGCGGGTCGTGTTGCAGCTTTAAGCCGGTTCATAAGTCGGTTAGGTGAGAAGGCCCTACCGCTGTATCAGATGATGAAGAAAGCGAGACACTTTTATGCGGGTGATCTGCTAATACTGCCTTTGAAGATTTAAAGAGACAGTTGTCTGAGCCGCCGGTCCTTGCGGCTCCCATTGATAAAGAGCCGTTGCTGTTATATGTGGCTGCTAACTCACGAGCTGTCAGTGTTGCCATCGTGGTGGAGCGTAAGGAGGCTGGCAAGGAGCATCCGGTTCAACGGTCGGTTTATTACATCAGTGAGGTGCTCATAGATTCCAAGCAAAGGTATCCGCATTGGCAGAAGCTTGTTTATGGAGTGTTTATGGCAAGCCGGAAGCTGAAACAGTACTTCCAAGGTCATCCTATAACTGTGGTAAGTTTTGCCCCCTTGGGAGACATCATCCAGAACAGGGAAGCCACAGGACGAATTGCCAAGTGGGCCATTGAGCTTGGGCCTCATGATTTGAAGTACATGCCACGTACTGCTATTAAGTCTCAAGCCTTGGTGGAATTTATTAATTATTGGACAGAGTTACAGACACCTGAGGAGAAGCCAGATAACACATATTGGACTATTCACTTTGATGGGTCCAGGCAGTTGGAAGGCTCGGGGGCTGGAGTCGTTTTAACTTCCCCTCGAGGTGACAAATTTTGTTATGTGCTCCGGCTTATGTTTCCTTGTACTAACAATGCAGATGAGTATGAGGCCTTACTTCATGGTCTCAGGATGGCCAAAGAGATGAATTTGAGCCGGGTAAGGTGTTTGGGTGACTCAGATCTTGTAGCTCAACAAGTATCAGGCAAGTGGGATTCTAAGGATCCCTTAATGGCGGCTTACCGTCGTGAAGTTGATGCTGTGGCTGGGCACTTCAAAGGTTATCAAGTGGAGCACATTGATCGAAGGAAGAATGAGGCGGCTGATGCTTTAAGCCGGCTGGGATCTCAGCGTAAGCCGGTGCCGCCTAACACCTTTCTCGATGTTTTGCATAATCCTTCTGTCAAGATACCTACAGAGGAAGAACTAGCAGTGCCAGACCCGGAGGCACAGCTGGTGGCAGCCCTGCACGTCATCCCGGATTGGACAGTGCCGTATTTGGCCTATATGACCCGGGGAGAGTTGCCTGAGGATGAGACTTTGGTGAGACAAATCATCAGGCGATCCAAATCTATGACGATTGTTCATGGCGAGTTACATCACCGTAGTGTTACTGGGGCGTTTCAACATTGTGTGTCGCCTACGGAGGGTCAGGAGATACTTCGTGAGATCCATGAAGGAGACTGTGGTCATAATGCCGGCTCAAAATCTCTTGTTGCCAAAGCTTTCCGTCATGGTTTCTATTGGCTGACAGCTCATGCTGACGCAGAGGATCTGGTTAGCAAATGTGACGGATGTCAAAAATTCTCACGACGAGCTCATGTGTCGGCTCAAGAGTTGAGGATGATTCCAATTACTTGGCCGTTCGCAGTCTGGGGGCTTGACATGGTTGGACCTTTCAAGAGGTCTAAGGATAAAAAGACACACCTCCTGGTGGCAGTGGATAAGTTTACAAAGTGGGTTGAGGCAGAGCCGGTCAGTAAGTGTGATGCAGCCACGGCAGTTCAGTTCATGAAAAAGGTGATCTTTCGTTTTGGTTTTCCACACAGCATCATAACTGATAATGGCACTAATCTCTCCAAAGGTGCCATGGAAGAGTTCTCTCAACGAGAACATATCCGGCTTGATGTTTCGGTTGTTGCTCATCCTCAATCCAATAGTCAAGCAGAGAGAGCTAATCAGGAGATCCTGAAGGGTATTAAACCCCGGATCTTAGTCCCCTTACAGCGAACTCCGGGTTGTTGGGTGGAGGAGCTACCCTCTGTATTGTGGAGCATCAACACTACGCCTAACAGATCTACAGGTTATACACCTTTCTTCATGGTGTATGGAGCGGAGGCAGTCCTGGCAAGTGACATCCGGCACGACTCACCCCGCGTGGCGGCTTACGTTGAGGCTGATAACGAAAAAGCTCGTCAGGATGCACTTGACTTGTTGGATGAGGAGCGAGACATGGCAATAGCCCGCTCAGCGATTTACCAGCAAGACCTGCGCCGCTATCACAGCCGCCGGGTTAGAAGCAGAGCCTTTCAGGAAGGCGACTTAGTGCTCCGGCTCATCCAGGATCAGTCTGATATGCACAAGCTATCCCCTCCTTGGGAAGGACCCTTTGTGATCAGCAAGAATCTGAACAACGGGTCATACTACCTCATCGATGTTCGAGAGCACAAAGACTCACGTAAGTCGGAGGAAGAGACCCGCCGGCCGTGGAACATCGCTCATCTTCGGCCTTACTATACTTGAGCCACCGGCTCTCAAGATGTATATATTTTAAAACTGTATATATTATATAAAGCAATAAAGCAGGACCTCTGTCCTTTTCACCCTCAAAGGTTTATATGTCTTCTTTATCAGGTGGTGGAAACAACCAACAGGGAGCGGATCATATCTGAATCCGGCTTTCCCTTTGGTCCGGCTTATGATCATATATGAATCTAGCCATGATCACTTGGGGGCTTCCTGTTCAAACATAGGTCGTATTCGAACCAAAGAGAACATAGCTGTCGATACCCACTTGATCGACATACTGCCAAACCCACTTGGGGGCTTCTTGATCATATTTGAATCATAGCTTAACCTCTTTGGGTCTGACGTGGATCGTATTCAAATCAGCGTCATTAAACAACTCTTATGGTCACTTGGGGGCTTCCTGTTCAAACATAGGTCGTATTTGAACCAAAGAGAACGTAGTTGTCGATACCCACTTGATCGGCATCGCCAAAGCCACTGGGGGCTATACGTATCCGAATCTTAGCTTAACCCCTTTGGAACGGTTCACTGATCGTATTCGAATCAGAGGCCTTTGAAATTAAGTTTACTATTCATTATACTTTGTAAGTGTAAATATTATTAAGGGCCAGGTGAACATTATATGTGCCAACTTTCAGGAGTTAAACTCACTCTCATGATTTGGGTCACATAAGCCGGCGAGAATACCAAAAAAGATCGCAGGTATGCTATTGTGATTATAATCATAAACCGGCCTTTATATGATGTTTTGGTTCGTACTCCGGGTTATCAATACTTTATGTGACCCCGGATGCGATAAATCGCCAAGGGAATTATGTTTGTTTTATATGCAGGATAAGGCAAGCGAGTTTTTAACATCAAGGAAAGATCAACATAAGCTGGAAGTATATAGCGATGGCGGCTTACGAAAGTATTAAGTGCCACAAACATGCGCGAAGGCATGACAAAAATTGAGAGGTTTTTCTACCCTATTACAAGACTCCCCGAGTCTGAATAATGAAGCATTATTTTCGCAAAGTCATAAACGCCTGGCGGTTCACTCCTTTGGTGGGCTTGAAGATTCCGGGTTATCCTTCTCCGCCTCTCCGTCTGCTGCCCTGTCCTGGAAGGTTGACGAGGCCCGGTCAATGCCGCTTAAGGCTTCAAACTCAGCTTCATCATCTATTAAACTGGTTGGGTCAACTTCAGGGGCAAAGGTGTGCTTACGAGTTGGAGGGATCAGGCTGACGTCATCATAGTGAGGTGTTGGAATTCTCCGGTTCTCGCTGTCATAGCCCGGGTGATACTTGGTAAGGTCAATATCGTTCCCAATGATAGTAGCAACAGGAAGTACGACTTTCACACAAGCGGTAAAGTCTGTCTCGTCGAATAAAGAGCCGTCTTCCTTCAAGTTGGGATATCCAAACAACGTCGCGGTCTAATTCGGAAGCAACGCCTTGGCCCGGCTCAAGGCAGCTATAGCCCGGTTCTGGCAGATGCCCGCTCTTGGATCCGCTGGGGTAGCACGGCAAGCCGCTTTAGCACATCTTGCAGGAGATGGGGACCGTCATTTGATAAAGCCACAACGGCCAAAGCACGTTGTGACCCGGTGTACAGTTGCTCCACCAGAGTGTAAACCGCCTTCAGCTTGATCAACATGGTCTGCTTGAGGTTTGTGCTCCTGGGGCCTGCGTTCATAAACATAAGGTGAGCCAAAGATGACAATTAAAATAGTCATCAAAGGAAGGATTGCAATATTCAAGGTTATATATAGTAACTTACCGAAGACTGCTGAGACCATTTGAAATATCTGGCGCTTTAAGCCGGACAGCTCGGCTGTTGCTTCTGCAAGTGATCTTTCTGCTGTCTCGGCCCAGGTCACCAGTGAGGCCTTCTCATCAGCCCAGATTTTCTTCTCTGCATCAAAATTCTTCTTCAACTTCTCTTATTCAGAGACGCTGAATTGTAACATCCCAAAATTCTAAATTTTGGAATGTTATATTAAATAAATAATTATGCTTGTTTGTTTGATTGTTGTGTAACTGATTGTGTGAAATTGAGTGAAATTTGAAAGTTTTTGAAAGTTTACTGAGAGGGAATGAAATGACATTCCCAAACTTTCACCTTGCATTTATGATCTCCATGAATTCAAATTCAATTCAAACACAAAACCCTAGAGAGAAGATGATATGACTTCTTCCATTTAAATAAATGAAAAGGGTTTTGAAAAGATTTGAATTCCATTTGGAAATATTTCAATTCTGAAACTTTATGCAACTCAATGATTTTCACGAGAGAAGATAAAATGACTTCTTCAAATTAAATGAAATATGAGTTGGGAGTTTTAAAAGAACTAAATCCAAAGTTCTTTGAATTTATTTCCAATTTGGAGTTATTTGAGTTTTATTCAAAATATTTTCTCCAAAAACAAAATATATGGAAAATAGGGTAGCATGATTCCCTACATCAGAAAATTGGAGAGAGATTAATTTGAAGTCATTTTGGTATTTTAAAAATGATTTTTATTGGACCAGTAGCACTGTGGGAATTATTAAAATTTGTGTGTATTTTATTTGAAGCTAAAATAGTGTTCATGTTGTAGAAAATCTTTTTCTGAAAATTTTGATATATTATATGCCTATATAAAATTTTTATTTGATTTTATTATTTTTGTTTTGTTGTCTCTGTCAAAAAAAAATCGTTGCGCCCCGCCGGGCCAAGGGCCAAGGCCCAAGGCCAAGCCAGCGGCCGGCCGGCCAAGCCAAGGCCATCGCGCGCACCAGGGAGCCACCGCTCCTTTTCCTTTCCTAGTAGGACTTTTTTCCTACTTTCGTTTATTCCGATTTGTTTATAGATCTTTTCCCTTTTGTTTCCTAATCCTAGTCTATTTCTTGTCCCCTACCCCAAGCAAAACCCTCCCTCCCCACTATAAATACCCAAGCACCCCCCCCCCTCCTCCAACACATCAAACCAACACCTCTCCTCTCCTCTCCTCTCCTCTCCTCTCCTCTCCTCTCCTCTCCGCAGCTGCAGCAGTGCAGCACCACCGCCGCCGCCAAGTGCCGCCGCCGCGCCCTCGACCTCTCCTAAGGTTTATATGATCTCCTCTCCACCGTCCCGTGATCTCCTTTCCTCTAGAATCAACCGCAACATCGGATCCGATCTTCTTCCCCAACTCCGGCGACTACTCGGTGAGATCCACGAAATCCCGTAATTCATTTTTTCAGAAAATAGCAATCTTAGAAAATTCATATCTTTTAGAGTTTTTAGTATTTTGAGTGATTCCAATTGCTATGTGTCACAAATTTGCTGAAGTTTCTGTTAGTGTCTCTGGATTTCAAATTTGAGTAGTTTAAATTTGAATTTGATAAATTTTGTTCAGATTAGTATTTTGGCCATAACTTGAGTTTAAAAATAGGTTTTAATTAATTCTTTTTGCTCCTGGTCACTTGTGATATTTTTTAGCTGTAGGATTTAGTTTGGTAATTTTGGAGTATTTTAAATTAGATTTTAGTAAAAACAGTACTGTTTTGCTTATATAGTTGTTTTAGTTATGTAATTATTGTTTTTAATTATTTTTAGTTCATTCCTTTTGTAGATTTTCACTTGTTGTTATATGTTTATGTTTAGCTACAGTAGATAAATTCTTGTAGTTATTTACTAGTGTTTAGCTACTGTTTTGTAATTGCTTGTTTAGTTCATAGTGATAGTGGATAAAAATAGTTTTATTAGTTTTAAAAGTAATTCTTTTCCACTTCAAGTTATATTGTTTTTGTTTCTGTTATTTGTGAACACATTAGTTGTTATATTTATTTAGTATAGTTTATTAATGTTTTAATAAATGATTTGCTGTTATAGTTGTCTTAGTGTCTTGCTAGTTGCTATATTTGTTCTAGTATTCACTAGATGGTTATAGTAGTTTTATATTAGTTCTTTTTGTTAGTTAGTAAATTAGTAATTTATTTTCTGTTATTTTATTAGATTTATATTTTCTTTGCTGTAGAAAAAAATATTAGAATAATTTAGTAATGTTATGTTAAGATTTGTGTGAGTTGGTCACCACTAGTTTTTCCTTGAATTTTTCTTTGAAGTTTTTCCTTTGGTTTTCGACTTGGTTTTCTTGTTGCTTTTATTTTGATTGAGTATTGTTATGATTGATAGAATTGATTGCTAGGATGATTGCTTATATGATTGTCATGTAATATAGATTTTCAAAGGAGTGACGAATAGTTCTACCAAGTCTTTATTACGAGGCGTTATTATCTTCATCAAGTAATACCGAGCAAGTTCACTTTGACCATGTTTTCATACCTATGTGTTTTATTGCATCTAGTGTCATCTTCGCAACAAACCCTCCAGTAGTGATATTGAATTCTTGTAGTTGAGTAGTATGCATGAGGTAGGAACCCATCACCTGTTACCAAGCCCGGACGATATTTTAATTTAATGCTACGCTATAGTAGGCGGGTTTGGTATGAGTGCTCGGAGTGGTGTGAGAATGGAGGATCTCGTCAATGGCGACAACTCCATGATGGAATCTGCAAGGACTGCATCTTCAAGGCCTCAAGACTTCAAGACTCGAGACAAGAATTCAATACACACTCTTTGGGTGAAGGATGGTTGACGGGCACCTGGAGAATCCGGTGGTTGGCCAGGATGCATGGAGAAGCGCCATGACATCTTGCGGAAAGCTTCACCCAGACTCAAAGAGGCGGAAGAATACTTCATGCCGGAAGCTTACATGTGCAACCGCAAGTCACTATGGGCTCTGGCTTGGTTGACCTTAGTGGTGAATCTGGTGGGGCGGTGCTAGCAGATGTAGAACTATGGTAGGATTGGATGAGCACGGACGGTGGTCGGGGAACTCTTTGAAAGACCATGTTTGGTCATCTTGTTCTCAAACACCACGAAGTGCGAGAGCGTAAAAGAGGATCGAATCTTACGGGTAAAGAGTACAAACCTCTGCAGAGGTTAAAACCTAATCGATTAGCCGTGTCCCGATTCACGGACAATTTGAGCATCTGGACTTGGATCTATCTGGAACTCTCAACACTTTGGTGCGATAACTTAATTGTGGGCAACTTATGATGATTTGGACTATGAGACATCGGTTGGCGGAACCATGTCATGATAGAAGACTCCATAGTACTGACTCGATATTCCTTTGATGTAGGGAAAATAAAACCAGCTTTTACATAAACAAAACTCAGACCCGAGCCACAAAGCCAAATTGCATATAGTATAGTTTTACCATCTGTTTTCTCATGTTGTGATCTTGCGGTACATTCAATGTCTTGACCTACACGGCTGCAACGTATCATGTTGCAGATATTTTCTCGACGAGTAAGAGTTACGATCTGAGGTTACGGTCTACACTCAACTTGCCGATGGCGTTGATGGGAATCCACACCGATTACTTGTTTCGCGAGACTTATGAGGTATATATCAGTTTCGTTATTTATACATGTGATTGCACTTTGATATATACATTGATGTCTTGTGTGTGCCGACATCTTGATCCGAGGATGTACGGATACACATAAACTTGACCGTCGAGGTCGGTCGCTACATGAATTCAAATTTGGAGTTGGCCTTTTGAAGTTCAAGTTCTTGGCGGCTAAGCGGCTCTTGGTCGACAATCTCCGACTCAAATTGACTTGTGGTGGCTGCATTGATGTCGGGTTATAGTCGAGAATCATGGTAAGATATCATTAAGTCCCAAGCACTTTGCAAGCAAGGTACTTGACACTTGAGGGCTAATGTATCTGAAGAAATTTAACGTACAATGCGGTTCATGGAAATTAAGTCCCAAGCACTTTGCAAGCAAAGATACTTGACACTTGGGGCTAATGTGTATTGCAAATTCAAGGTATCATGTTACAACGGGTTAAATATCTTCTTTATAAACGAGACAAAGCAGTGCTAAGCAGGTTTCTAAGTCTACAGACATATTTATTCATAAACAATAGACTTGGGGGCTGATCTGATAAGTATGGTTAAGAAAAGTAACATAAGTTGTACCTCAGATTTTTGCTGTATTTGCTTCACCATATTAACTTCAGTCACGGCTGCTATGTACTTGGTTGATATAGCCAGAGACTATATCTCCAATACTTAAATGAGTATAGTCAGCAATATCTAGCTTGGCCTTTCGGCGTTCGAAGCTCCTCCTTGGCGAGCACTTGGCCAGACGGTGGGTTGCCCGGCTCAACAAATTGAGTCTTGAATCTCAATTTCGGATCAATTGTCTTGGCGGGCTAGGAGCTTCGGGTTATCGAGCTGTTGAGAGTATCTTGGCGGGTGGATCAGAAGCTGGTACTGGAATGTCAGAGGCTGGTTCAGGCGGCGGCTGATGGGTAGAACTGTCAGGAGCAGCTGTGCCAAGCTCCGGTTCAGTCATGACCGGCTCTTGGGACGGCTTGCTCTTTTTTGCCCTCTTACTGGTTTTCACTTGTACGCTGTGGACAAAGGCAGAAGGATGAGTACAAAAGCAAGAGTAAAGTAAAGCATAAGGTAAACAAAATTATATTACCCAGGGGCAGTTTTGAAAGCCGGCATGTTAGATTGCATAGAATCGCCGGAGGAAGGAGAGGTATCCTGATAATTGGAGTCAGATGAATTGAGAGGTTGACGAATTAAACCCGCCAAAGAGTAAGCGAGCGTAAATCGGAGATAACCTCAGCCCGGCGCTTCGGTTCGTCGGAGTAAGCGGAGGAGAGATCTATATCCTTGCTGGTCCGGGTCTGCCTCCGGCTTTCAAATTGATGTTGCTTCAAAAGAAATTGAGGATCTTGGTAAGCCAAAGGATGTGAAAATCTTACTTTCCGGGTTACTCTTCGAATTTTCTGACGCGGCAGGGTCTCGGAGTCGGAGGAGATTATAGTTACCTCTTCCTCGACGGCTTGGCTGTTCCCCGTGTCTTCCTGAAAAGATTTAATGTTAGCAAGGTAATGATAAAGAGTAAAAGGAGTTAAAAAGTTACTCCCTCCGTCCGTAAATACTTGTCGAAGGAATGGATGTATCTAGACGTATTTTAGTTTTAGATACATCCACTTTTATCCATTTCTCCAACAAGTATTTTTGGACGGAGGGAGTACCTCTTCTTCATCATCATCAGTATCGTCAAGTTTAAACATATCTAAAGCGCTTGGCTTCCTCTTCTTCGAAGTTCCAGTCTTGGCGGCTTTCCTTTCGGGTCTTTTTGCCGCTCTGGCTTGTTTGGCCGCCTCATGGTTATACTTGACCTTCCAGAAGTTATCATCGGCCTGTGAAGAATGATAAAGGGTTATGAATAAAAGTAAGGTATAACACAGTAAGGAGTAATTGTTGAGGTTGATGACTTACTGCAGGGGTCGGGTTCTTCTTGCAGAAAGGAAGTAAGCCAAAGGCATTACTGGTCACCGTGCCCTCTTTCAGCAACGTCTGGGTCGTAGCATCCACTACATCAACTGGTAAGTCGTCGGGACTATGACGCAGTGGTTCATTCTTTTCGCCTGAGTAAGTGCACATTAAGCCGGGGCGGCGGCTTAACGGAATCACTCGCCAAGCGACCCAGACTCAGACCGGTCAATACCATCTAAGCCATTTCCCAAAAGAGCTTTGATTTTACTAATGGTAGGAGCGAGTGGCGGGCGTTCAACGGCGGTCGTTTATCCGGCAGTGGTGGTTGGAATCAAGGCGCAAGGAGCGGAAGCCGGCGAGGATTTTCGTCACCGGAGAAGTATCCTCATGATAGAACCATGTCGATTCAATCCTTTGGATGACTCGGCGATTCAGCATAAGGAAAAAGCGTCTCTCCGCCATTGAATCGAGATGCCACCAAGTTCCAGGCTGGGCCCGTTGGCGCGTTCGTTCTGCCGGTTTAAGTAAAACAATTCTCTAAATAAAAGTAAGCTGGGTTCTTCCCCAAGGTACACCTCGCAGAAGACTTGGAAGTTGCAAATGTTTGACACGGAATTGGGCCCGATGTCTTGAGGTCTGAGGTCGAAGAAATGTAAAACATCCCTGAAGAATTTTGAACCGGGTGGAGCGAAGCCCCGGTTCATGTGATCAGTAAACACGATCACCTCCCCTTCCTTAGGTTGAGGATTCTCCTCTGACGGGTTAGGAGCACGATAAGATATGCCCTCTCTCTTGGGCAGATGGCCGGATTTCACAAAGTCAGACAAAGTGCTTTACAGAATGATGGATTTGACCCGATTGCGAGTCACAGGAGCTTTGGGAGCCTTGGGTGCCATTGTATAAATTGAAGCCTATGACAAAATAAAAGTTCGGTTCAAATTTAACCCGGAGGAAAACATTTTAAATCTATTCAAGATGGCGGCTTAAGAAGGGCCTAATGACATATAGCTAATTGTGTTTTGATATTTTACGCTACGGGTTCTAGAAGCGATTAAGTTATCTTAAGTCGCGAGAAGCAAGCAAGGCGGATAATCATGTTGTCTTCTTAAACCGGCTACATAGGCTACCGTGGCTAAACAGATCTAACAGATGCAGTTTTTGGCTAAGTGTGGAACAAACAGGTTTCATAAGTTCTGACTATTATTTTGGATCAAATGGTCGTTCTGAAAAGAAAAATTCCTAGACCTAAAACAAGTGCGAGAGAAGTTCATACACTCGAAAGAAGCTTCTAAACAAAGGAAAAGGATCCATTTGCATATAAAATGGGGTGAAACAGCTACATGCAGTTCTATACCATCGGCGATCGAGAAAAGGCGTCGGGGTGAGATCTATCAAGGGTTTGTAGCGGCGGCGATGAACACCGGCGAACTCGGCGAAAACTATGTAATGAGATCTAAGACAGAAAGAAAAGGACTTATAGATGCAGGGCTGCGGTGGAGGTTCGTCGTGTTTCTCGATCGATCGAGGTGATCGGCGGCTGAGTTGATGAAGACGAGAACTTCGGCGGCGGCGGCGGCGTGGCAAGGAGCTCGGCGGCGATGGGAGAAACGGCGGAGGGCAACGGCGAGGAAGAAAATGAAGAAGACCTAGGTTGAGCCTATTTATAAGGAAAGGCCGGCCGAGGCGGCGCGAGAAAGCGAGGAGACCGAGCATCATTATCCAGCGACCCGGCGCCTCGGTTTTTAGGATGGTCGGTAAAGGCAAGATCCGTTGAAGATATGACAAAATAAAATAGGGATTCAATTGAAGATAGCGTCATGGCGGGTTAACACGGATCGAAGATGACATCACAATGGGTTATGACCTTTGCAATCGAGAAGAGCGTAAAGGCTTGTTTTAAGGTATTTTAAGATTGACATGAACCGGTTCAAATCAATGGGGCCTAATGTTGGAGATATAACTATTTGTGTAAGCCGCCCATGAGGGGCGGGTTACGCAAAGAAAGGATTCATCGAAGAAGCCCAAGACCAAGCGTGAAGATGGCGGTTCAATAAAGGTCTAAAGCCCACAGGCGACTTAAGGCCCGTATTGGTAAACCGCCATGATGGCATGACTTGTATCGTAAGGTAGAATTAACTAGTCACCAAGGCGGCCTTTGTTTATGAGCCGGCGGGACTCTGAAACGCGAGGCGTCAACCCGTGTATATAAGGGGACGACCCGCTGACGGCTTAGGGCAAGAAACAACTCATCGAGAGCTGGGCATAGCGTATCTCGCTCCCTGGTCATCGAAACATCAAGCAATACCAACCCAACTAGACGTAGGCCTTACCTTCACCGTAAGGGGCCGAACTAGTATAAACCTCTCTTGTCCTTTGTCCCGATTAACCCCTTTAAGCTTCCTAGTTGCGATGGCTCCACGACTAAGTCCTTACAAGAGGACATCTGCCGTGACAATTCCACGATACTGGTGGTCACTGAAGTTGAACCGAAAGCACACTACGGTCGTTGTACTTTTGAATACGCTTCTTACGGTCATTGAATACGCCTTATGATGATTATACGGTCACTGGTTCACCATAAAGCTTCGTATTCTGCTTAGTTGACTGTTCAACCTTTTCAAGTAAGAACCAACTGACTAGTCAAGCATGCATACATGGCAGTCGGTTACACCACTCTGTCTATCTAACAAGCGGGCGCCACATAGGTAGAGAGTGTTGTGACAGGCTGACACTTATGCATGATTGACCGGCCAATGGTGCTTAATTATGTGAAAAGGATGACCAGTCAACTCAGCAAAATACGTAGCTCTATGGTGAGTCGGTGACCGTATAATCACCACAACACATATTCAATGACCGTAACAAGCGTAAGTACAAAGAACGTACTATGCTTTCGATTCAACTTCAAGAAAAATAGAAAAGGAGGATCACCCCGACCTCTGCATCAACTTAGTGACACAGTGTATTTATCTCGTACACACAGAATACTGCCCTTCCGAGAGGAACGAAAGTAGCAGGGTGTTTATGTGCAAGTTTTCTGGTTTAGTCATTTGTAAGTTCCTAAAAAGAAATCTGAAAACAATTCATGGATGTGTCCATTTGTGCGTTCCCAAAAGACAAACTCGGTAAATGGGGTTTTCGGCTTTTGTAACGTGCAGAATACTACACCTTCTGTAACCTTCTTACTTGTTAGGTTTTTGGCCCGGTTTCCCTCATAAACGGGGTAAACTTGTTTAGGTTTTTGATCCGGTTTTCCTTATAAACTGGACCAGCCAAAGCCTTTGAGGTGACTCTGGCTTTGGCAGCTTTTTGAACAATATATTCAAGTGGGGATCCTCTCCCCTATGGTGATCGTTCAAAAAAAAAAGACAAATTCGGTGCATTTACACAATCTGTTTTTGGCATTGTCTTCTTCTTTTTCTAAATCATCTAGGTCGTGTTTCCATTTTAAGTCTTCACGTTGTCAATGTGAAATTACGATAAGATCAACAAATTTGATTTCGTGTCAAGAAAACACTTGGTTGAGTGCAAGACATGGCATGGCAGCACATGGGATTCCTAGCTTGATACCGGCGGCAGTTTTGTATCCGAGCGTGGTTGCGCATGGGAGCACGTTATTGGCCCTCCACGGCAAAGGAAGAAGACAAGGCGACGTTTGCTTGGCCGCAACTAGACGGATAGATACAGTGATACAGATATCGCTAAGATAAGTTAGTTGTATGTTCATGTGGGAGCACCTGACCGACTGACTTATTCGGACACTTGCCGATTCTCTCTACAATTATCTGCACGGGGAAATATTATCATCTTGGACCAAGTTGATGAGAGTGAAAATTTTGTGATTGTCAGCGATCTGAAAGATGCGGTTTTGAATTCTTTAGTCAGATCAAGCAGCAAAGATGCTCGTTGTCTGCACTGGTACTTCGCACGGAGGTGATTGCACGCTATTATAATCTGCTAATCGGGTTACTGAATAAATTCCGAAGCAAATAATAATACTTGAACAACAGTGTGGAAAATACATGCTCTTATTTCAATATACTGACACCAGATTACAACTGGAGACTGTTATCCATCCTAGACTTCAAACTCTGCTTATTGAAAATAATCAAAGTCTCTAAGAGGTAGTAGGAACAACCCGACTTCATGTGATCAGAAGTGAGCTGAAGCTTAACAGCTAGTACTACATGATTTCTACAGACTACACCATAAAACTATGGCAATAGAACTCCAAAGTAACTACATGCCATGACAAACTTCTAATCTTCTACCATATCTGAAGATTGCAGAAGGCACACCAAAAGGAGAAAACAAAAACACTAGAACAATGACACGATCCTAAAACAATTATGAGATGCAATTCTTCACCACTCCATAACAATTGATTGCCAGATTCTTCTGTACCCTGTCATTACTGACCTCTAGAAACAATCTTGTACTTGCCAGTCAATTGTTGCTGCATCAACACATACACAAATCCAACCAAAAAGTTCGCATCAGATCGCTGAAGCAAGTTCAAACAAGACAATGACGAGAAACTCACAAGGTTTTACCTTCTCCCAGAGCTTGGTGTGCTCCCTGCAGAAGCCGGCGACGACGCCGCCGCCCTTCTCCTCGCGGTACTCGATGCAGAGGCCGCCGTTGAGGCCGCAGGAGACGTGGAACCCGAGGTCGCACTTGGGCTGGGAGCACTCGAGCGCGCAGCCCCTGCTGCTCTCGCAGACGTAGCAGCGCCTGGTGAACCGCCGGCCGGGCACGAGGGAGCAGTCGATGGCCTCGCGCCCGTCCGGGTCCCGGAAGAACACCTCCGGCACCAGCAGCGCGCACGCGATGTGCGCCCAGGCACCGTCCGTGGTGCGCTTCATGGCGCCGCCCCTCGCCGGGCAGAGGCGGCAGGGCGGGCGGGCCGGCTTGCCCCCCTTCTTCCCCGCGGCGGCGGCGGGCTTGCCGGGGCAGAGCGAGCAGAACCAGTCGCCGTCGGGGATGGACTGGGCCAGCGGGTTGCCGTAGCACGTGGCGTGCACCATGAGGTCGCACCCGTCGCAGAACACGATGGGGTCCGACGGGTCGCCGTCGGTGCTCCGGCACACCGCGCACAGGATGCCGTCGTCCTCTTCTTCCGCGAGACCATCTTGCTTTCGCTCGCCCGCCGCTTCTTCGTCTTCCTTCGTGTGCTCCTCTTCGCATGCCGGTGCTGCCACTTTTGGATCAATCGCGTGGTCGGGTTTCTTGAGCGCTTCGGCTTGAACTTGACACTGTTCGTCAACGACTACATCGGAGAGCTTCTTGCAATGCCGATCAGCCATTTGCTGGAATGTCTCGAGCACTTCGTCTTGAGATTCAGACTGTTCGCCGTTGACGCCCTTGGAGAGCTTCTTGCAGTGCAGATCACTCGTTTGCTCGAATTTCTTGAGCACTTCGGCTTGAACTTCAGACTGTGTGTCATTGACGGCATCGGATAGCTTCTTACAGTGCAGATCACTAGTTTGCTCGAATTTATTGAGGTCTGCGGCTTGAACTTCAGGTTGCATGCTAGCGACGACATCAGAGACCTTCTTGCAGTGCAGATCGCTCGCTTGCTCGAATTTTTTGAGAACTTCGGCCTGAACTTCAGATTGTGTGTCATTGACGGCATCGGGGAGCTTCTTGCAGTGCAGATCACTAGTTTGCGCTAATTTCTTGAGCTCTTCGGCATGAACTTCAGATTGCATGCTACCGACGACTTCAGAGACCTTCTTGCAGTGCAGATCACTCGCTTGCTCGAATTTCTTGAGCTCTTCGGCCTGAACTTCAGATTGCATGTCATTGATGACATCGGAGAGCTTCTTGCAGTGCAGATCACTCGCTCTTTTTGCAGTGTTTGTTCTGCGGGATTTCTGGAGCACTTGATCCTTGACTTCGTTGGACTTGTTGGTCATCTTGGACGCTTCAGCACCATTCACCACCTTAGGATAGGTGGCGACGCCGCTTTCAACGAAGCCTTGAGGGCAGGCTTCTTTGACGGCGCCGACGAGAGCCCCGTCTGACTTCAATGGTGGAGATGGAGAGGGCGGGATGAACTGCGACATCACGCGCTTGTTCGCCGGGAGGCAAACCGGGGCCAGAGCAGAAACGTCCTCCGGTGGCGACTGCCACGGAACGCGCTTGTTGGCCTGGACGGAGGTGGCGACGGCGACGCCCTCCGGGCACGACGGCACCAGGACGCGCTGCTTGGCTGGGACGGCGACGGGAGCAGCAGCGTATCCCAGGGGCGACGGCGCATGGACGCGCTTGTTGGCCGGGACGGCGAGGGGAGGAGCGGCGTGCTCCAGGGCCGACGGAGCCTGGACGCGCTTCTTCGCCGGGACGGCTGGGGTGGCGGCGACGACGCTCCCTGGGCGCGGCGGCATCTGGACGTTGTTCTTCACCGGGACGGGGGAAGGAGCAGAAGCGTACTCGGGGGGCGACGGCGCCTGGACGCGCTTCTTGGCCGGGACGGATGGAGTGGCGTTGACGACGCGCTCCTGGAGCGGCGGCACCTCGACGTGCTTCTTCACCGGAGCGAGGGGAGGCTTCTTGGACGGGACGAAGGGAGGAGTAGCGTTATCCTCCGGCGGAGTGGGGCGCACGTGGACGCGCTTCTTGGCCGGAAGACACGCCGGCGAGATGGCATCCAGCGGTGGCGCATACGCGCGCTTCTTCGCCGGAAGGCAGGCAGGGGCGGGCGCCGCCTCCGGCAGCGGCGGGAGCGCGCGCTTCTTGGCCGGCAGCGGCATGCACGGCGCCGACCCGAGGTTGGAGCCGACGAACTTGAACCGCTTCAGCGGCGGCAGGTCGCGGATGCTGCGGCCACCGCTGCCGGCGGCGTCCCCGGCGATCTCCATGGGCGGGGCGGCGAGATTGGACTGCTCTGAGATTGGCTTTGAGATTTCGCGGGGTGGCGCGGAGTGATTTGACTAAGGAGGGAAGAAGGGCTTAAATGATCCCGGCGGAGGCGAAAATTTCCGGGATTGGAATCGAGACGAGCGCGCGAGGATTTGGGGAGACGAATTTGAGGAGGAGGCGGTGGGAGGAAGAGAGCTGAATTGGAGAGGGAACGCCGTGGCATCTCGGGGATTTTGGGTTTGATGAAATTTCGAATCCGGCCGCGGAAGCGCCTGTGGTTCGCGCGGAAATTTGTGGTTTCGTTCGTTCGGGGGCGATTTTGCGATGAAATCGTGGCGGCGCGGCGCGAATTGGTTTTTGCCTTTTTCTTTTCGAGGGATGGCGCGAACCAGTTGCGCGGGCGCGCGGGTCGGGCTGGGAGTTTCGTTTTGGGTCCGGCTTGGTCTCGTGGGCTAGATGTGAAATGGCCCTTTTTAAGGCTGCAGCTCCAGATTCACACTTTCAAGCTAATTTGGTGTCTCGACGAAAAATAATTTCGTTTCTCAAGAAAATATATATATCTTTCCCTATCTCTCCCTAATAATAAAGCACGGATTAGGTCTCCGAGTTCACCGTCGCGCCTTTTTTGCAAAAAAGCACTTACAATTCTGAGTAATTGAACCTGCAGTCCAATAAATTAATAAAAAAACGTTTCGCACTGCTCCTTCGGGGCGAATCTGCAGCCCGCTGAGACCCATATCGGGCCTTGGGAAATTCATCCGAGCCCGAGCTACGCCAGTACCCCGCCGCCCGACCGCGCCGGTCGGACCTCCTCCACCTCGCCTCGCCGCCGGCGACCGGACCCTGGCCGGACCAGCGGATGAGCAGCGCATCTCTCTCTCCCTTCCTTCTTCTTCATCTCTCTCCCTTCCTTCTTCTTCATCTCTCTCTCCCTTTCTTCTTCTTCATCTCTCTCTCTCTCCCTTCCTTCTTCTTCATCTCTCTCTCTCTCCAGGACGCCAGGAGCTCCACAGCCGCCGCCACGAGTCGTCCGTGCTCGGATCCGGTGAGATCCGACCGCGGGCAACCCATCCCCGCCACTCCTGCGCTAGATCTGCACGGCCCCTTGCCGTCCCCGTCGGAGTTTGCCTCGAGCGCCGCCGCAGGCCACATCCAGCCTCTGCCCTCGTTCGAGGAGAACGACACGACAGCCTCTGCTGCTCGCTCGTGTGGGCCGCGTGACCCTTCAAGGCCCAGCACAGCGCTCGCGCCCAAGCCCAGCCTCCCTGGCCCAGCTGAGCAGCCACCATGTTCTCAAAAAAAAAAAGCTGCACAGCCACCTCATGGATGGTTGTTAATTAAAGCTGATTAGATTGTCTCAAAAAACACTAAAGTTAAAAAAGTGCTTCTGTACGCCCAATATTTGCTAGGAAAAATGTGTCTGCACGTCCATAAAAGTAGGGACAAATGTATGTGCGCGACTAGAGCAACGTCGCCACAAAAAAAAGTAAAAGAAGATAATAAACTTGACAAATATGAAAATCCAAGTACATACCAAATTTCAATAAATTAAAAAGAAAAAATCCAGCAAAAACAATTTATTTTTTTTTGCACGTAATTGTCTTGCTTTTAATCTTTCACACACAAACATGAAATTTGACGAAAATTCACACAAATATACTACATTTTTATACTTTTTGGATAAAAATATGTTTCTAAAAATGACTACAATGTGCCCGTGCTCCAAAGCGACTTTTCGGATTAATCAAAAACCCTACATGAAGTACGGTTAAAAAAGTGAAGTGATGTAAATGTGGA
Source organism: Aegilops longissima (assembly GCA_021605205.1). Lineage (NCBI taxonomy): Eukaryota > Viridiplantae > Streptophyta > Magnoliopsida > Poales > Poaceae > Aegilops > Aegilops longissima. Next base: position 101,195,277 of record CM038678.1, on the reverse strand, counting down.
ATCACCACGGGGCATACATGATACTAATATGATACTGTGATACTAATATTTGACTTATCAGAATTGTTTAACTCAGGAGCAAAATATTGCAATAACACATGCAAAAATAACTATGTCTAAATCACAATAGAAACTTTTCATTATTTTTTGGTCATATGCTATATTTTCTCTGAACAAAAAAATTTCACTCTTATTTTTCAGCTCGACCCACTAGCGCCTGTCACCAAAGTACAAGGAGTTGGGACTTGGAACTGTGTGCGACACAAACTCCGCTATTTTCTCTGTTATATTAGCCAAAGATGGGGGATCTTTGGACAACGCTCCTAATATTTATTTTGTTTCTCGTGTAGTAGTGTGGAGGATTTCAAGGAGTTTCTTGATGATGTCATGTCTGGTGATGGGCCATGGGGAGAGAAGGAGGTCTTGAGCCATTGGGTTAGTGAAGTGATGTTTTTTATCTCCCATTGCAACGCACGGGTATTTGTGCTATAAAGCATGGATTGGGTCTCCCGGTTCACCGTCACAATACGCTTCTTTCCGTGATTTTACGCTTTCAGTTTATTTCATATGGTTTGACCGAGGTGGTACTATTTTTCTTCCGCTCCTCCGTCCATCTCAAAACTTCGTACGTCGCTTTCCTTTCTCGGTCTCAAAACCGTCCGTTCGTTCGTCCGTCTCAAAACTTCCTACGTAGCTTTCCTTTCTCCGTCTTAAAACCAACCTCAACTTGCTTAAAAAAACGCAAGCTACGCCGTGCTGCAGCCGGTGATCCATCCCACCTATCCTGATGTCAATTTACTTTTTAAATAGTCCCACATCGGCTCCTTACATCCAATGCATCTAATTTATATACATCTTAGATTTGTCCGGGTGTTAAGAAGCTATCTACGAATAAGAGAAGCCATCTAGGAATAAGAAATAAGAGTCTATAAGGAAGAAACAAGAGGCCAAAGGAAACGGAATAAGGATGAATGAACTCCAAAGTGGGAAAGGAGCGCGACTGGAATGGAACGAAGGTTGCTGTGGCGCGTGGTCACCGGAGAGAGCCAGTGTAACGCCCCGGATTCGATGCGCCAGGTGTCTTCCAGTTATTTGCCGTCGTTGCCATGTCATTTGCTTGCGTGTTGCATTTTTCCATGTCATCATTTGCATTTCATATCATGTCATCATATGCATCTCATTTTGCATACGTGTCCGTCTCATGCATCCGAGCATTTTCCCAGTAGTCCGTTTTGCAATCCGGCACTCCTATTTTCCCCGGCACCCCCTTTTACCTCTTTTCATGTGTGGGTGTTAAACGGTCTCGGAATGGACCGAGGTTTGTCAAGCGGCCTTGGTATAGCACCGATAGACCGCCTGTCAAATTTCGGGTCATTTGGAGGTCGTTTGGTACTCCAACGGTTAACCGGGTAACCGTAAAAGCCTCTTTTGTGTGCAGCCCAACACCCCTTTCAAAGTGGCCCAAAACCCATCTAACTCCCCTCCATGCTCTCGGTCGTTCGATCACGATCGTGTGGGCGAAAACCGCACTCAATTTGGACTCTCCTAGCTTCCTCTACCTATATAAACACACCTCTCCGAAATTTGGTCATTCCACCGAAACCCTAGATTTTTCCTCTCCGCGCGGACGCGTCCAGCCGTGACGGACACGTCCGCCAGCGCCCTCGTCAATCGGAGGCGCCGCGTGGCGCCTGTCTCTCCCGCTGCCATGGCCATGGGCCATGGCAGTGCCTGCCGGGCCATTGCCGCCGCCGTCCGCCGCCTCCGCCTCGGTCGCCGCCGCGCCATCGGCGGGCAGGCCTTGGCTTGGCTGCCATCACAGGCGTGCCCGATCGCCGCCGCCCCGCTTCATGATTCGCCGGCGCCTCAGCGCCCGGCCGGATCCGGTGACCCCCTCGCGGCGCCTCTCTCTTCTTCTCCGCCACCGCGCAACCCGTCCGGCCAGCGAACCTCAAAGTCCGAGCCGCCCCGGATCAGATCTGCCGAGGTTGACTTCCCCCTCCGTTTTTCGCTAAGTCCCGAATCTGCTAATATTTTGTTGCATTTTCATCGTGCCATAACTCTCTGCATATTCCTCCGTTTCGTGCGTGTAATATGTCAAATTGTGCGTCTCTACGAGTACATCATTTCAACTCATTGCATCATTTTCATCTGAGCTCATCTTGATGCCCGAAATGCTGTTGGAAGAGGGCTATGTGATGTTAGTTTCAGATTCTTATCAGAACATGCACTTTTGTCATTTTTGCCATGATTGATTTGTGCACCCTATGAACTTGAGTCCTACATGTGTTTTGTAATATGCCATGCCATCTTTACAGGGGTGTATGCCATGTATTTTTGTGATCTCTGTGGTGACTAGCACAAGCATGCAAACTAGGCTTCATGATGTTGCTGATTTCAGCCCCTGTTTTGCTGATATTTTTATGCCATGTAAACTTGATGCTACCGAGTGATCCATGCTTATTTTGAGATACTTCAGTAAGGATGTTTTGAACATATGATTATGCTCTATCCATCCATGCCCTTGTTTGCAATTATGGAGTGCCATAGCTTGAGTCAATCGAGCTCTACTTTTGCTATAAAATGTTTCCTGGCAGGTTGTTTACATGTTATTCAATTTTGCCAAGGTTGTTGTAGTTGATCCTTGCATGCTATGATGTTATTCTTGACATGTATAGCCTCTATGCCATGTCTTCTTACTGTGAGTTTCCTTGCCATGCCATGTATTGCTCTGTGGTGAGTGGTTCAAGCTCACCAACATGCCTACTTGTTATCTGTTTATGCCATGCTCCAGTTTTTCACTAAGTCTGAATCTGTTTATGTTTTTGCTATGTTCACATGCTTGCAATTGTATTTTCTGATCCCTTTTGGCTCATAGTCAGTAAGGGACTTTTGTTCTATACTTTGAGTAGATTCATGCCGTGCCTTTGTTTGCATTGATAAGTTCCTGTAGCATGTTGTTTGATAGCTCTAAACATTGCAACCTGATGTTATTTCCTGATAAGTCTGAAACTGTTATTATTTGCAATCTTGCCATGTGTGTTTGAGCATGTTCTAGTGATTTCTGGAGATAGCTCAGTGTTCATGTTTTGTAATGCTTTACCTGTACATCATGACCATGCCTTTTGTTATTACGTTAAGATGCTGTAGCATATTGTTTTGGTGCTTGCAATATGACTGGTTGCTGTTTTGGACAGATTGTTGCTATAACTTGTATTGTGTGTATGTGTTGCACCGTTGCTCCGTTTTGAGTGTGCTCTATATGAAACTTGCTTGATTTTGCATGTAGCTTCATATTATCATGTTGCATCCTTGTTTTGAGGTGTTTTCTTGATGTTTGTATGCATTTTGCATCAATGCCATGTTTAACTTGTTTTGCTCATATCTTCTAGACCGTAGCTCCGAATTTAATGAACTTTATATGTAAATTGACTAGAATTTCGTGTAGATCATCATGGTGCATCTTAACTTGCTGTTTAACAACTTGAACATAAGGTTTATTCAGATCTGGACCAATTTCGAAATTTGCATATGAGGACTTACCGGAATTGTTCTATGTTGTTTCCGGCCTCATTTAAACTTGCCTTGATGTGTTGCTCTTGTTTGCATCATCTCTTGCCATGAGTAGCTTCATGTAGTCTTGCCATGCATCATGCTTGGTTGTGCATCATGTCTTGTCTATGTGTGTTGTGTTTACCATGTTGTGTGCTTCTTCTCGATAGTTCCCGTTTCGTTGCGATCGTGAGGATTCGTTCATCTACGCTTGGTTCATCTTCGTGGCTTCATCTTCTTCATGGACTCGTTCTTCTTCCTTGCGAGATTTCAGGCAAGATGACCGCTACCCTGGATCTCACTACTATCATTGCTATGCTAGTTGCTTCGTTCTATCGCTATGCTGCGCTACCTATCACTTGTTCCTCAAGCCTCCCAAATTGCCATGTCAGCCTCTAACCTTTTGTCACCCTTCCTAGCAAATCGTTGTTTGGCTATGTTACCGCTTTGCTCAGCCCCTCTTATAGCGTTGTTAGTTGCAGGTGAAGATGAAGTTTGTTCCTTGTTGGAACATGGAGATGTTGTTCCTTGTTGGAACATGTTTACTTGTTGGGATATCACAATATATCTTATTTAATTAATGCATCTATATACTTGGTAAAGGGTGGAAGGCTCGGCCTTATGCAGTGTTTTGTTCCACTCTTGCCGCCCTAGTTTCCGTCATATCGGTATTATGTTCCCGGATTTTGTGTCCCTAACGCGGTCGGGTGATTTATGGGACCCCCTTGACAGTTCGCTTTGAATAAGACTCCTCCAGCAAGGCCCAACATTGGTTTTATCATTTGCCTCACCACCACCTACATTTCCCTTGTCCCTTGGGAGTAATTAACCCAAGGGTCATCTTTATTCAGCCCCCCCCCCCCCCCCGGACCAATGCTTGTCAAAGTGTTGGCCCGAACCGAGTAGACTGCGGGGCCCCCTCGGGGAAACTCGAGGTTTGGTTTTACTCGTAGGATGTCTCATCCGGTGTTGCCTCGAGAGCGAGATATGTGCAGCTCCTATCGGGATTGTCGGCGCATCAGGCGGCTTTGCTGGTCTTGTTTTATTCTTTGTCGAAATGTCTTGTAGCCGGATTCCGAGACTGATCGGGTCTTCCGGGAGAAGGAATATCCTTCGTTGATCGCGAGAGCTTATCATGGGCTAAGTTGGGACACCCTGCAGGTATAAACTTTCGAGAGCCGTGCCCGCGGTTATGTGGCGATGGGTATTTGTTAATATCCGGTTGTAGTAAACTTGAAGTAAACTCTTCTAAAATACACCAACCGTGTGCGAATCGTGAATGTCTCTTTTGGGGTTGATCGAGAGGAGAACACGGTTTCGGGTTATGTCGGCGTAAGTAGGAGTTCAGGATCACTTCTTGATCATTACTAGTTGACTACCGTTCCTTTGTTTCTCTTCTCGCTCTCATTTGCGTATGTTAGCCACCATATATGCTTAGTCGCTGCTGCAACCTCACCACTTTATCCCTTCCTTTCCTACTTAAGCTTTGCTAGTCTTGATACCCATGGTAATGGGATTGCTGAGTCCTCGTGGCTCATAGATTACTACACCACCGATTCTGAGTACAGGTTGTGCGATGATCATGGCGTGAGGCGATGTTTGCTTGTATTGGAGTTCTTCTTACGCTTCTTCTTGATCGGGGATAGGTTCCGGTCGGCAGCCTGGGCTAGCGTGGTGGATGTCGTTTGAGTTTTGTTTATGTTTCATCCGTAGTCGGATGTTGGTCTTGTATATGATGTTGTTGTATTCTTGTGGCATTTGTGCCTTATGTATGTATCCCCGTCTATTATGTAATGTTGATGTAATGATATCCACCTTGCAAAAGCATTTCAATATCGGGTCTATCCTTGGTGGGACCGTCGAGTTCCTTTTGGATAGGGTCGCATATTGGGCGTGACAAGTTGGTATCAGAGCCTCGACCGACCCTAGGAGCCCCCTTGATTTGATCGTGTAGTTTGGCCGTTGTTGAGTCTAGAAAAAAACTATTTTGAGTCTAGTTATATCGAGAGTAGGAATTCTTTTACCCCTCGCGCCCTTCGCATCGCTCGGTGAGGAATCTTGACGTAGGTGTTTTGAATTACTCCTCTTCACCTTCAAAATTTTTCTTTAGGATCACGCAGTTGGTTTTCCGGTAGTTGTTCCTCAGCTCTTTTTATCCGGTGCATTTCTCGTCATGGTGGTTCGACCCTCTTCGTTTTGCAAGTTCAATCCTCAGTTGTTTTCTTTTCCCACCCAACCACCCTTTTTTCTTGTCGGAACCGGAGTTCGTAATCGAGTATCCATTCTACTCGTGCGAAGTCTTTGCTTTCTTTCCTCAGTGATTTCAACCAGTGTTTTTCTCTTCAAGATATTCGTCGGTTCCCCCTTCCAAGTTGTCTTTGTTTTCCCGCCCTCCCACCCTCTTCTTCCCGGAGCCTGAGTCTTTTTCGAGCATCAATTTCATTCGTGTGGAGCCTCTTCAGTCTTCCCTCAAGTATCTCAACCGGTGAATTCTCGTCTTGTTTGACATTCATCATCTCTTTTTCTTCTCCGGTGGATTCAATTCTATTTTTTCAGTATTGATTATATTCTTTTCCTCGGCTCAAGTGTTTTTCCCTGCTCGTTCGTCTCTCGCCAGTTTATCCTTCCGGAGTGCTGAAGACATCTCAGAAGATTCATGTTCGCATTCTATTAATTCGAAATTGTTACCTCATTCAAATATTTCAATTGTTCCGGTGCATCATCTATCTGTTCAACATCCCTTTCCAACGGTGTTATCTCGTCAGTGGGCCCTAACCCACAGGTCTTTCCCAGGATCTTACCTGACTCTTCTAATTTCCCCGGAGTTATTCTCAATTCTTTCGGAGTTTGACGTAAGTATGAATTTCATCAGTCAGATGCCATCTCCAAGATAGTTTTCAAATTCTTTTCATTGTTGGCTCGACCTCTTCGCTTTTCATTCTTCCGGAGTATCTCATTAATTTTGGTGGTGTTTCTCGTCATCATTTGAAGATTGAAGTAGAGTTTCTCTTAAATCTTGCCCGTTCTCTCGAAGATTCGCGGCTCTAGCTTCTTGTTACCCTCTCGAATTATTCCGTCTGTCGGAAGTCCCTTTTTCTCACCCATCCGGAGTATTTCAGGAGTTGATTTCTATTTCTTTTCACCGGAGGCCATCGTTCCAGAAGAATTCTTTGTCCTCACATTTCAGCTATCGTTCTCTATTTATCCCGGTGCTTCGCTCAAGTGTTCTTAATCAGCTAATGATCTCTTTGTTCTTTTGCATCTAAATCCCCTCGAGCATATTTGTTCTTCTAAGTCTTCCCGGCGATTCATTCTCGTTCGTCAGTCATTCTTGATTTCTTACGGTGGTTCATTCCAGATTCTTTTCCCTTGATTATCATTCAATCCATTCCTTCTTTCAACCTACCGGTGGTTCATGAAGACCTTCTCAAGTTTGCGACATGCCATTTCTCAATCCTTTTCAAGAAGAATAAGTAGTATGCAAAAATCCATTGCTTGTCATCAATTTAATTTGATGAAGGATAAGTATACAATAAATCTTATTCTTATTTCATCCAAGTGATTAATCCCTTCCTTCAGAGTTTGTTCTTGATGAATAAATTCTAGTTCCAAGTGTTTTTTCATCTTTTCTTTTTCGGAGTTCAAATTTCCCTCGTCCATCTCGTCGGAACCGCCATCTAAATCATCGCAACGCTCATCTATTCTTTCTTCCTTCATTCTATCTCATCATCCTTTTGTCTACGGAGTTCTTCATGGTGGTTCTTAATGATTTAATTCATTCTTCAAGTGTTCATCAAGATTCTTTTGGAGGGATTCAAGTATCTTTTCTTCTCACGTCTCGAAGTGCAATTAATTCTCCGTATTCCTTTGAAGTGGAGTTTTGCATTTCTTTGTTCTTCTCAGCTATCCAATTATTTCCCTTTGTGGCCGGTTATCACCTTATGATCTTGAGATGTTACCTATAAGTCCACAACAAGCATATTCTTTTCGTTGTTGATTGTCTCAACAACTCCGTTTAAACCTTCCTTCTAAAGATGCTTTCAATTTCATTCGTGGCACAAGTTGTCATATTCTTATCCGTTCTTTTCATTCAACTCTTTCAATTCTTTCCGGAGGTTTTGTGTCATGTCTTCATCAAGTATCTTTCCATCCTCTCAAGTTCATGTTCTAATCCTTCCATTTTCAGCAGGAGTGCTGCCTAAATCCTTTCAGTCTTATCCGTTTCTTTTCTCATTCTAACCACTCCGGTTAGAACGAGTGGTTTAATAGTCTATCTGATTCCGTGAGCTTTTGATTCTCGTCATTCTCGTCGCTCCTCCCTTCTTCTCGAGTGCTCTCGATTTTTTGCTTCTTCTCTTGAGTTCTTGTTTCACCTCTTCCCTTTTCCCTTCCGTCTCGGTCCTAAGATCTCGGGACGAGATCTCTTGTTAGTGGAGGAGTGTTGTAACGCCCCGGATTCGATGCGCCAGGTGTCTTCCAGTTATTCGCCGTTGTTGCCATGTCATTTGCTTGCGTGTTGCATTTTGCCATGTCATCATCTGCATTTCATATCATGTCATCATATGCATCTCATTTTGCATACGTGTCCGTCTCATGCATCCGAGCATTTTCCCCGTTGTCCGTTTTGCAATCCGGCACTCCTATGTTCCCCGGCGCCCCCTTTTACCTCTTTTCATGTGTGGGTGTTAAACGGTCTCGGAATGGACCGAGGTTTGTCAAGCGGCCTTGGTATAGCACCGTGAGACCGCTGTCAAGTTTCGGGTCATTTGGAGGTCGTTTGGTACTCAACAGTTAACCGGTAACCGTAAAAGCCTCTTTGTGTGCAGCCCAACACCCTTTCAAAGTGGCCCAAAACCCATCTAACTCCCCTCCATGCTCTCGGTCGTTCGATCACGATCGTGTGGGCGAAAACCGCACTCAATTTGGACTCTCCTAGCTTCCTCTACCTATATAAACACACCCTCTCCCGAAATTTCGGGTCATTCCACCCCCGAAACCCTAGATTTTCCCCTCTCCGCCGCCGGACGCGTCCAGCCGCGACCGGACGCGTTCAATCGGAGGCCGCGTGGCGTGGCGCCTCCGTCCTCCCCTGGCTGCGGCCCATGAGGCCTGTGGCAGGCCCGGCCCGGCCGCCCGCCGCCGTCCGCCGCCTCCGCCTCGGTCGCCGCTTGCGCATCATCGGCCGATCGCACTTGGCGCCGCCGCCGCCGCCCGCCGCCCATGATTCGCGGCGCCTCGCGCCGCCCTCCGCGCCCCGGCCGGATCTGGTGACCCCCCTCGCCGGCGCCTCTCTTCTTCTCCGGCCACCGCGCAACCCGTCCGGCCAGCGAACCTCGAAGTCCGAGCCGCCCCGGATCAGATCTGCCCGAGGTTGACTCCCCCCCCTCCGTTTTGCTGCTAAGTCCCCGAATCTGCTAATATTTTGTTGCATTTTCATCGTGTCATAACTCTCTGCATATTGCTCCGTTTCGTGCGTGTAATATGTCAAATTGTTCGTCTCTACGAGTACATCATTACATCTCATTGCATCATTTTCATTTGAGCTCATCTTGCTGCCCGAAATGCTGTTGGAAGAGGGCTATGTGATGTTAGTTTCAGATTCTTATCAGAACATGCACTTTTGTCATTTTTGCCATGATTGATGTGTGCACCCTATGAACTTGAGTCCTACATGTGTTTTGTAATATGCCATGCCATCTTTACAGGGGTGTATGCCATGTATTTTTATGATCTATGTGGTGACTAGCACAAGCATGCAAACTAGGCTTCATGATGTTGCTGATTTCAGCCCCTGTTTTGCTGATATTTTTATGCCATGTAAACTTGATGCTACCGACTGATCCATGCTTTTTTTGAGATACTTCAGTAAGGATGTTTTGAACATATGGTTATGCTCTATCCATCCATGCCCTTGTTTGCAATTATGGAGTGCCATAGCTTGAGTCAATCGAGCTCTACTTTTGCTATAAAATGTTTCCTGACAGGTTGTTTACATGTTATTCAATTTTGCCAAGGTTGTTGTAGTTGATCCTTGCATGCTATGATGTTGTTCTTGACATGTATAGCCTCTATGCCATGTCTTCTTACTGTGAGTTTCCTTGCCATGCCATGTATTGCTCTGTGGTGAGTGGTTCAAGCTCACCAACATGCCTACTTGTTATCTGTTTATGCCATGCTCCAGTTTTTCACTAAGTCTGAATCTGTTTATGTTTTTGCTATGTTCACATGCTTGCAATTGTATTTTCTGATCCCTTTTGGCTCATGGTCAGTAAGGGACTTTTGTTCTATGCTTTGAGTATATTCATGCCATGCCTTTGTTTGCATTGATAAGTTCCTGTAGCATGTTGTTTGATAGCTCTAAACATTGCAACCTGATGTTATTTCCTGATAAGTCTGAAACTGTTATTATTTGCAATCTTGCCATGTGTGTTTGAGCATGTTCTACCGATTGAAAAAAATAAATTGGAATGAGTACCAATTATAAGAGTGTTTCACATAAGACAGATCTCTTAAGATTTTTGTACGATGCAGTATAGGCAGCGTCAAATCGCATATGTAAAAAGCATCCTCACCATCCACTGTCACGTCGGACGGAAATCGTACTAGCTAGATTCTATCGTACGTGAAGTAATTTTGCCGATTATAATTACTTGATTTTTTTCGGGTAACTACTTGATGTTTGTTGTTATTATCGTCAGATACAATAATTAAAAGTGAGTGAAATATTGGAACTAGATGTTTTTCAAAGGGAGAAGGTATTTGAAGCTCACTTAGACTTGCTGACAATTAAGACGATATTCCTCAACTCTGAATGTCACCGATGTCGTTAGTGAGATAGGGAGGGGAGAGGGAGAGATGAAGAGTAGAGAAAATGTGACAACACCCCATCTTACTCACGTTATGTTTCGCCCCCACACGCCAACTAGGATAGAGGAGCACTCCCCTCCGTTTTAACATCTCTCCCGCAGCTTTGTGTGCCCTAATCATGATCCCCAACGAGACCCAATGATAATGTCCAGGGAAAAAGTGAATATGCTGGAATGGGGGGTGTGCTCCTATTGTTGGCGGCAATGTGTCAACAAAAAAGCGCCAAGCATTGTAAACTCTTTACCTTTCGGACATCAAATTTTTTGAAATGCCAAAGTATAAATATGAATTAATGTTAATAGGGATGTGGGATTTGTGAGCCGCTAAACTGATGTGAGAATGTGTGACCCGACGAACATGCACGATGTGCAGTTCGGCCGGCACTGGCCATCGGCCAACCACATAGTGCAACAGGTCGGCAACGAGGCGGACCAACACAGAGGAGCGGTCTGCGTGGCTGTGACCATACACAATGGCGGCCCGGCTCCGACAGCGAGTGTTGTCCACCAGCCAGCAACGAGGACCTACAACTTTTTTTGGGAACACCTCGAGAGGGGCATCACCTACAACTTCAGAAGGATCTGCAACCTCATGCACATGATAATTAGACTTAGCACATGTGCTTGCGATAAGGTATATATGGTCTTTCTGATCGAATTGCCATATTTTTGTCATCTTGTGATCTCATGGGCAGTCGAGCGTGCATGCTTGCCAAACCTCGATTTTGTTGTTTGCAAGAGCCTCTTGTGAAGGTTCGTCAGACTTAATTCACCTCCTACCTTCTCAGAACGGAAGATGAAGCCTTTGTTATATTAGTCAAAGGAGGTCACCGCAAAGATGCAATGAGTTAAGTGGCAAATTATTCATGTTTCGATGGTGTGCTTTCTATTGGACCAGAAAGCCGAGGGAGGATGGATACATTGATACACGAAGTCTCCCGGATGCATAGGGTATGTCCCACTAAGTTCCCTCTTTCAATCAGTTCTGTGCATGATCACTCATATACCATTTTTATTATCAGCGCCTCATTATTTTTTTTCCGTTGCAACACACGTGCATTTGTGCTAGTAACAATAAAGCACGGATTCAATCCGTGGGTTCATCTTCACAATACGCTTTCTTCTCATGTCATAATACGCTTTTACAATTTGTATAGAGAAAATCGTAATATAAACGAGGTGGTACTAATTTGGGGGCCGTTTCGTCCCGTCAACTGTCCCTACGTGGGTTGCAGTTTTTTATTTTCGTGGTGGGCCAAGTTGGGCCAAGCTGCGCATAAAAAATAGTTGCTAATGGTTTGGGGTTTCAAATACACGATCTTTCTTTCTGTATGACGATACTAATTACCTACGCAATTAAATATAGTCCCACCTCGTCCCTTTGCATCAAAGAGCATCAATTTATATAGGTATGAGTTATACAAGAAAACAAGCAGGCTTGAAAATAAACAAAACAGGGTGAGATGTGGGCTTCGGTGGTATATGGATGTGCGTGATAGAAAAACAAAGAAAATGGGCTCGTGGGGGGCAACAAAGGAGCACCACCAGATGGCATGAATGACCGAAGAGAATTGATGGGGATGTGCCTGCGGCCTAGGGGGGAATCGATTGGGGAGAATTGGCGCTGGGGAAGTGCAGAGGAGCAGGAACCGAGGCCGAGGCTGACAGCAACAACGGCCGAGGCCAAGAGTCCGTAGCCACACCACACCGCTACAGCTCCACACAGGTGCGATGGAACCAGCCAACAACTCAATGAGCAGAAGCAGCGCGGTTGCTGCGGTTCGCTCAAACTCTGACTGACGGCGTGCGTGGACCTCGGTGTAGCGCCGATAGACGAGTATGGCAAGCCATCGAGGCCGAGCACCTCCCCCTAAGACTTGCCTTCCTACATTTGTCTCAGCTTTGACGAACTACAGGATGGACTTATTTCCAACTAATAATGCCACTCATGCATGAAATGATCGGACAAGTGTATACGCACATTTAGAATAAATGCATATGATCTACCACCTACTATGAAGTATGAACAGTAAAAAAATTTAAAAAGAAAATAAAAAATTCTGATATAATTTTTGGTGTAAACTTTAACAAATGTTTGAAGGGCACATAAATTTTCATAACAAAATAACATTGGAGCAAGTCGTACCAAAAAAATTCAGAGCTCCAAAAGCGTTTGAAAGTAACATTTTCAAAACATGGATTTTGTTTTTTAATCACGCCTTGCACCGATGATTCTGTGATGGATTTTTTCTTGCACTTAAACATTCTTTTAAGTTTACGACAAAAAAACAGAATTCGATGGAAAAATGTATTTTTTTCGATTTCACAGTTCATTCAAGAGCATTTGAGCTCGAAATTAGAAACTCCACGCCTGAGTAGATTTCCCTATGATGCTATTCTAAACTTTTGCTGCATTTTTACAAGATGTGCTTGGTTGACTAGAGCATTGACTTTGTTTTTTATCACGCCTTTGCACCAATGTGATTTCTTGATGAATTTTTTTGCAGCCTAAACATTCTTTAAAGTTTACTACAAAAAATCAGAATTTTTGAATTTTTTTAATTTGTTTTCAAATAACTGTTCATCCAGGAGCATTTGACCTCAAGATTAGAAACTCCACGTCTGAGTAAATTTCTCTATGATGCTACTCTAAACTAGATGTGCTTGGTTGGCCATTAATATGACAATAATTTTTATACATCTTCCCTATGTTTGGTGGTCGTGCTAGCAATCGGAAGATGTGTGGGTTGGTTGCAACGGTAGCAGCAGATGGGCGAAAATTATGTGATCCACGTATGGAGGACAAATACAAGATGTGTGTAGTGCACGACATACCGCCACATCTTCATTGGTGATTCAATTGTTGCTTGTCACCTCTCCACTCATGGGCGCCGCCAGATAGAAGCTCATGATACTGAGAGGGAATGTCTTGAGGCATTACTATCAAAGCTAAGGTGTGTGGCATTCTTCCGTTGCAACGCACGGGCCTTTTTGCTAGTCTATATCAATAAGGCCAGCGCTACAAATCAGCCGGCTGATAACAAACAAGCATAAGCCTCCTCGCCAGCCGTTAGATTAGCCTATGCGTAGCCGTTAGATCAGGTCAACGCAGAAATCGCACGCAACAACTCGCGCCTCCTCTGCACTGAGCACAACCGTGGTATCTCGCCATCAATCCCACCTCACCATGGCGCCTGCGCCGGTGACCTCGCATCACAACGCATCAATACTGAGAGCCGATGGAAAACAAAAGCTTCAATGCAACACCGACGACCCCCGGCGAAGCTCCACTACAGACCCATGGCCGCACCGCGGCATGAAAAAAAGCTCTGACGCGGCACCATCGGTGTCCCCGATGAAGCTCCATTGCAGCCGCGGCGGAGCTCCATTGCATCCGGACGTGCTCCATTGCAGCCACCGGCGTGCAGCGTTCTGCGAAGCTCCATTGGAGCCCGGCCACGCTCCACTGCAGCCACTGGCGCGTGCCGTTCCGGCGAAGCTCCATTGAAGCCACGGCGAAGCTCTGTTGAAGCCGCGACAAAGCTCCATTGCAGCCCCCGGCGCGCGGCGTCCGACGAAGCTCCATCAGAGCACCGGATCCGCTCCATTGCAGCCACGATGGAGCTCCATAGCATCCGGACGCGCTCCATTGCAGCCCCCGGCGTGCTCCACTGAAACGCAGCCGACGACGGCGGATCTGCGACGCATGATGACCGCATCTGTTGCGCCGGCGTGTTGTACTGCAGCTCTCCCCATCCGCCGAGATCTGCGTGGAAGCAACCCCTGCCTCCGACAAGAACCACCAGTTGCAGCACACCTATTCGGCAGCACCAACGGCGTGGGTGCACGCAAACAACCGCAGGGCAACACCGGTCGTGGTGGGAGCTCGTTGTTGTGCAGCTCTCTCTCTCTCTCTGCTTGCAGTAATGGCAGAGATCCTCCATGGATTCCAGCTGCGAGGGAGGGGGTGGGGGATACAACACACACGGGCCAGAATCGGAGGGCATGGCTAGCGGCGGTGGCGCGTGAGCTCTGCACGCGTTGAATAGAAAGAAAAGGCAAAGGGGACAGATCGGGAGGAAGAGGAAGTGGGAACGTTAGGAATCGGGAGAGATAAGGGAGGGGGAGCGTAGCGTGAGGCTGGACATGTGGCGTGCGCGAGAGGAGGTTTACGCAACGGAGAAATCAGTCGGTTTAGAAATAACGCTTATATATATATATATATATATATATATATATATATATATATATATACATATAAAAAACTCAAATGGGCAGATCCAATTTATCTCGGCCATTAAATTATGTCAATCCAACGATCTAGACTGCTTTTATGTCGAGCGCTCAACACGTTTAGTGTGCAGTTAATTTTATGCCAAATATAGTGCTAATCACATAATAACACGCAAATAATATCCTACTTAATATCCGCATGCACTTAATATACTTCCAAATTAACGTGCATTGCACATACACATTGACTAGTTATAAAAAGTATTGTGAGACCCAAACTAAGGACATGGATTTTTGGAACCTCGATACAGATAAACAAAAAAATAAAAATAAACAACTCAAAAAAATAGCAAACATAGTTGAATGTGCTACTCACATGTGAAGTTTCACGAAAAAAAAATGAAATTCATCAAATTCTTGACCAAAAAAATGTTTTCACGACGACTTTCCGATTGTCTACTACAAGTTGTCCAGCTCTGGCGAGGGAGGAGCGGCGACGGCGGCGCGCCTTCGGCTTGCTTCAGTGCTTATACTTGTCGCCAGGTGATCTACGAATCTGGATGTATTTTTTTTTTTGTGTTCGTTGTATTGGCATGATTAAAGATGAATATATCCAAAAAAAATGGAAAAAAAAAACAAATGTCATTCCTTTGAGAAACTTTGCATGTGAGTACAACAGTTGTTCATGTTTGTTATCACCAAACAATGGAATTGTTTGAGTTTTTCTTCTACTTTTCAGATTTCACTCTTCATTCGGGTGCCCGTGCACACATGTTCACCATTGTATTTTAACTCACGGTTACATACGCGCGCGCGCACACACACACTCACATCACCCCCACACAAAACTAATATTGGTGCAAATATGTGTGTGTTTATGTGTGTGCTCGTGAGTGTGCGCGTATGTGATTGAGTATCAATGTGTCACACCATCACGTGAGTGCACATTCAATGGTAAACTGTGTCATATTGTTATTATGGTTTTAGATCAATCATGTACTTATATAGGTTACCCTGCAAAAAAATGTACTTATATAGGTTAGATTGATACAACCACCACAAGCCTAACCATATCAACGAATCACGACTCATTTCATTGAGTTTCAATTTCAGAACTCTCCCGCAACGATGTTATGGCTTATTTCTTTTTCATGTCTTATATCTTTCCCTTGTTCTTATTCTTTATCATTTTGCTTTCTGTTTACTTTTAGCATCATCTTTTCATTTCACATTATTTTCCTTCTTCTTCGTTTTAACCTTCTTTTGTTCTTATATTCCATTTTCCATATAACATGCTAAATTTATTTTCTTATTTACGCTCTGACTTGTATTCGCAGGTCTGCTTGCAATTACTATTTTGTTTCGGTGTTTGATGATAGACTAAATCTTATTTTAAATTTATTTTTTTATGAAAATAACCGACAAATGGATGAGATTTGTCTTTTAGGAACATGAATTAAAAATGCTCCACTTTTCAAGATATGCAAACATCTATTTTAATAAGAAAAAAATGTATAGTCATCAATATTTCTTTTAGAATACGTGAACCTTTTTGTAGGAATTAACATTAATGACTTACCGTAGGGCAAGAGATAAATTTATGGTTCTATTGGAATATTTGGGCTAGTATATTGCATTTAATATTCTTGAACAAATCACTCAAACTCTACAAACAAATCTAAAACCAAATAGAATATTGTTTTCCTTGGCCTAGGAAATCATTTTAAATAATAAATTCAAATTCTTAAAGTGTTTCAATTTCAATGCAATGGTATTTTATATGTGTGTGCATATGTGTGCGTGCATGTGTGTGTGTGTGTCTTTAGTTTGTTGTTTATTTTCTATTTCCATTTTCCTTAGTTTTTTGGGTTTGTGTTTTACTTTTATTTTGTATTTTATTCATATTTAGATCTCAATTATGTTGTTGCTTTACTATTTTTTGTGCAACAAGTACATGATTTTATTTTGAAACTACATGGGAACATTGTGCACTAGTAGATTGAATATTTTATCTAATCGACATGAACAGCTAAACCAGACTATATAGACAAATGTAAAACATATCGAACATCGCATTTCTTGATTATGGAAATTGATTTCTAATATACCTAATTATTTAAGTGCCCTTTGACATTTTCTAATTTAAATATACAAATTTATTGGTGTTTGGATATTAATTCACAAACATACGACTTGTACATGTGTGCACTCAACTTTAGAAATGTTCTTTTGAAACCTGTTATTCAACCTTAGTAGGTGAAAATGTGTTAGTAAATTTGAGGTGTGAGACCATATGAACAACTCAAAACCCAAACATCTAAGATGTTCATATGACATTTTTAGCACCCCATCCATATTTATTCACTCTGCATATTATAATAGCTTTGTGTGAAGTAAATTTGTAAAAAAAAAGTTTGACTGGGTTTATAGAAAATATATATTCACATCTACAGTATAAATATATATGATGTGAGGGTATATTCAATGATGGAACTAATGGTATTGACTTGATATTGTAAATGTTAATTTTTTATAAAGTCAAAGTTTACAAAATTTGACTTTAAACGAAGCTAATCTTACATTCAAGTTGATCCCACTGCTATCTATTCTCACATCATCTAGCCATATCAGGAATTCTCCTCATGTATACATGCATGTGAAGGAAATATGCCCTAGAGGATATAATAAAGTTGTTATTTATATTTCCTTATATCATGATAAATGTTTATTATTCATGCTACAAATGTATTAACCGAAAACTTAGTACATGTGTGAATACATAGACAAAACAGAGTGTCCCTAGTATGCTCTACTAGACTAGCTCGTTAGTCAAAGATGGTTAAGTTTCCTAGCCATAGACATGTGTTGTCATTTGATGAACGGGATCACATCATTAAAGAATTATGTGATGGACAAGACCCATCCGTTATCTTAGCACTTTGATCTTTTAGTTTATTGCTATTGCTTTCTTCATGACTTATACATGTTCCTATGACTATGAGATTATGCAACTCCCGAATACCGGAAGAACACTTTGTGTGCTATCAAACGTCACAACATAACTGGATGATTATAAAGATGCTCTACAGGTGTCTCCGATGGTGTTTATTGAGTTGGCATAGATCAGATTAGGATTTGTCACTCCGATTGTCGGAGAGGTATCTCTGGGCCCTCTCGGTAATGCACATCACTATAAGTCTTGCAAGCAATGTGACTGATGAGTTAGTTGCGGGATGATGCATTACGGAACGAGTAAAGAGACTTGCCGGTAACGAGATTGAACTAGGTATGGTGATACCGACGATAGAATCTCGGGCAAGTAACATACCGATGACAAAGGGAACAACATATGTTGTTATGCGGTTTGACCGATAAAGATCTTCGTAGAATACGTAGGAGTCGATATGAGCATCCAGGTTCCGCTATTGGTTATTGACCGGAGATGTGTCTCAATCATGTCTACACAGTTCTTGTGACAGCCTGGATTTTGCCTTCTCTCTTTTTCCGGACTTGCCTTCTCTCTTCTTTCGGACTTGGTTTTTACCGTGGTTTTTGCCCTGACTTGATTTGGATTTTGGAATCATTTCAAATGGACTTTTCACTTGGGCATATCCTGGAATTTCACCCAAGTGACCTATCTACCTTATTCCTCCAATAAATCCCCAAAATAATCAAATGAATATTTTTCATAAAAGAAAAATATTCATTTTTCTCTCTGAAATTCAATTCAAAAACTTGTGCTCCAAAGCAACCCCAATTTTTCTTGCTCAGAAAAATCTGAAATAATTCCTGAATATTCTTAGAACCTTGGCACACCTTCCCATGCAAAAATATTGCATGATTTTTTGGAATATTTTTGCTATAGAAAATCATTTCTCTTCTGGCCCAAAATTCCAGTTTGTACAACAAGTACATTTTCCCTTGTGCTTTTGGCCCTGATCTTTCTTGAGCTTAAACAACCTCTTAAGAAACCCTAAACCCCAGGAGATCAGCCCTAATGGCCTTCTATAAGGTGGCTTAACTTGGCGACCAAGTTTCTGGTCAGAAACTTGCCAGCTTGGTTAAGTCAAATCTGGTCGGCCTGAGCATGAGCTATCACCACTCCTAGACTAAACACTGCATGGACGAATGCGTAGACAAGGTTTGGCTGCGCCTGGGCGTCGTCTTGACATGCCAGCTTGGTGACCGCGCGAAGACACGACGCATGGCAACGTTTCTACGCGCTCTGGCTGGCGCTTTCCTCTCTGTTTCGCGCGTGCTCGTTCCAGCGCTCGCCGACGCCTGCCGCGCCGCACCTACAGCGTCGACCCATGACCCTTGACCGCTCCCTGGCGCTCGCCGATGCCGGAGCCACCGCAGCAAGCACGGGCGCGTCGTGGCCAAAATGCCACAGTGCGCACGTGCGCTTGTCCACTTCCTCCACCGCCTCCTGTGCTCGTCCGCGAGCGTGGCAAACTCCTGCGTCGACGCTGAGCGTTTCCCCCCTCGCATTGGAGCTTCTTCTCGCCGTTCGCCGCGTGCCCAGAGAGCTCCGGCGGCGACACGTTCCCCCCTTGCTCCGGCTATATATAGCGACCCCTCCTCGAATCCAAGCCAAGCACCACTCCACACCACCTCCACAAGCACGTAGAACGACCCCAGCTCGGTCGGGCAGGCCTCTGGCTGTCGACCCGACCAGAGGACTACGGCGACCTCTGTTGTCCAGCCGCCGCTCTCCGGTGCCTCTCGATCTCAAGCAACTGCTTGGGCGGGGCATTGGGGTCTGTTGGTGTTGCCTGGACGCCGCTGAGCCCTCGGAGCCGCCCCTAGCCGTCATCTTCAACCTCTCCGGCAAACCCGTCCGCCACCAAGGCTTGCGAGCTCAACCGCGAGCAGCTCCGTCCACCCCTGAAAGTGCAACTATCCCTAGGTGGTTTTGGTAATTCCTAACAACATATAGCTCATTGAGCTAACATTATTCCAAGATAAATATTTCAGGAAAAGCTCAATGAATGGCATGGCATGGATGAGGAAAGTGGACCCCTCAAAATACTAAGGATAAAAGGATTGGCTCAAGCTCAAAGCTCAAGACTCTACATTTTATATTTTAGTGATCCAAGATCACATTGAGTCTATAGGAAAAGCCAATACTATCAAGGAGGGATGAGGTGTTGCCTAATGGCTTGCTTGCTCAAAATGCTTAGTGATATGCTCCAAAACCCTCAACTACTTTCTCACATCCACATATGACCTAAACCAAAATTCCAACTCGGCCCCGCCGATTCTTTCTATCCGGCGCCACCGAGTTCAGATGTCATAGCCACTGCCACAAACCCTAGGCAAATCGGTCTCACCGATAGGGATCTCGGTCTCACCGAGATGGGATTGTAATCTCTCTGTTTCCCTTCGTAATGTTTCGGTCCCACCGAGATGAGCGATCGGTCCCACCGAGATTGCAATGTAAACTCTCTGTTTCCTTTTTGTAACATTTCGGTCTCACCGAAATGAGCAAATCGGTCCCACCGAGTTTACCTGACCAACTCTCTGGTTAGCTTATTACCAAAATCGGTCCCACCGAGTTTGTGTAATCGGTCTCACCGAGATTACGTTATGCCCTAACCCTAACCATATCGGTCCTACCGAGTTGCATGTTGGTCCCATCGAAAATCCGAACGGTCACTAGATTTGCTGTATCGGTTTGACCGAGTTTCTCAATTCGGTCTCACCGAGATTGGTAAGTTGTGTGCAACAGTTAGATTTTGTGTGGAGGCTATATATACCCCTCCACCCACTCTTCATTCGTGGAGAGAGCCATCAGAACGAACCTACACTTCCAATACACATTTTCTGAGAGAGAACCACCTACCCTTGTGTTGAGGCCAAGATATTCCATTCCTACCATACGAATCTTGATCTCTAGGCTTCCCCAAGTTGCTTTCCACTCAAATCTTCTTTCCACCAAATCGAAATCCTGTGAGAGAGAGTTGAGTGTTGGGGAGACTATCATTTGAAGCACAAGAGCAAGGAGTTCATCATTAACACACCATTTGTTACTTCTTGGAGAGTGATGTCTACTAGATTGTCTAGGTGTCACTTGGGAGCCTCCGACAAGATTGTGGAGTTGAACCAAGGAGTTTGTAAGGGCAAGGAGATCGCCTACTTCGTGAAGATCTACCGCTAGTGAGGCAAGTCCTTCGTGGGCGAAGGCCATGGTGGGATAGACAAGGTTGCTTCTTCGTGGACCCATCGTGGGTGGAGCCCTCCGTGGACTCGCGCAACCGTTACCCTTCGTGGGTTGAAGTCTCCATCAACGTGGATGTACGATAGCACCACCTATCGGAACCACGATAAAAACATCTGTGTCTCTAATTGTGTTTGAATTCTCCAAACCCTTCCCTTTACATTCTTGCAAGTTGCATTCTTTACTTTCCGCTGCTCATATACTCTTTGCATGCTTGCTTGAATTGTGTTAAGATTGCTTGACTTGTGCTAAGATTGCTAAAATCTGCCAAAGACTAAAATTGGGAAAAGGATAAGTTTTTATTTGGTCGAGTAGTCTAATCACCCCCCCCCCTCTAGACATACTTTCGATCCTACAAGTGGTATCAGAGCTTTGGTCTCCATTTGCTTTGATTTCCATAACTTTTGGTGGTCATAGCCTTGGTTTCACAACCAAGAAGAGTATGTCGTCTAGCGAGGGAAATTACCACCGTAGAGGTCCTTACTTTGATGGTGCTAATTTTGCTAGTTGGAAGCATAAGATGAAAATGCATATTCTTGGACATAACCCCGCCGTTTGGGCTATTGTGTGTATTGGCTTGCAAGGTGAATTCTTTGATGGGAGAGAACCGAACCGTGAAGCTAGCGCGAAAGAGTTGAAGATGCTGCAATACAACGCTCAAGCTTGTGATATCCTCTTCAACGGATTGTGCCCCGAAGAATTCAACAAAATCTGCCGTCTTGAGAATGCAAAGGAAATTTGGGATACTTTGATTGATATGCATGAAGGTACCGACTCCGTCAAGGAATCCAAGTTGGATGTGCTTCAAAGTCAACTTGACAAGTTCAAAATGAAGGATGGAGAAGGTGTCGCTGAAATGTACTCTAGGCTTGCTCTTATCACAAATGAGATTGCCGGCTTAGGAAGTGAAGAGATGACCGACAGATTCATCATCAAGAAGATCCTAAGAGCCTTGGATGGAAAATATGATAACGTGTGCACATTGATCCAAATGATGCCCAATTACAAAGATCTCAAGCCAAACGGAAGTCATTGGAAGAATTATTGCTCATGAGATGTCACTCAAGGATAAGGAGGAACTTCACAACAAATCAAGTGGTGCTTACAAAGCCTCATGTGAAGCCCCCACATAGTCAAGTGAGAAACAAACCTTTAATGAAGAATTGAACTTAATGGTGAAGAACTTCAACAAATTCTACAAGAGTAGAAGCAAAGAGAGAAGCTCCAAGTCAAGGTCCTACAATGACAAAAGATCTTCTAGTCGAGAGCGTAATTGCTACAACTGTGGAAGACCCGGACACTATTCCAATGAGTGTACGGCACCCTACAAAAGAAGAGAAGATTCTCCAAAAAGAAGAAGTAGAAGAGAAGAATCACCACCAAGAGAGAGAAGGAGTAGAGATGATCGTTATGAACGAAGACCCTCGCGGAGAAGAAAGGATTCGGAAAGGAAGGACAAGTCATCAAGGAGCTACACAAAACGAAGACATCAAGCTCATGTTGGTGAATGGGTATCCGGCTCCGACTCCGAAAATCACTCCGAGAGAAGCTATCACTCCGACTCCGAATATACTCAAGATGAAGGTGTTGTCGGTCTAGCACTTATGTCAACCAACTCCTACGACATATTTGATTCACCAAATGAAGGAATTGGAAGATGCTTCATGGCCAAAGGTCCAAAAGGTAACACATCCCGAGTATGTTGATTTCAATAGTGATGAAGATGACTTGTTAGGTGATGATGATTTACTTGTTGACAACTCTAGTGATGAATACTATGATGAAACGTCAATTAATCATGCTAATCAAGATAAAACGAATGGCAATGATAAGGAGAAGATTGAGCTTCTAACTAAAGAACTAAACACTCTTAAGTTAGCTCATGAAACTATCTTAGGAGATCATCGAGAACTTTTAAGGACTCATGAGAAGTTACGCTTTGAAAAGCTCAACCTTGAGCAAGAGCATGAGTTCTTAAAGGCAATCAATGATGATCTTCGCAAGAATAGTTCTTCTTACATTATAGCGTTTACTCTTATCTACTTACATGCCTCAAGTCAAGACTAGTAACAAGAACAAGAAGGATTCTTCCTCTAGTAGTAACAATAATCATGCTAAATCCAATGTTGTTGCTTCTAGTAGTTCTCTTGATTCCACTAATGATTCTCTTAGCCAAGTTACACTTGAGCAAGAAAATAGCTTATTGAAGGGAATCATAGAGAAAGGTGTTTACAAGAGCCTTGCCGGGAGTAAGCAATTTGAGGAAATTGTACGCAAGCAAGGAAGGCACCGGAAGAATCATGGTGTTGGTTTTGAACGAAAGTTCAATGCCAATGGAGTTGAGTGGGAAGAAGATCAATACCCCAAGACGAAGTTTGTTCCCCAACAAGAGAAGTATGATCCTACTTCTTTCAAAGGGACACAAGCTCAAGATGATCTTCCACCACAAGACCACAAGCAAAAAGGCAAGGACAAGCTTCAAGAAGAAATTGATGCATTTGAAGAAGCTCCTAAGGCCTTGGTCAAGTGGGTTCCCAAGACTACATCAAGTTCCACTTCATCAAGTATGACTACAACTCCGAGGATTCCCATCAAGATGATGTGGATCCCGAAGAAGAAGAACTAGAGAGTTCTTGAGGGTGACTCCGCCAACATATTTCACTCATACCATTTTGGCAAGGACAAGTGCAATCAACTTGCACATCTTGCACTAGTTTAAGGAGTCACAAACCCTCTTGTTGGTAAGACAAGGGACAAGTTAACCTAATGCTCTCTTAAACATTATCTTGTGTGTGAATCACTCTATGTCTATGGATATCCTTGTTTGTTCCTTGTGGGACTAACCCGTGTAGGTATTGAAAGTGCAACTCACTCCCAAGGATTGCTCCAAATGATCTACATCAACATTGAGCATCCACATCTTCAACACCTACATGAAGTCATCAACGACAAAACCCAAGGTGAGTTTATCCCTCTAAGGGGGGATCTCACATCTAGGGGGAGCTTTACTCTAAGAATTGAGCTAAAGCAACTCTAATGGTGTGAACACAACAATGCATTATGTAAAAGTGGTAACCCCACTTGAGCTTAAATGAGTATGACCTATGATCAAATGTTCTCATTTGATTCCTAAGTCAATATGCTCATATATAGATGACCTAGTCATCGCGAATTGCTTGATAGATGCTAGAATTGGTTGTGCATGCTTTGCCACATATTTCATTTGCCATTTTACTGTGTGAGCATGTTGGTTGCATATTTTACTCATTCGAGGACATCCACTTGTTGTTTTGATTGATTGTTTTCTTTTTCTTTTGCCAAGTGGATGGACAAGAATACCTAAGAACCTTCTCTACCTATCTATGCTCTTCTCGTCTCAAACTCTATTCATGCTACATCACAAAATTTGATCAAGTCAGATTCGAACCACTCTGTGTGAGGAGCACTCGGAGTCCCCGATTCGTCATAGGCTTAAACTTCCAAAACTTCTTTGTGCATTTCGGTCTGACCGATTCATCCATTTCGGTCATACCAAGATCACTAAGTCGATCTAGGTTTTCAATCTCGGTGCAACCGATTTGAAATTTTTGGTCACACCGAGTTGCTGTAACTGCTTGTAGTTATGCATCCTCGGTGCCACCGAGTTGTTCCACTCGGTCACACCGACAGGGTCGGGCTATATATACCCACGGGGAAAATTTTGGAAATTTTCTCTGAACTCTTTCGCCCGCGCTCAGCCCGCTCTGCCTCCAGGGTCTCCGGATCGTCCTCCTCATCGCCAGCTGCCTCCTGCCGCTGGTCTCCGCCGCCGTCAACGGGAATCATCCCCGCTGTTGCTGCCGTAACGATTTCATCGCCGAACTATGGTATGAACTTGAACACTGTGCTATCCTTATCTGATTCCTAGCACATTGTGTTCGCCATGAATCTTGCCACGATTGAAACTATCCTATCCAGTCAAAACACTCCGTAGATTAGAGATGAATTGAAAATTTAGGGTTAGGTTTCCGCCGAAACCATCTCGGAACAACCGAGTTGTGGAACTCGGTACCACCGATTCGGCTAAGGCCATTGCACATGTAACTCTCGGTCTGACCAAGAATAGCAAATCGGTGTGACCGAGTTCATGACTTTGTGAAACTCTAGCAGTCTCGGTGCCACCGAACTATGACTCGGTATGACCGAGTTCACTAGTTTAGGTTCCAAAAGCTGTTTCGGTATCACCGAGTTTACAAATCGGTAGATCCGAAATGCTCTCTGTGGAAAACTAAAACTAAGTTTTTGACTCATTCTTTTGCAAAAACCACTGTATTTTGTGATGCTCATCCATTCTATCTCATCTATATCTACTCACAGGGTCTGTTGTCAGTGATTGCAATATGTCTGATCAAAGTGACAGCCAGAACAGGGAAGAGGAGCAGGTTCACATGAGTGAGGGCACTAGTCCCTCTAGCAGCTATGATGAGGGCAGCAGGAGCACCCCAAGCAACCTACCCAAAGCTGCCACCGGGGCAGAAAGAAGAGAACCTTAGAATCGATGATGAAGACTATGTGGCGCTTGAGGATGAGGCCACTTCCAAGAAGAAGGTGCTCAAGAAAGAATATGGCTCATTGCAGAGAACTAAGCCATGATTTCAAGACCAAAAGGCCAGCAGGAAGACAGCCCATGTCTAAAGCCGAACCTCCACTCAAGCATCTCCGAAGCTGAACCCAAAGAGGATGCTGCAGAAGGGAAGAAGAGGAAGGAAAGGGTCAAGAAGACCATGGCGAGTAATTGTAAAGCCTTCCATGATGGAAGAGGAGGAAGAAGAAGATGATGCTTCACCAGCACCCAAAGCTCAGAAGCTTATGGGTGATGCCATTAGGTCAGGGGCTGCTTCATCAAAGCCCAAAGTAGCACCCAAGGCTGCCTCCAAACCCAAGACTACACCCAAGAGGAGTACCAGGAACATTCCAGCTGCTGAGAAGAACAAGGCCCCAGTGCTTGGAACTGTTGGTGAAGAAGAAGATGATGAGACACATGTTTTGAGAAAATTGAAGCCTAAAATTCCAGATCATAATGATGCCCATCATGTAGCTGAGAACATGAAGATCAGGAAGGACTCAGGATTAAGGCTATGGAGAGAGTCAGATCCATATGCCACCAGAAGGAGAATTGCTGTAGACTACAGGTTCCACACAAAGGAACAACAGGACTTCTATGAGACAATCCTGCTGGACAAGAAGCCAATAGTGTGTGCCATGGGATGGGTCAAATGGGAATACATCAAGGAGAATGAATAACACTATCCTGGTGTGTATGACAGCTTCAGTGCTTGTGGAGTGGCAGACTTTGTTGGGCAGAAGCTCACAAAGTGGAATGATGAGCTAATAATGCAATTCTACTCCACATCACACTTCTATCCAGATGGCAGGATGGTATGGATGTCTGAAGGTACTAGGTACCAATCGTCAATTGAAGAATGGGCAAATCTGATCAATGCACCTAAGGAGGAAGAGGATGACTTGGATGTCTATGCCAAGAAGATGGATCACAACACTATGTCACATATGTACAAGGAGATCCCTGATGCTGCTATATAATCACACAAGTTTGGATCAGTACATTACCTTCTGTCAGGACTGCCAACCATTAACTGGATTCTTAGACACACTCTCTTGCCCAAATCAGGTGATCACAACATGATCAGAGGCCATGCAATAAATCTGCTACACTTATTTGATGTGCCACAAAAGTTCAAGGTCATGAGTCTTATATTTGAAACTATCAAGAGGACAGCAGCTGACCAAAAGAGAAGTTGTGGGTATGCCCCACAGATCCAGGAGCTGATTAACTCAAAGATGGGCACTGGCACATACTTGTTGGACAAGGAACACATGCCTATCTATCCAGACTTTGAGGACAACCAAGTGGTTATGAATGAAGATGAACCATCTTCTGTGCAAGCTCAAGCGAAGAAGGAGAAGACAAGGACTGAGAAGGCTGCCAAGATGCCAACAATGGAAGAGGCATCTCAATACTTCCTGAAGAGCAAACAGGATCAATTTGGCTACTTGATTGCATCCACTCTGAGGATTGAGAAGGGGCTGGCCACCTTGACTCAAAACCAGGAGAGCCTGGAGAGGATCATGGAGCAGAAGTTCTATGACATGGAAGTGAAGGTAACAGAGATCCAGTCTGTTGTTGAGCAACTTCAGGATGATATGCAGGAGAGGAAGGGCAAGGCAACCACTAAGGCATTTTCCAGAGTGCCTAGAGCTCAGAGATCAGCTGCAGTGCCAGTGACAGACACCAGAGCCACTTCATCTGCACCAGCTATAACTTCAGTGCCACCAGCTCCAGCACCTACTCCACAAGCTCCATTTACATCAACTGATGCCTTCGTCCTTGGCGTTCTGTCCTGAGAGATGATTTAGTGCTATGCATTTTCTATGAACTTTTTGGTAACTTGTTGCCAAAGGGGGAGAAAAATGTATAGATCATAGGCTTCGAGAGAGAGCGTTGCTTTTTATTCTCTCTTGCTTTGGTGGTTGAACTTTATTTGCTTGATTGAGATACTTTCTGTCTGTGTGATACTTGGATGATCATGTGTTTGATCATATGCTACATTAATGCTTGTTGGATGACATTATCCTTTTATCTCTATATGATCATTCACTTTGCTTGGTGATGAGTGCATGTATTCTATTGTTATCATTTTGAGCGCTCCACCAAGATGTGTGTGACATGGAAGAGTAACCCATGAGCCTAACTCTTTGTGCATTTGCAGTCCAAAGCAAATCTTAAACTATGCACAAATTTAGGGGGAGCTCTTGCTTTTCACATACTTCTCAAAGCGACAATGTTTTTCACTCTTATTATCATTTGTCAAAGCTTTGATCTATATGTTGTCATCAGTTACCAAAAAGGGGGAGATTGAAAGTGCAACTATCCCTAGGTGGTTTTGGTAATTCCTAAAAACATATAGCTGATTGAGCTAACATTATTCCAAGATAAATATTTCAGGAAAAGCTCAATGAATGGCATGGCATGGATGAGGAAAGTGGACCTCTCAAAATACTAAGGATAAAAGGATTGGCTCAAGCTCAAAGCTCAAGACTCTACATTTTATATTTTAGTGATCCAAGATCACATTGAGTCTATAGGAAAAGCCAATACTATCAAGGAGGGATGAGGTGTTGCCTAATGGCTTGCTTGCTCAAAATGCTTAGTGATATGCTCCAAAACCCTCAACTACTTTCTCACATCCACATATGACCTAAACCAAAATTCCAACTCGGCCCCACCGATTCTTTCTATCCGGCGCCACCGAGTTCAGATGTCATAGCCACTGCCACAAACCCTAGGCAAATCGGTATCACCGATAGGGATCTCGGTCTCACCGAGATGGGATTGTAATCTCTATGTTTCCCTTCGTAATGTTTCGGTCCCACCGAGATGAGCGATCGGTCCCACCGAGATTGCAATGTAAACTCTCTGTTTCCTTTTTGTAACATTTCGGTCTCACCAAAATGAGCAAATCGGTCCCACCGAGTTTACCTGACCAACTCTCTGGTTAGCTTATTACCAAAATCGGTCCCACCGAGTTTGTGTAATCGGTATCACCGAGATTACGTTATGCCCTAACCCTCACCATATCGGTCCTACTGAGTTGCATGTCGATCCCACCAAAAATCCTAACGGTCACTAGATTTGATGTATTGTTCTGACCGAGTTTCTCAATTCGGTCTCACCGAGATTGGTAAGTTGTGTGTAACGGTTAGATTTTGTGTGGAGGCTATATATACCCCTCCACCCACTCTTCATTCATGGAGAGAGCCATCAGATCGAACCTACACTTCCAATACACATTTTCTGAGAGAGAACCACCTACCCTTGTGTTGAGGCCAAGATATTCCATTCCTACCATACGAATCTTGATCTCTAGCCTTCCCCAAGTTGCTTTCCACTCAAATCTTCTTTCCACCAAATCCAAATCATGTGAGAGAGAGATGAGTGTTGGGGAGACTATCATTAGAAGCACAAGAGCAAGGAGTTCATCATCAACACACCATTTGTTACTTCTTGGAGAGTGGTGTCTCCTAGATTGGCTAGGTGTCACTTGGGAGCCTCCAACAAGATTGTGGAGTTGAACCAAGGAGTTTGTAAGGGCAAGGAGATCGCCTACTTCGTGAAGATCTACCGCTAGTGAGGCAAGTCCTCCGTGGGCGACGGCCATGGTGGGATAGACAAGGTTGCTTCTTCGTGGACCCTTCGTGGGTGGAGACCTCTGTGGACTCGCGCAACCGTTACCCTTCGTGGGTTGAAGTCTCCATCAACGTGGATGTATGATAGCACCACCTATCGGGACCACGACAAAAACATCCGTGTCTCCAATTGCGTTTGAATTCTCCAAACCCTTCCCTTTACATTCTTGCAAGTTGCATGCTTTACTTTCCGCTGCTCATATACTCTTTGCATGCTTGCTTGAATTGTGTTAAGATTGCTTGACTTGTGCTAAGATAGCTAAAATCTGCCAAAGACTAAAATTGGGAAAAGGATAAGTTTTTATTTGGTCAAGTAGTCTAATCACCTCCCCTCTAGACATACTTTCGATCCTACAACCCCACGCCAAGCCACGGGTATGGGCAGGTGCGCCACGAGCCTCGCTTCAATCCCATCCCTCTAGCCTAGCCCCAAACCCCCTCGTCGCCGGCGTGAGCTCCGGCGAAGCCCCGCCTCTCTCTGATCTCGCGCTCCCCCTCTCTCTCCTGACGCGCGGGACCCACCTGTCGGTCTCACCACTCGCGCCCGAAGCCGTACGAGTGGAGGCGCCTTTCCCATTTACGCCTTCGACGTCACCCCCCAGGATTTCTGTTTAATTTCAAGTATTATTCAGAAATTTGACTAAACTTTGAACAGCCACCATTTCTAAACCATAAGTCCAAATGATTTGATTCTTT
This sequence comes from Aegilops longissima, assembly GCA_021605205.1. Taxonomy (NCBI): domain Eukaryota; kingdom Viridiplantae; phylum Streptophyta; class Magnoliopsida; order Poales; family Poaceae; genus Aegilops; species Aegilops longissima. The sequence continues at coordinate 101,165,463 of CM038678.1, read as the reverse complement.
TTGCATTGTCTTTGTTTAAGAAAACTCTAGCAGCAGACCAAAAGGTGGATTTTCCTTGCTGTCTAGTATTTCTGGTGATTTTTAGAATGTGTTTTGATAATTGTTTTTGTGGTTTTAAATTCTTTTCAGAAGGAGAAGCTTGTCTTGAAGCAAACCAAGAGGGGTGTGATCCTCCTCTACACTAAGGCAACCACACCAGCATTTGGATGGTGTTATTTCAATATCTATGATTTTCTACTTGAATATGAGTTCTTATTTGCATTTAAAATTTGATAAATAAATTTGGTTAATTGTTAGTTACTTTATCATGCTTGATATGCTTATTTTAGTTACTGGTTGAATGCATGAACTTGTTTGGCTAAGTATAGTAAGATTTTGCACTAGACATATTGCTATGGAAATTAATGACAGTTATTTTATTAAGTGATATTTTCAATTAAATCATGAACTAATAAAAATATTGCTTGATAATAAAAATGAGTTATAACCAGATAAGTTTTGATTCTGAGTATTGCAAGATATTTATGTTGTTGTTAATCCATGACTATGAGTTGTTTGCTTTACATGTCGAGTAGTTGCATGATTATGGCATTAAATCCTGTTATTAATATAAAAAAATTATCAAAGTTAAACTTGATTAAGTTCAACTTGAATATGATGTTGATCACATCATGGTGCCACTGAATCGGGTTTTAATTCAGTGCGGCCACATTTACCTTGTGGGAAGGTCTTGATTCGGTCCTTTGTTGTGGCTCTCACCGGTGCCTCCCGCGAGGGAAGGTTATGGGCGTTCATACCCTGGCCCGATAGGCAGACATAACCTTGTGTGCTTGTTTTTGTTTTTATGGTACCTTGTCTCCGTTTGGGACCGATTTGCCATGACGGTGGCCGTTGGTGTCTTTGGTAGACACGGGGCCACCCAAGATCTAGCCCTGAGAGGGAGTTGGTTGGACTGGTCGGGGAGAGTGCATGACAAAGGGAGGGTTTCGTCGAATGCTTTGGTCCACCCGAATGTGAATGCAAGGCCAGGTGTTTCGTAGTATGGGTAAAGTGCGCTATCTCTACAGAGTGTATTTAATCTATTGATAACCGCGTCCTCGGTTATGGGCATAACTCGTGAGTAAGTCACACCATGGATCAACTTTTATAATAAATCTTGCAAACTAAGTGATTGTTGTGATGCATTGGTTCATGGTGAAGCATGAACTCTTGAGGTGTTCATGAGTGATTGGTTTCAGGTGTGACCCCGGTATGGTCACCGTTTGGTTACGAGGTAGCCGTCTGGTAAGCGAGTCTGTGAGACTCGGAGCACGTATTGTTTGCATTGCATCTGTAGTGCTTCTTGCATTGAATTAATCTGATTAATTATCATGATATTGTCTGTCATCGTGCTTATGTTTGTTGTGAGCTTGCAAGTACATTCAATGTACTGACCTGGCGTGTTATGCCAGCTTTCAGGCAAGTCGGTTTGCATCGGAGCGCATCTCGTGTCTAGGCCGTGTCCACATCGGTGTCCCTGTGCTATGGAGTTCCACTTCGTCGTTCTTCCACTGCCACGTAGTTCGTGTGATCGAGGCCCCGTCATGTTCATTAAATAATGTACATACTGTCCAGCTGCACCAGGTGTGCCGCTTGGCCTCGTATCTCGATGTAATATCAGACCTATGTAATCCGCTAGAATCAATAAAGAGGTTGTTTCTGTACCATGTTGTTGTGTATTACCAGAAGACTTGATCTCTGGGCTGGCAATGCAAGGTAAACCGGTTGCTCTAAGCCGGGGTGCCACAACACTTGGTATCAGAGCTGTGCTGATTGTAGGACACGCTAGACCGTTAGTGCGTTAGTGAAATGGTAGATAGCTTCATTTGAGTGCCGGTAGTCATAGAAATTGGTTGTTGCATTGTGATAACCCACAAGTATAGGGGATCGCAACAGTTTTTGAGGGTAGAGTATTCAACCCAAATTTATTGATTCAACACAAGGGGAGCCAAAGAATATTCTCAAGTATTAGCAGTTGAGTTGTCAATTCAACCACACCTGGATAACTTAGTATCTGCAGCAAAGTATTTAGTAGCAAAGTAGTATGATAGTAACGGTAACGGTAGCAAAAATAATATTTTTGGGTTTTGTAGTGATTGTGACAGTAGCAACGGAAAAGTAAATAAGCGGAGAACAATATGTGAAAAGCTCGTAGGCATTGGATCGGTGATGGAGAATTATGCCGGATGCGGTTCGTCATGTAACAATCATAACATAGGGTGACACAGAACTAGCTCCAATTCATCAATGTAATGTAGGCATGTATTCTGAATATAGTCATACGTGCTTATGGAAAAGAACTTGCATGACATCTTTTGTCCTACCCCCCCGTGGCAGCGGGGTCCTAACGGAAACTAAGGGATATTAAGGCCTCATTTTAATAGAGTACCGGACCAAAGCATTAACACATAGTGAATACATGAACTCCTCAAACTACGGTCATCACCGGGAGTGGTCCTGATTATTGTCGCTTCGGGGTTGCCGGATCATAACACATAGTAGGTGACTATAGACTTGCAAGATAGGATCAAGAACTCACATATATTCATGAAAACATAATAGGTTCAGATCTGAAATCATGGCACTCGGGCTCTGGTGACAAGCATTAAGCATAGCAAAGTCATAGCAACATCAATCTCAGAACATAGTGGATACTAGGGATCAAACCCTAACAAAACTAACTCGATTACATGATAAATCTCATCCAACCCATCACCGTCCAGCAAGCCTACGATGGAATTACTCATGCACGGCGGTGAGCATCATGAAATTGGTGATGGCGGATGGTTGATGATGACGACGGCGACGGATTCCCCTCTCCGGAACCCCGAACGGACTCCAGATCAGCCCTCCCGATAGAGTTTAGGGCTTGGCGGCGGCTCCGTATCGTAAAACGCGATGAATCCTTCTCTCTGATTTTTTTCTCCCCGAACACGAATATATAGAATTGGAGTTGAGGTCAGTGGAGCTCCAGGGGGCCCACGAGTCAAGGGCGCGCCCAGGGGGGCAGGCGTGCCCCCCACCCTCGTGGACAGGGTGTGGGCCCCCTGGCCTTGATTCTTTTGCCAATATTTTTTATTATTTCCAAAAATAATCTCGGTGAAGTTTTAGGTCATTCCGAGAACTTTTGTTTCTGCACAAAAATAACACCATGGCAATTCTGCTGAAAACAACGTCAATCCGGGTTAGTTCCATTCAAATCATGCAAGTTAGAGTCCAAAACAAGGGCAAAAGTGTTTGAAAAAGTAGTTACGATGGAGAAGTATCAACTCCCCCAAGCTTAAACCTTTGCTTGTCCTCAAGCAATTCAGTTGATAACCTGAAAGTGATAAAGAAGAACTTTTACAAACTCGGTTTGCTCTTGTTGTTGTAAATATGTAAAGCCAGCATTCAAGTTTGCAGCAAAGATTATGACTAACCATATTCACAATAACACTTAGGTCTCATGTTTACTCATGTCAATGGCATAATCAACTAGCGAGCAATAATAATAAATCTCGGATGAAAACAATTTCTCAAAACAATCATGATATGATATAACAAGATGGTATCTCGCTAGCCCTTTCTGAGACCGCAAAACATAAATGCAGAGCACCTTTTGCAGATCAAGGACTGACTAAACATTGTAATTCATGGTAAAAGAGATCTAGTCATAGTTATACTCAACATAGATTAATAGTAATGGATGCAAATGACAGCGGTGCTTTCCAGCTCGTGCTTTTTAATAAGAGGGTGATGACTCAACATAAAAGTAAATAGATAGGCCCTTCGCAGAGGGAAGCAGGGATTTGTAGAGGTGCCAGAGCTCGGTTTTGAAATAGAGATAAATAATATTTTGAGCGGCATACTTTCATTGTCAACATAACAACCAAGAGATCTTGATATCTTCCATGTTACACACATTATAGGCGGTTCCCAAACAGAATGGTAAAGTTTATACTCCCCCTCCACCAACAAGCATCAATCCATGGCTTGCTCGAAACAACGAGTGCCTCCAACTAACAAGAGTCCCGGGGGAGTTTTGTTTGCAATTATTTTGATTTGATTTGCATAAAGCATGGGACTGGGCATCCCGGTGACCAGCCATTTTCTCGTGAGTGAGGAGCGGAGTCCACTCCTCTTGAGAATAACCCGCCTAGCATGGAAGATACAGACAACCCTAGTTGATACATGAGCTATTCGAGCATGCAAAACAGAATTTCATTTGAAGGTTTAGAGTTTGGCACATACAAATTTACTTGGAACGGCAGGTAGATACCGCATATATAGGAAGGTACAGTGGACTCATATGGAATAACTTTGGGGTTTAAGGGATTGGATGCACAAGCAGTATTCCCGCTTAGTACAAGTGAAGGCTAGCAAAAGACTGGGAAGCGACCAACAAGAGAGCAACAACAGTCATGAACATGCATTAAAATTAATAAACATTGAGTGCAAGCATGAGTAGGATATAATCCACCATGAACATAAATATCGTGAAGGCTATGTTGATTTGTTTCAACTACATGTGTCAACATGTGCCAAGTCCGGTCACTTGAATCATTCAAAGGAGGATACCACCCTATCATACCACATCACAACCATTTTAATAGCATGTTGGCACGCAAGGTAAACCATTATAAATTCCTAGCTAATTAAGCATGCCATAACCAACTATTATCTCTAATTGTCATTACAAACATGTTTATTCATAATAGGCTGAATCAGGAACGATGAACTAATCATATTTACAAAAACAAGAGAGGTTGAGTTCATACCAGCTTCTCTCATCTCAATTAGTCCATCATATATCGTCATTATTGCCTTTCACTTGCACGACCGAACGATGCGAATAATAATAATAGTGCACATGCATTGGACTAAGCTGGAATCTGCAAGCATTAAATTCAAAGGAGAATACAAGGTAATACAGGCTCTTGGTTGAATCAACAATAATGCATAATAGAGCCACTTTAACAATTTCATTATGGTCTTCTCCTGTCGACCCCCAAAGAAAAGAAAAGAAATAAAACTATTCACACGGGAAGCTCCCAACAAGCAAAAGAAGAACGGGAAATATTTTTGGGTTTTCTTTTAATTGTTACTACAAGCAAGAAAGTAAACTAGCTAAAAGATACAACTAATTTTTTTTGTTTTTCTTAAGGTTTATCAAACACACAAGAAGAAGGCATAAAAAGAAAAATAAACTAGCATGGATATTACGGTGAAAAAATATGAGCACCAACATCTAGTACTGAGTGTGTGAACATAAATGTAATGTCGGTGAGAAATACGTACTCCCCCAAGCTTAGGCTTTTGGCCTAAGTTGGTCTATGGCCATGGCTGGCCTGGCGGATATCCAAAGTTATAGTTGGGGTCGTACTGAGATGCAGCGGCTATTGCATCATGGGCTGCAGCTTGGAGGCGGGCCGTCTCCGTCCTCCTCTTATACTCGTTCGCCTCCTCTCTGGTTATAACATATCTCCCCTTTTCCTGAAAGTCAAAGAAAGAAGGAGCAGGGAGAGCGACGTGATAGGTGCGTCGTCCGTTAAAGATTAGTCGGTACTGGAGGAACTGATCGTTCCTCTCAACAAACTGATGACGAACCATAGCCTCATAATCTAAATAAACAGGAGGCAACTCAACATCATACTCACGTATAGGTATTCCAAGAAAATTTGCTAGACGGGTTGCATAAATTCTGCCAAAGAAATCTCCATTAATTCTATTATTATGCAACCTACGTGCAACAATGGCTCCTAAATTATAATGTTTATCTCCTAACACAACACTCCTGAGAACACTGAGATCAGGGATACACATGTGACATGCTTCATCCTTACCATTTATGCACCTACCTATGAAGAGAGAAAAATAATGTATAGCAAGAAAATGAATGCTCCCTATGGTAGCTTGTGTTATATCTCTAGACTCCCCCACAGTTATACTAGCAAGAAAATCTCTAAATTCAGATTTGCGAGGTTCACTAGGACTATCCAATTGTGGAAGTTTGCAAGCAGTATTAAAATCCTCTAAGTCCATAGTATAATAATTTTCATAAAGATCAAACAGGACAGTTTGAGAATTGCGTGATGATGAAAATTCAAACCTCCTCACAAAGGAATATGTGAGGTAGTGGTACTGACGGCACTTATCTGCCTCGAAGCTCACAAGATCAGCGTTACACACATATGCGTTAAATTCTTCCTTGGTTCCCACTCGATCCATAAAGTCCTCTGAAGGCCATTCACAAGCCCGCACTTGAGCTTCCCTTGGTGGTTCATCGTCGGCATCGCGCATTGCGAGCCTGGGTCCTTGCTTCCTTGAAGGGCCTACTACCTCTTGAGCACTGCGTTGGATTTCCCCGAAGAGGAGAGGATGATGCAGCAAAGTAGCGTAAGTATTTCCCTCAGTTTTTGAGAACCAAGGTATCAATCCAGTAGGAGGCCACGCACAAGTCCATCGTACCTGCACAAAACGATAGTTACTCGCAACCAACGCGATTAGGGGCTGTCAATCCCTTCACGGTCACTTACGAGAGTGAGATCTGATAGATAATATTTTTGGTATTTTGGTATAGAGATGCAAAGTGAAAAGTAAAAGGCAAAGTAAAAAACAAAGCAAATAATAAAGTGATGGAGATTGATATGATGAGAATAGACCCGGGGGCCATAGATTTCACTAGTGGCTTCTCTCAAGAGCATAAGTATTCTACGGTGGGTGAACAAATTACGGTTGATCAATTGACAGAATTGAGCATAGTTATGAGTATATCTAGGTATGATCATGTATATAGGCATCACGTCCGAGACAAGTAGACCGAAACGATTCTGCATCTACTACTATTACTCCACTCATCGACAGCTATCCAGCATGCATCTAGAGTATTAAGTTAAAAACAGAGTAACGCCTTAAGCAAGATGACATGATGTAGAGTAACAAATTCATGCAATATGATAAATACCCCATATTGTTATCCTTGATGGCAACAATACAATACGTGCCTTGCAACCCTTTCTGTCACTGGGTAAGGACACCGCAAGATTGAACCCAAAGCTATGCACTTCTCCCATTGCAAGAACTACCAATCTAGTTGGCCAAACCAAACAGATAATTCAAAGAGACTTGCAAAGATAACCAATCATACATAAAAGAATTCAGAGAAGATTCAAATATTATTCATAGATAAGCTGGATCATAAAACCACAATTCATCGGTCTCAACAAACACACCGCAAAAAGAAGATTACATCGAATAGATCTCCATGAGAGAGGGGGAGAACATTGTATTGAGATCCAAAAAGAGAGAAGAAGCCATCTAGCTACTAGCTATGGACCCGAAGGTCTGAAGTAAACTACTCACACTTCATCGGAGGGGCTATGGTGATGATGTAGAAGCCCTCCGTGGTGGATGCCCCCTCCGGCGGAGCTCCGGAACAGGCCCCAAGATGGGATCTCATGGATATAGGAAGTTGCGGCGGTGGAATTAGGTTTTTGGCTCCTCTTCTGATCGTTTGGGGGTACGTAGGTATATATAGGAGGAAGGAGTACGTCGGTGGAGCAACAGGGGGCCCACGAGGCAGGGGGGCGTGCCCTAGGGGGGGGGGGCGCCCCCCACCCTCGTGACCGCCTCTCTTGTTCCTTGGCATAGGGTCCAAGTCTCCTGGATCACGTTCGGTGAGAAAATCACGTTCCCGAAGGTTTCATTCCGTTTGGACTCCGTTTGATATTTCGTTTCTTCGAAACACTGAAATAGGCAAAAAACAACAATTCTAGGCTGGGCCTCCGGTTAATAGGTTAGTCCCAAAAATAATATGAAAGTGGAAAATAAAGCCCAATATAGTCCAAAACATTAGCATGGAGCAATCAAAAATTATAGATACGTTGGAGACGTATCAGGCATCCCCAAGCTTAATTCCGGCTCGTCCCCGAGTAGGTAAATGATAAAAAGAGAATTTTTGATGCGGAGTGATACTTTGGCATAATTTCAATGTAAATCTTCTTAATCATGGTATGAATATCCAGATCCGAAAGATTCAAGACAAAAGTTCATATTGACATAAAAATAATAATACTTCAAGCATACTAACTAAGCAATTATGTCTTCTCAAAATAACATGGCCAAAGAAAGTTATCCCTACAAAATCATATAGTCTAGCTATGCTCCATCTTCCCCACACAAAATATTTAAATCATGCACAACCCCGATGACAAGCCAAGCAATTGTTTCATACTTTAACATTTTCAAAACTTTTTCAATCTTCACGCAATACATGAGCGTGAGCCATGGATATAGCACTATATGTGGAATAGAATGGTGGTTGTGGAGAAGACAAAAAGGGAGAAGATAGTCTCACATCAACTAGGCGTATCAACGGGCTATGGAGATGCCCATCAATAGATATCAATGTGAGTGAGTAGGGATTGCCATGCAACGGATGCACTAGAGCTATAAGTATATGAAAGCTCAACAAAAGAAACTAAGTGGGTGTGCATCCAACTCGCTTGCTCACGAAGACCTAGGGCAATTTGAGGAAGCCCATCATTGGAATATACAAGCCAAGTTCTATAATGAAAGATTCCCACTAGTATATGAAAGTGACAAAATGAGAGACTCTCTATCATGAAGATCATGGTGCTACTTTGAAGCACAAGTGTGGTAAAAGGATAGTAGCATTGTCCCTTCTCTCTTTTTCTCTCTTTTTTTTATTTGGGCCTTTTCTCTTTTTTATGGCCTTTTTTTCATTTTTCTCTTTTTTTTTATTTTCCGTCCGGAGTCTCATCCCGACTTGTGGGGGAATCATAGTCTCCATCATTCTTTCCTTACTTGGGACAATGCTCTAATAATGATGATCATCACACTTTTATTTTTCTTACAACTCAACAATTACAACTCGATACTAAGAACAAAGTATGACTCTATATGAATGCCTCCAGCGGTGTACCGGGATATGCAATGAAACATGAGTGACATGTATGAAAGAATTATGAATGGTGGCTTTGCCACAAATACGATGTCAACTACATGATCATGCTAGCAATATGACAATGATGAAGCGTGTCATAATAAACGGAACAGTGGAAAGTTGCATGGCAATATATCTCGGAATGGCTATGGAAATGCCATAATAGGTAGGTATGGTGGCTGTTTTGAGGAAGATAACTGGTGGGTGTATGATACCGGCGAAAAGTGTGCAGTATTAGAGAGGCTAGCAATGGTGGAAGGATGGGAAAAAGTGCGTATAATCCATGGACTCAACATTAGTCATAAAGAACTCATATACTTATTGCAAAAATCTAGAAGTTACCAAAGCAAAGTATTATGCGCATGCTCATAGGGGGATAGATTGGTAGGAAAAGACCATTGCTCGTCCCCGACCGCCACTCATAAGGAATACAATCAATAAATAAATCATGCTCCGAGTTCATCACATAACGGTTCACCATACGTGCATGCTACGAGAATCACATTCTTCAACACAAGTATTCTTTAAATTCACAACTACTCAACTAGCATGACTCTAATATCACCATCTTCATTTCTCAAAACAATTATCAAGCATCAAACTTATCTTAGTATTCAACGCACTCAAAAGAAAGTTTCACATATCTTGAATACCAAGTATATTAACATTAAGAAAATTACCATGCTATTAACGACTCTCAAAATAATCTAAGTGAAGCATGAGAGATCAATAGTTTATTTAAAACAAATCCACCACCGTGCTCTAAAAGATCTAAGTGAAGCACTAGAGCAAAAATTATCACGCTCAAAAGATATAAGTGAAGCACTATGAGCAAAACTATCAAGCTCAAAAGATATAAGTGAAGCACATAGAATATTCTATCAAATTCCAATTTATGTATGGCTCTCTCAAAAGTTGTGTACAGCAAGGATGATTGTGCTAAACTAACAAGCAAAGACTCAAATAATACAAGACGCTCCAAGCAAAACACTTATCATGTGGTGAATAAAAATATAGCTCCAAGTAAATTACCGATGGAAGTAAATGAAAGAGGGGATGCCTTCCGGGGCATCCCCAAGCTTTGACTTTTTGGTGTCCTTAGATTATCTTTGGGGTTCCATGGGCATCCCCAAGCTTAGGCTCTTGCCACTCCTTGTTCCATAATCCATCAAAAGAATTCACCTGAAACTTGAAAACTTCACAACACAAAACTCAATAGAAATCTCGTGAGCTCCGTTAGAGAAAGAAAACAAAAGACTACTTTAAAGTACTGTAATGAACTCATTCTTTATTTATATTGGTGTTAAACCTACTGTATTCCAACTTCTCTATGGATTATAAACTATTTTACTAGCCATAGATTCATCAAAATAAGCAAACAACACACGCAAAACAGAATCTGTCAAAAACAGAACAGTCTGTAGTAATCTGTAACTAACGCAAACTTCTGGAACTCCAAAACATCTACCAAAATTAGACGACCTATACAATTTGTTTATTGATCAGCATCAATTGGAATCAGTATTTTATTACGTTCTGGTGATTTTTAATAATTCGGGCACTGAGCGCAAAGTTTCTGGAAATTACAGCAAGATCAAATAACTATTATCCAAGATGATCCAATAGGTCTAGCTTGGCACAAACACTAATTAAAACATAAAACCACATCTAAACAGAGGCTAGATGGATTATTTATTCCTAAACAGAAGCAAAAACAAAAAAAAAACTAAAAATTAAATTGGGTTGCCTCCCAACAAGCGCTATCGTTTAACGCCCCTAGCTAGGCATAAAAGCAAGGATAGATCTAGGTATTGCCATCTTTGGTAGGCAATCCATAAGTGGCTCTCATGATAGATTCATATGGTAATTTTATTTTCTTTCTAGGAAAGTGTTCCATGCCTTTCTTTAATGGAAATTGGAATCTAATATTCCCTTCCTTCATATCGATAATTGCACCAATCGTTCTAAGGAAAGGTCTACCAAGAATAATAGGACATGAAGGATTGCAATCTATATCAAGAACAATAAAATCTACGGGCACATAATTCCTATTTGCAACAATAAGAACATCATTAATTTTTCCCATAGGCTTTTTAATAGTGGAATCCGCAAAATGCAAGTTTAGAGAGCAATCATCAAAGTCAAAGAAATCTAGCAAATCACACAAAGTTTTGGGAATAGTGGAGACACTAGCACCCAAATCACACAAAGCATGAAAATCATAATCTTTAACTTTAATTTTAATAGTAGGTTCCCACTCATCATAGAGTTTTCTAGGGATAGAAACTTTCAACTCAAGTTTTTCTTCATAAGATTGCATCAAGGCATCAACAATGTGTTCGGTAAAGGCCTTATTTTGACTATAAGCATGAGGAGAATTTAGCACGGATTGCAACAAGGAAATACAATAAATTAAAGAGCAATTTTCATAATTAAATTCCTTGAGATCCAAAATAGTGGGTTTAGCAACATCTAGGTTTTTATTTCTTTCAATCGCACTTTTATCAATTTCATCATCAAGATCTAAAGACTCCGAATTCTTAGAACGCCTTCTAGGTAAAGGAAGATCATATTCAGTTTCATCAAGATTCATATTGCAAAACAAAGATTTAATAGGGGACACATCAATAACTTTTAGATCTTCATCTTGATTTTCATAGGAATTAGAAGAACACGCTTTAATAAAGGCATCTTTGGAAGCACGTATCCTAGCGGTTCTTTCTTTGCACTCATCAATGGAAATTCTCATAGCTTTGAGAGACTCATTGATATCACGCTTAGGAGGAATAGATCTAAGCTTTAAAGAATCAACCTCAAGAGAAATTCTATCAACGTTCCTAGCCAAATCATCAACTTTAAGCAATTTCTCTTCAAGCAAAGCATTAAAATTCTTCTGTGAATTCATAAACTCTTTAACACTACTCTCAAATTCAGAGGGCATCTTATTAAAATTTCCATAAGAGTTGTTTTAGGAATTTCCATAATTTTTAGAAGGATTACTAGGATAAGGCCTAGGATTAAAATTCCCTCTATACGCGTTGTTACCAAAATTATCCCTACCAACAAAATTCACATCCATAGATTCATTATTATTCTCAATTAAAGTAGACAAAGGCATATCATTAGGATCAGAAGAAACACTCTTAGTAGCAAATAATTTCATAAGTTCATCCATCTTTCCACTCAAAACATTGATTTCTTCTATCGCATGCACTTCTTTATTAGTAGATCTTTCGGTATGCCATTGAGAATAATTAACAATAATATTATCTAGAAGTTTAGTAGCATCTCCTAAAGTGATTTCCATAAAAGTGCCTCCCGCGGCCGAATCTAAAAGATTTCTAGAAGCAAAATTCAATCCGGCATAAATTTTTTGTATAATCATCCACAAGTTCAAACCATGAGTAGGACAATTACGTATCATTAATTTCATTCTCTCCCAAGCATGTGCAACATGTTCATGATCAAGTTGCTTAAAATTCATAATATCATTCCTAAGAGAGATAATCTTAGCGGGAGGAAAATACTTAGAGATAAAAGCATCTTTGCACTTGTTCCAAGAATCAATACTATTTTTAGGCAAAGATGAAAACCACGCTTTAGCACGATCTCTAAGCGAAAAAGGAAATAACTTCAATTTAACGACATCATTATCGACATCTTTTTTCTTTTGCATATCAGATAAATCAACAAAGCTATTCAGATGAGTAGCGGCATCTTCACTAGGAAGGCCGGCGAATTGATCTTTCATAACAAGATTCAACAAAGCAGTATTGATTTCACAAGATTCAGTATTGGCAAGAGGAGCAATCGGAGTGCTAAGGAAATCATTATTATTGGTATTGGTGAAGTCACACAATTTGGTAGCATCTTGAGCCATCGCGACAAACAAGCAATCCAACACACGAGCAAACAAGCGGACGAGGAAAAGGCAGCGGGAAAAAGAGGAGGAGATTGGGAAAGAGAGGGCGAATAAAACGGCAAGGGTGAAGTGGGGGAGAGGAAAACGAGAGGCAAATGGCAAATAATGTAATGCGGGAGATAGGGATTGTAATGGGTACTTGGTATGTTGACTTTTGCGTAGACTCCCCGGCAACGGCGCCGGAAATTCTTCTTGCTACCTCTTGAGCACTGCGTTGGATTTCCCCGAAGAGGAGAGGATGATGCAGCAAAGTAGCGTAAGTATTTCCCTCAGTTTTTGAGAACCAATGTATCAATCCAGTAGGAGGCCACGCACAAGTCCCTCGTACCTGCACAAAACGATAGCTACTCGCAACCAACGCGATTAGGGGTTGTCAATCCCTTCACGGTCACTTACGAGAATGAGATCTGATAGATAATATTTTTGGTATAGAGATGCAAAGTGAAAAGTAAAAGGCAAAGTAAAAACAAAGCAAATAATAAAGTGATGGATATTGATATGATGAGAATAGACCCGGGGGCCATAGGTTTCACTAGTGGCTTCTCTCAAGAGCATAAGTATTCTACGGTGGGTGAACAAATTACTATTGAGCAATTGACAGAATTGAGCATAGTTATGAGTATATCTAGGTATGATCATGTATATAGGCATCACGTCCGAGACAAGTAGACCGAAACGATTCTGCATCTACTACTATTACTCCACTCATCGACCGCTATCCAGCATGCTTCTAGAGTATTAAGTTAAAAACAAAGTAACGCCTTAAGCAAGATGACATGATGTAGAGGAATAAATTCATGCAATATGATAAATACCCCATCTTGTTATCCTCGATGGCAACAATACAATACGTGCCTTGCAACCCTTTTTGTCACTGGGTAAGGACACCGCAAGATTGATCCCAAAGCTATGCACTTCTCCCATTGCAAGAACTACCAATCTAGTTGGCCAAACCAAACGGATAATTCGAAGAGACTTGCAAAGATAACCAATCATACATAAAAGAATTCAGAGAAGATTCGAATATTATTCATAGATAAGCTGGATCATAAACCCACAATTCATCGGTCTCAACAAACACACCGCAAAAAGAAGATTACATCAAATAGATCTCCACGAGAGAGGGGGAGAACATTGTATTGAGATCCAAAAAGAGAGAAGAAGACATCTAGCTACTAGCTATGGACCCGAAGGTTTGAAGTAAACTACTCACACTTCATCGGAGGGGCTATGGTGATGATGTAGAAGCCCTCTGTGGTGGATGCCCCCTCCGGCGGAGCTCCGGAACAGGCCCCAATATGGGATCTCGTGGATACAGGAAGTTGCGGCGGTGGAATTAGGGTTTTGGCTCCTCTTCTGATCGTTTGGGGGTACGTAGGTATATATAGGAGGAAGGAGTACGTCGGTGGAGCAATAGGGGGCCCACGAGGCAGGGGGGCGCGCCCCCCACCCTCGTGACCGCCTCTCTTGTTCCTTAGCGTAGGGTCCAAGTCTCCTGGATCACGTTCGGTGAGAAAATCACGTTCCCGAAGGTTTCATTCCGTTTGGACTCCGTTTGATATTCCGTTTCTTCGAAACACTGAAATAGGCAAAAACAAGCAATTCAGGCTGGGCCTCCGGTTAATAGGTTAGTCCCAAAAATAATATAAAAGTGGGAAATAAAGCCCAATATAGTCCAAAACAGTAGATAAAGTAGCATGGAGCAATCAAAAATTATAGATACGTTGATGACGTATCAGGGCCACCTTGGTACATTTTCCTAAACACATTTCTTCCTCTGAAAAATTTCTGAAAATTTTAGTAACTTCAAATAAAAGTGAACCAAGCTCAACAAAATTGATAGCAACTACTCCCACAAGTGCCTAGAGACTATATCATGCATTAGAACTACTTGGGACCATATAAATTTGACATGCAAGCTCAAGAACAGGGTCACCTAGGCAGCAAAACTTTGCAATGAATAAACCACTAGAACAAAAAAAATTGGACCATTGGAGGAGTTACATACCAAGGAACAATCCCCCAAAGCAGTTTTGTAAGAGGTGCTTTGAGCAAGGAGATCGAAAATGGCAGCAAAATGAGATAGAGCTCGTGCTTGAGCTAGTTGGTGAATTTTTGGGAGGAAGATGGAGTGTGTGGTTGCTGGAATAAGTGGAGGGGAGCCACCATGGGCCCACGAGGCAGGGGGCGCGCCCAGGGGGTGGGCGCGGCCTGGACCCTCGTGGCCAGGTGCTTGCTCCCCCTGCTGTGTTCGCAGTGCCAGATATTCCCAAATATTCTAGAAAAAATCATATTTCATTTTCAGGGCAATTGGAGAAATTTTATTTTTGGGGTATTTTTTGTTGCACGGATAATTCAGAAAACAGACATAAATACTATTTTTGCTTTATTCAATCTAAATAACAGAAAGTAAAAGGAGGGTACAGAAGGTTGTGCTTTCTAAGTTCATCCATCTCATGCTCGTCGAAAGGAATCCACTAACAAGGTTGATCAGGTCTTGTTAACAAACTCATTCCGAATCGCATGAAACCGGAGAAATTTCGAATAACACTATGTTACCTCAACGGGGATATGGACGTCCCCAATAATAAGAATATCATATTTCTTCTTGACAGTAGGAAGAGGAAATTCAAAACCTCCAAAAATAATTGATGGAGTTTTTCCAATAGAATTGATACTGTGGACTTGAGGTTGTTTCCTCGGAAAGTGTACCGTATGCTCATTACCATTAACATGAAAAGTGACATTGCCCTTGTTGCAATCAATAACAGCCCCTGCAGTATTCAAAAAGGGTCTTCCAAGAATAATAGACATACTATCGTCCTCGGGAATATCAAGAATAACAAAGTATGTTAAAATAGCAACGTTTGCAACCACAACAGGCACATCCTCACAAATACCGACAGGTATAGCAGTTGATTTATCGGCCATTTGCAAAGATATTTCAGTAGGTGTCAATTTATTCAAATCAAGTCCACGATATAAAGAGAGATGCATAACATTAACACCGGCTCCAAGATCACATAAAGCAGTTCTAACATAGTTTCTTTTAATGGAGCATGGTATAGTAGGTACTCCTGGATCTCCAAGTTTCTTTCGTATTCCACCCTTAAAAGTATAATTAGCAAGCATGGTGGAAATTTCAGCTTCCGGTATCTTTCTTTTATTTGTAACAATATCCTTCATATACTTAGCATACGGATTCATTTTAATCATATCAGTAAAACGCATACGCAAAAAGATAGGTCTAATCATTTCAGCAAAGCGCTCAAAATCCTCATCATCCTTTTTCTTGGATGGTTTGGGAGGAAAAGGCATGGGTTTCTGAACCCATGGTTCTCTTTCTTTACCGTGCTTCCTAGCAACAAAGTCTCTCTTATCATAACGTTGATTCTTTGATTGTGGGTTATCAAGATCAACAGCAGGTTCAATGTCTACATCATTGTCATCACTAGGTTGAGCATCAACATGAACATCATTATTAGCGTTATCATTAGGTTCATGTTCATCACCAGATTGTGTTTCAGCATCAGAAATAGAAATATCATTGGGATTCTCATATGTGTCTACAACAGGTTCACTAGAAGCATGCAAAGTCCTATCATTTTTATTTTTCTTCCTCTTAGAAGGACTAGGTGCATCTACATTAGTTCTCTGAGAATCCTGCTCAATTCTCTTAGGGTGGCCCTGAGGATACAAAGGTTCCTGAGTCACTTTACCCCCTCTAGTTGCAACTCTAACAGCATAGTCATTATTCTTACTATTCAATTTATTGAGCAAATCATTCTGAGCTTTAAGTACTTGTTCTACTTGAGTGGTAACCATAGAAGCATGTTTACTAATGAGTTTAAGTTCACCTTTAACACTAGACATAGAATCTCTCAAGTGTTCAATCATATAAGCATTGTGTTTCAATTGTCTACCAACATAAGCATTAAAGTTTTCTTGTTTAACAATAAAATTATCAAACTCATCTAAGCATTGGCTAGCAGACTTATAACGAGGAATATCACCTTCATCAAATCTATAGAGCAAATTTACCTTTACTACCTGTGTCGGGTTATCAAGACCATGTGTTTCTTCAATAAGTGATGAATTAAGACCATATATTTCTTCAACAGGCGGTAAATTAAGACCATGTATTTCTTCAATAGGAGGTAAATCCTTAACATCTTCAGCTTTAATACCCTTTTCTTTCATAGATTTCTTTGCCTCTTGCATATCTTCAGGACTGAGAAATAGAACACCCCTTTTCTTTGGAGTTGGCTTAGGACTTGGTTCAGGAAGTGTCCAATTGTTTTCACTAGTCAACATATTATTCAATAGAATTTCAGCTTGATCAACTGTTCTTTCCCTGAAAACACAACCAGCACAACTATACAGTGGTCTCTGGAAGCATCGGTTAGTCCATTATAAAAGATATCAAGTATTTCATTTTTCTTGAGAGGATGATCAGGCAAAGCATTAAGTAATTGGAGAAGCCTCCCCCAAGCTTGTGGGAGACTCTCTTCTTCAATTTGCACAAAATTATATATTTCCCTTAAAGCAGCTTGTTTCTTATGAACAGGGAAATATTTAGCAGAGAAGTAATAAACCATATCCTGGGGACTACGCACACAACTAGGATCAACATAATTGAACTATATCTTTGCATCATCCTTTAATGAGAACGAAAATAATTTAAGGATATAGTAGTAACGAGTTTTCTCATCATTAGTGAACAGGGTGGCTATATCATTTAATTTAGTAAGATGTGTCACAACAGTTTCAGATTCATAGCCATAGAAAGGATCAGATTCAACCAGAGTAATTATCTCAGGATCGACAGAGAAATCATAATCCTTATCAGTAACAAAGATAGGTGAAGTAGCATAAGCAGGATCATATTTCATTCTGGCATTCAAAGATTTTTCTTTCAGCTTAGCTTTTCTTAAGATCACTTCTACCAGTGCAGGCAAGAAAGTCTCTAGCGATTTCTTCGTCCATAACATAACCCTTAGGCACAACAGGCAATTCATATCTAGGGGGAGAATCTTCATCATCACTTTCATCAATATTATCAGTTTCAATAATTTCATTCTCTCTAGCCCTTGCAAGTTGTTCATCATGAAATTCACCAAGTGGCACAGTAGTATCAAGCATAGAAGTAGTTTCATCATAAGTATCATGCATATCAGAAGTGGCATCATCAATGACATGCGACATATCAGAATTAATAGCAGAAGTAGGTTTAGGTGTCGCAAGCTTACTCAAAACAGAAGGTGAATCAAGTGCAGAGCTAGATGGCAGTTCCTTACCTCCCCTCGTAGTTGTGGGATAAATTTTAGTTTTCTCATCTTTCAAGTTCTTCATAGTGACCAGCAAATATAAATCCCAAGTGACTCAAAGAGTAGAGCTATGCTCCCCGGCAATGGTGCCAGAAAATAGTCTTGATAACCCACAAGTATAGGGGATCACAAGAGTTTTCGAGGGTAGAGTATTCAACCCAAATTTATTGATTCGACACAAGGGGAGCCAAAGAATATTCTCAAGTATTAGCAGTTGAGTTGTCAATTCAACCACACCTGGATAACTTAGTATCTGTAGCAAAGTATTTTGTAGCAAAGTAGTATGATAGTAAAGGTAACAGTAGCAAAAATAATATTTTTGGGTTTTGTAGTGATTGTAACAGTAGCAACGGAAAAGTAAATAAGAGGAGAACAATATGTGAAAAGCTCATAGGCATTGGATCGGTGATGGAGAATTATGCTGGATGCGGTTCATCATGTAACAATCATAACATAGTGTGACACAGAACTAGCTCCAATTCATCAATGTAATGTAGGCATGTATTCCGAATATAGTCATACGTGCTTATGGAAAAGAACTTGCATGACATCTTTTGTCCTACCCTCCCGTGGCAGCGGGGTCCTAACGAAAACCAAGGGATATTAAGGCCTCCTTTTAATAGAGTACCGGACCAATGCATTAACACATAGTGAATACATGAACTCCTCAAACTACGGTCATCACCGGGAGTGGTCTCGATTATTGTCGCTTCGGGGTTGCCGGATCATAACACATAGTAGGTGACTATAGACTTGCAAGATAGGATCAAGAACTCACATATATTCATGAAAACATAATAGGTTCATATCTAAAATCATGGCACTCGGGCCCTAGTGACAAGCATTAAGCATAGCAAAGTCACAACAACATCAATCTCAGAACATAGTGGATACTTGGGATCAAACCCTAACAAAACTAACTCGATTACATGATAAATCTCATCCAACCCATCACCGTCCAGCAAGCCTCCGATGGAATTACTCACGCACGGCGGTGAGCGTCATGGAATTGGTGATGGAGGATGGTTGACGATGACGATGACGACGGCGACGGATTCCCCCCTCCGGAGCCCCGAACGGACTCCAGATCAGCCCCCCCCCCCCGAGAGAGTTTAGGGCTTGGCGGCGGCTCCGTATCGTAAAACGCGATGAATCCTTCTCTCTGATTTTTTTCCTCCCTGAACACGAATATATAGAGTTGGAGTTGAGGTCGGTGGAGCTCTAGGGGGCCCACGAGGCAGGGGGCGCACCCCCACCCTCTTGGACAGGGTGTGGGCCCCCTAGACTTGATTATTTCGCCAGTATTTTATATTATTTCCAAAAATAATCTCCGTGAAGTTTCAGGTCATTCCGAGAACTTTTGTTTCTGCACAAAAATGACACCATGGCAATTCTGCTGAAAATAGGGTCAGACCGGGTTAGTTCCATTCAAATCATGCAAGTTAGAGTCCAAAGCAAGGGCAAAAGTGTTTGGAAAAGTAGATACGACGGAGACGTATCACATTGCATGCATGGTTATTTGTTGTTATTACTAACTATATGGTTTGTGAGTGTAGATGGCACCAGTACTGATCTTGTACCATCCCGAGCTAGTTCCGTACACATCGCGCACCCGCTTCAGAACGTGTGGCGATGACTCTACCCAGAGGGTGCTGATCCAGAGCATCGGGTGTATCGCGAGCATATGGCCGATGCATTGTATGAGTATTATGCTGAGGTCACTCTACACCACAGTTCCCCTTCCGGCGCTTACGCTCGTTCTTCTAAGGGATGTCTTGCTTCTACGCCATCTCAGGCGGTTCAGTTTGCTGCTATCTAGGCTCTTGTAGACTTGTGTTACAACGAGGTTCGCATGCACACCTACCCAGGTTTCTTCTACTACCCATCTATGCACGAGAATGGGCATATCCGCTTTCCTTTGATTAATCCGGCGTGCGATCGTCCCACTAGCCACCTTTCTCGCTATATCACTGCTAGTTATCTCCTGAACTACGAGTTAGCTCAGGAGCTTTCACGCGCCCGGACATCTCTCGCGGCTGCTCGTATGAGGAACCCTCTTCCTGCTGTCATCTATACTTCTTCAGTTCCTCCTGTCCGCGTTCCACCGGTGACGTTTCAGGGTGTCGTTAACCCTCTGACGGTGACCCCTCACAGTGCTCCTGCTGCGTGGGCTTCCCTTGTCGCTACTCCTGCCGCTCCTATGCTTAGATCCCATCCCCCGCCTGTCCTCGAGGGAGAGCCCTCGAGGCAGCGCCAGCGTGTCTCTCTTAACCCGGTGGTCTCTACTATCAGTTCAGGATCTGGGTCCGGCTCAGGAGAGGAGCCCGCAGCAGCGCAGTCCGAGCAGTAGACCGTTAGAGTATCGCTTTCGTCAGGAGTATTATGTATGGGTGTAATCGCATGTGTCATGATGCTTAGTTTCATGTATGAGGGTAGTAGACCCGTTGTGATGTTTACTTTCATGTTGAGACTATGTATAATTATGTTGGAACTTTTTATTCGCTTTGGCTTTCATTCGCTGTTTTCTTCCGGGATTTGTCTTTGGCTTTTCCCCCCATTTTGGAATTTTCTCATCATGGTTGCTATGTATTGGGAAAACCAAAAATAGGATGGCGCGTGGAGGCAGCAGCGGTCAAGCTTGTGAGGATGTCCCTATCCATCGCTCCACAAGACAGGCAGGACATTCCCCTGAGCCATAACCGCCACCTCCGTCTCCACCGCCACATCCGCCTTCCACCGAGCAAATCCTGCGAATGTTTGAAGAAATAAGGAGCAACGATCTGCTGGAAATACTGAAAAGTGTACAAGTTATGGTTAGTCAGAATGGAAACCAGAATGGCCATCACTCCAAGCTGTCAGATTTTCAGCGAACTAAGCCTCCCAGTTTCAGCCACGCTATTGATCCATTGGACGCCGACGACTGGCTAAGGACTATTGAGAGGAAACTGGAGATTGCTCGCACTAAAGAAGGAGACAAGGTTCCCTTCACAACGCATTATCTCGAAGGAGCTGCCGCTATATGGTGGGATAATGCCAAGACAATATGGCCTGCAGACGAGGAAATTACTTGGACAAAATTCAAGGATCATTTCCGCAAGTATCATATTCCCACCGGGAATATGAAAATCAAGCAACGCGAATTCCTCGCTCTCACTCAAGGAAGCATGAACCGTCAACGAGTATCTGAATAAATTCAACCATTTGGCCCGGTATTATCTCCATGATGTTGCCACAGAAGAGTGGAAGATCGACCGGTTTCTTGGAGACCTGAATCAACATCTCAGGTGCACTCTCAGCATGTTTGATTTCCCAGACTTCCTGACTCTGGTGAACAAGGCCCTCATCGCAGAAAGGGAACACAAGCTCCTGCACGACAACAAGCCAGCTATTAATGACCACAAGTGCAAATTTGAGCCGAAGAAGGATATGCAACCAGTGCAAAAGGCTCGTACTTGGCAACAGACTTAGGTGGAGTACAAACCCAACTAGTAGCAGAATGTCAACAAGACTACCACTCAAGTCAAGAATGTCGTGACCAGCCCGGTGCGCGAAGATTGTCAGCGCAACAATTCATGCTTCAGCCGTGGTCAAACCGGACACTACGCCAGACAATGTCCCAAGAACAACAAACAAGCAGCTCCATTTCATCCGCAAGTCAACTACATGGAGCCGTATTCCACCCCAGATATGATCCAAGGGCAAATCCATCATATCTCCACAGACGAAGCCCAGGAGGACGCAGAAGTCGTCATTAGTATGTTTCTTGTTATTGACATACCCGCCGTAATTTTATTTGACTCTGGGGCTTCCCACTCTTTTATTTCGCGGAGTTTTGCTCCCCAAAACAAATTTCCTTGTTCGATTTTGGGAAAGCACAAGCTAGTACAATCCCCGGGATCCCTACTCCGAAGCAATCTTGTCTGCCGAAATTTGGAAATTGACATCAAGGGCGTCAAGTTTGCAACATCGTTGATAATCATCGACTCCAACAAATTGGATGTCATTCTGGGCATGAATTGGTTAACCCAATACCAAGTATGAATCAGCTGTGCGACCAGAGAAGTTACCCTGAAAAACATGGAAGGTCGCACCACAAGTTTTTATGCCCGCAAGCGGATACCCACGAAAGATATGGTTTTTGCAGCAGTGGCAGAAGAGGTGGAGTTAATTCCAGTGGTCAGTGAGTATCCATATGTATTTCCTGAAGAATTACCAGGCATGCCACTAGACCGCTAATTGGAGTTTGCAATTGACTTGGTGCCTGGAACCACCCCGATACATCAGAAATATTATCGGATGCCTTCCTCATAATTGGTGGAATTGAAGAAACAACTGGATGAGATGCTGCAGAAAGGATACATCCGTCCAAGCTCTTCACCATGGGGATCACCAGCGATCTTCGTGGAAAAAAAGGATGGTTGCCTCCGAATGTGCGTAGACTACCAACAGATGAATGACGTCACCATTAAAAACAAGTATCCATTGCGGGGGACTGACGATCTGTTTGATCAAATCAGTGGGGCCAAAGTATTCTCAAAAATTGAGTTGAGGACTGGATATCATCAGCTCAAGATAAAGAAGGAAGATATTCCTAAGACCGCGTTCACCACTCGGTACGATCTTTATGAATACACCGTTATGTCCTTCGGCCTCACCAACGCCCCTGCCTTCTTCATGCATATGATGAACAAGGTGTTTATGGATTTTTTGGATAAATTTGTGGTGGTGTTCATTGATGACATCCTCATTTACCCCAAGAGCAAGGACGAACACAAGGAACATCTTCGAGCAGTTCTGCAAAGGCTTCGCGACCATCAACTTTATGCCAAATTTAGCAAATGTGAGTTCTAGCTCCAGCAAGTGGGATTTCTCGGGCATGTCCTCTCGGCAGAAGGAATCTTAGTGGTCCCAAGCAAGGTGAAGGATGTACTTGATTGGTATGCACCCACAACAGTCTCAGAAATCCAGAGTTTCCTTGGACTAGCCGGATATTATCGCCGTTTTATCGAAGGATTCTCCAAGATCGCCAAGCCAATGACTAAGCTTCTTAAGAAGGATAAGAAGTTCGTATGGACTGAGGACTGCGAACGGAGTTTCAATGAGTTAAAAATCAGGGTACATCGGCCCCAGTATTAACTCTTCCAGACATCTATCACAGTTTTGATGTCTACTGCGACGCATCCCGAAAAGTACTTGGGTGTGTACTCATGCAAGATGGCAAAGTGGTGGTTTATGCATCTCGACAACTGCGGCAACACGAAGGAAACTATCCTACTCATGATTTGGAATTGGCTGCGGTGGTGCACGCTTTGAAGATCTGGAGACACTATCTGATTGGAAAGAAGTGTCAGATATTCACCGACCATAAGAGCCTCAAGTATATATTCACTTAGCCCGATTTGAACCTTCGACAGCGAAGATGGCTCGAGTTGGTTAAGGACTTGATACGTCTCCAACGTATCTATAATTTTTGATTGCTCCATGCTATATTATCTATTGTTTTGGACCATATTGGGCTTTATTTTACACTTTTATATTACTTTTGGGACTAACCTATTAACCGGAGGCCCAGCCCGATTTTTGTTTTTGCCTATTTGGTGTTTCAAGAAACGGAATATCGAGCGAGTCCAAACGGAATGAAACCTTCGGGAACATGATTTTCTCACCGAACATGATCCAGGAGACTTGGACCCTACGTCAAGCAACCAACAGGGAAGGCACGAGGTAGGGGGGCGCGCCCTCCCCCCCAGGCGCGCCCTCCACCCTCGTGGGGCCCCTGTTGCTCCACCGACGTACTTCTTCCTCCTATATATACCTCACGTACCCCGAGCGATCGATCACGGAGCCAAAACCTAATTCCACCACCGCAACTTTCAGTATCCACGAGATCCCATCTTGCGGCCTGTTAGGAGCTCCACGGAAGGGAATCCACCACGGAGGGCTTCTACATCATCATAGCCTCTCCGATGAAGTGTGAGTAGTTTACCTCAGACCTTGGGTCCATAGTTAGTAGCTAGATGGCTTCTTCTCTCTTTGTGGATCTCAATACAATGTTCTCCCCCTCTCTCGTGGAGATCTATTCGATGTAATCTTCTTTTTGCGGTGTGTTTGTTGAGACCGACGAATTGTGGGTTTATGATCAAGATTATCTATGAACAATATTTGAATCTTCTTTGAATTCTTTTATGTATGATTGGTTATCTTTGCAAGTCTCTTTGAATTATCAGTTTGGTTTGGCCTACTAGATTGGTTTTTCTTGCAATGGGAGAAGTGCGTAGCTTTGGGTTCAATCTTGCGGTGTCCTTTCCCGATGTGATGAGGGGCAGCAAGGCACGTATTGTATTGTTGCCATCGAGGATAACAAGATGGGGTTTTATCATATTGCATGAATTTATCCTCTACATCATGTCATCTTGCTTAAGTTGTTACTCTGTTTTCATTTACTTAATACTCTAGATGCATGCTGGATAGCGGTCGATGAGTGGAGTAATAGTAGTAGATGCAGGCACGAGTCGGTCTACTTGTCTCGGTTGTCATGCCTATATACATGATCATACCTAGATACTCTCATAACTATGCTCAATTCTGTCAATTGCTCAACAATAATTCGTTCACCCACCGTAAAATACTTATGCTCTTGAGAGAAGCCACTAGTGAAACCTATGGTCCCCGGGTCTATTCTCTATCATATCAATCTTCCATCACTTTATTATTGCTTTGCTTTTTTACTTTGCCTTTTATTTTACTTTGCATCTTTATACCAAAAATACCAAAATATTATCTATCATCTCTATCAGATCTCACTCTCGTAAGTGACCGTGAAGGGATTGACAACCCCTAATCGCGTTGGTTGCGTTGAGCTATTTGTTTTGTGTAGGTACGGGGGACTTGCGCGTGGCCTCCTACTGGATTGATACCTTGGTTCTCAAAAACTGAGGGAAATACTTACGCTACTCTGCTGCATTATCCTCTCCTCTTTGGGGAAATCCAACGCAAGCTCAAGAGGTAGCAAGAAGAATTTCTGGCGCCGTTGGCGGGGAGTCTACGCAAAAGTCAACATACCAAGTACCCATCACAATCCCTTATCTCTCGCATTATATTATTTGCCATTTGCCTCTCGATTTCCTCTCCCCCACTCCACCTTCACCGTTTTATTTGCCCCTCTTCCGTTCATCCTTCTGTTTGCTCGTGTTACCATGTGCCTTCTATTTGCTTGCTAAAAATCTGTTGATATGGATCCACTTAAAGTGTTCTACTTGGATCATCTTTGATCCTTATGCGCTCGTGCTGAAACCCCAACTAGCCTAGTTGATGGGAAATCTTTAGATGAGCATGCTCATTTTGTGCGTCATCCTTTGTCTTAAAAGGGGAAGCTCTTATGGTATCATATAAATATTTTGCTATGCTATGCTTGGAATCTTTGTGAAATTTGTGATTTTACTTGTTGCTCCAAGAACCCTAAAAAACACCTTCCCTACCTATGTGAGTTCAATGATAACGAAATCTTATCTTCTTATGCAAAGGGTGTTTATAGTTACTACGATATCGAACAAATTGAAGAATTTGTCGTTTTTAAGGGTGCTCATGAAGTTGCTTCTTTGATTGAAAAGTATGATTTTACTCTCAATTAATCTGATTATTCCATCATACTTAAATATTGCAATGAAAACCTTGCTCATAATGTCTATGTCCAAGAATTTGTTGAATGAATGACCGTTGCTTTGGAAGAAAATAATGATATGCATGAATCTATAGATAATGATGATTCCGATGATTTGGTTGAAATGTCCCTTGATGAACATGATGCTTGCTATTCTTGTGGCCATGATGCCAATATTTATGAAGACGAATTTGCTATAGTTCCTTATGTTAAAAAGGAGATCGTTGCTATTGTACCCATGCTTGATAGTTCCTTCAATGAAAAGCATGATTGCAATGATTTTACTATAAATTCTCTTGATGTCAATTGTGCTAATAATATGCAAAATCCTAAGCTTGGGGATGCTAGTTTTGCTATGTCCACTATTTGTTGCAACGATCATGACTGGGGTCATTTTTCTTATAATCTTGAAAATTTATTTAATCCCCATGATGAATATGAGATTGATAATATTGTTTGCAATAATATTGAAAGTGGGTTCGGAAGAGTGTCAACTTTAGATCCCACATATTTGGAGAATATTCAGTCTTAAGAAATTTTTGATAAAAGTGGGTTTGGAGAGGTCATGACTTTAGTTAATGTTTATCCCACTATTTTGGAAGAGTGTCAACTTCGCATGCATGTGGATCGTGTTGAGAATATGTTATGTGATAGCTATTTTGTTGAATTTTCCTATGATCCTACATGTAATTATTATGAGAGAGGAAAATATGGTTGTAGAAATTTTCATGTTGCTAAATTACCTCTCGTTATGATGAGATTGCTATTGTTTCTTTCCGCTTCCCTGCATATGCTAGTTTTTGCTTACCTTGATAAATTTTTTGCCTATAAGATGCCTATGCATAGGAAGTATGTTAGACTTAGATGTGTTTGTCACGTGCTTCATGATGCTCTCTTTGTGCTTCAATTATTATCTTTCTTGTGAGCATCGTTGAAATCTTATGCCTAGCTAGGGGCGTTAAATGATAGCGCTTGTTGGGAGGCAACCCAATTTTATTTTTAGTTTTTTTTGCCTTTTCTTCTGTTTAGGAATAAATAATCCATCTACCTTCTGTTTATATGTGGTTTTATGTTTTAATTAGTGTTTGTGCCAAGTTAAACCTATAGGATCTTCTTGGGTAATAATTATTTGATCTTGCTGTAATTTCCAGAAACTTTCTGTTCACGAAAAAAATTGTTAAAAAGCACGAGGATGTGATAAAATAGTGATTCCAATTTATTCTGATCAATAAACAAATTTCCTAGGTCTTACTATTTTTTTGATTTTTTGGAGTTCCGAAGTTTGCGTTAGTTTCTGATTACTACTGATCGCTCTGCTTTTTGACAGATTCTGTTTTTCGTGTGTTGTTTGCTTATTTTGATGAATCTATGGCTAGTAAAATAGTTTATAAACCATATAGAAGTTGGAATACAGTATGTTTAACACCAATATAAATAAATAATGAGTTCATTACAGTACCTTGAAGTGGTCTTTTGTTTTCTTTTCGCTAACGGAGCTCACGAGATTTCTGTTGAGTTTTGTGTTGTGAAGTTTTCAAGTTTTGGGTGAAATATTTTGATGGATTATGGAACAAGGAGTGGCAAGATCCTAAGCTTGGGGATTCCCATAGAACCCCCAAGATAATCTAAGGACACCAAAAAGTCGAAGCTTGGGGATGCCCCCGAAGGCATCCCCTCTTTCGTCCACTTCCATCGGTAACTTTACTTGGAGCTATATTTTTGTTCACCACATAGTATGTGTTTTGCTTGGAGCGTCTTGTATGACTTGAGTCTTTGATTTTTAGTTTACCACAATCATACTTGTTGTACACACCTTTTGAGAGAGCCATACATGATTTGGAATTTGTTAGAATACTCTATGTGCTTCACTTATATCTTTTGAGCTATATAGTTTTGCTCTAGTGCTTCACTTATATATTTTAGAGCACGGTGGTGGATTTGTTTTAAAGAAATTATTGATCTCTCATTCTTCACTTAGATTATTTTGAGAGTCTTAAATAGCATGGTAATTTTCTTAATAATAATAATATGCTTGGTATTCAAGATTTGTAAAACTTTCTTTTGAGTGCGTTGAATACTAAGAAAAGTTTGATACTTGATAATTGTTTTGAGATATGGAGGTAGTAATATTAGAATCATGCTAGTTGAGTAGTTGTGAATTTGAGAAATACTTGTGTTAAAGTTTGTGATTCCCGTAGCATGCACGTATGGTGAACCGTTATGTGATGAAGTCGGAGCATGATTTATTTATTGATTGTCTTCCTTATGAGTGGCGGTCGGGGACGAGCGATGGTCTTTTCCTACCAATCTATCCCCCTAGGAGCATGCGCATAATACTTTGATTTGATAACTTGTAGATTTTTGCAATAACTATATGAGTTCTTTATGACTAATGTTGAGTCCATGGATTATACGCACTTTTCTCACCCTTCCACCATTGCTAGCCTTTCTAATACCGCGCACTTTTCGCCGGTATCATACACCCACCATATACCTTCCTCAAAACAGCCACCATACCTACCTATTATGGCATTTCCATAGCCATTCCGAGATATATTGCCATTCAACTTTCCACCGTTCCGTTTATTATGACACGCTCCATTATTACTACAAAAAAAATACACTTCCGTGATGATACGTGTTTGTCACAGTAGGTCGCGTTTTTTGTCATGCATGTACATCCATGACGATTTTATGACAGAATCAAGATAGTCATACCTGTGCTGTCGTAGAAGTGTTCCATGACATTACCAAAATTATCATCACGGAAGTGTCCACTTCCATGACGATAAATCGCGCGTCAAAGAAGTGCTTTCGTCAAGGGTGACCGACATGTGGCATCCACCGTAACAGAACGCCGTTAAGCTATTGGGTCGGGTTTTGGATCCAATAACCCGTTAACAGCCCCGACCAATGGGGATTTTCCACGTGTAAAATCATCATTGGCTGGAGGAAACACGTGTCGGCTCATCGTTGGGACAGATGTCATCCACTCATTGGACAGAAGGCGCCTATGATACGTCGACACATGGCACGACCCATCAAGTTTAAATGGGCCGGCCCAACTAAAGGCCCACAAGATTTTGCGGACCATAATGGGCCGGCCCAGCTAAAGGCCCACGAGAGTTTGCGGACCATAATGGGCTGGCCCAGCTAAAGGCCCACAAGATTTCGCGGGCCATAATAGGCCGGCCCAGGTAAAGGCCCACAAGATTTTTGTGTGCCATAATGGGCCGGCCCATGTAAAGGCCCACAAAATTATTGCGGATCATAATGGGCCGGCCCAGCTAAAGGCCCATGAGATTTCGCCGACATTAATGGGTTGGCCCAGCTGTAGGCCCGCAAGATTTGGAGGACCCTACTAGGCCGGCCCATTAACTGGCTGCCATGTTTTGGGCCAAATGCCGGCCCATATTTGATCCGGTCCATTAATGGCCTGCCATGTTCCGGGCCTAATAATGGCCCATATAAGATCCAGCCCGTTAAAAACCTCCCACTTTCTGGGCCAAATCACGGCCCCTATCAGGTCCGGCCCTTTAAGAGGCTTTGGGCTCAATTATGGCCCATATCAGATTCGGCCCATTAACTGGACGCTATGCTTTCGGGCCCACTTGCTAAAGCCACATTTAGTAATTCGGCCTGATACTAGTTTCGGCCTGTTAAGGGCCCGTTTAACATTTTGGCCCTATATTAATTTCAGCCTGTTAAAAGCTCGTCATATAGTTGGGCCTAACTACGGCCGGTTTGCATCCGGCTGCTCATGACCGATATCGATTGGGCCAAACAAGGACCGAGACAACTTTGGCTGTTAAAAGCCCGTGAATTGATTCGCACAATCATGGGCGGGTACATTTCGGCTGCTGCCGCCCGTGAGCTATTCGCACGCGTTTGTGCCCAAGCTACTTCTCGACCTCCTAAAGCCCATTGAGTTTTCTTGCGAAAAGATGGCGGGGTTACTCGGCCTATTAAAGGCCGAATCTACTAGTGGGCGGTTTGACGGGCTCATGATGCGGATCATACATCGTGATTGCATGACGGCCCGATTATGTACCGTAATTTTACGGTTTGGCGGTTCTTGCAAAGACAGGATATATATGCGATAAAATAACCGCAGCATCATGAATAAGAAAAAACCTAGACTATTCAATAAAGAAATTACGGCATATTACATCCTTTGGGCATCAAAGTTCGCCACTATGATAATAAAGCACAAGCGAAGACAGAGATTACATACTTTGGGCATCAAAGATCGCCACCGATTGCAAATAAACACGCCGACAAAATAATATACAAAACCGATAGCACTTTAATAGAGTTCAAGAAAGGTTAGCCTCTTTGGGAGCAAGCGCAAGCAGCTGAGCAAGATGATGAGACTACGCTTGTTCAACACTTATATCTTCCTCACTCTAAAAGATAAACAAGCGATGATGACAGGTTTTGCACATAAAAGTATCGATCTTGACAATTCATCACATTTCTTCTTGATTGAATAAAGTGACACAGTTTAAAATTGCATTAACACAATATGGTATTGTTCAGGTCAAGACATGGCAGGAAATGACATTGTGAAGGAGTTGGCAGCTTCACGACACCTTTGGATTATAGGTCAAGAACTCATAAGTATCAATGGTTAGTGTCTTTGTCAATTTATCCCATTTCAGATTGGCAAATAAAGAGATGGTTTAAATAATAGTAGAATGATATGACATTGTTCATAGTTAAGACATTGCAGAATATGACATTGTTCTGTAGTGGGTAGGTTCACCACACCACTGGATTACGGATGAAGAACAGAAGCATACATGAAGTGCAAAAGAAGATCACTTGCTCTGTATAGTTTAATTTACATGGTATGAAGAAGGAACTTGGTTGTACAACTGAAAACTTAAATTGAGAAGGACAAACTTTTGTTTATGAAGTACATAATAAACTTTAAACATGCAATTTGATGCAAACACCAAAAATAAACAGCTGTTGACAAAGTTTGAAGGCTTGAGAAGGACAAACTTACATTACTGGTGAAGACAAGCTCTATAAAGCCCTTGTCCATGCTTGATGGGGGGGCAATTCAAGAAGTTTAGCACATAATCTTCTTCATAAGCATTGCCTTTATTCTACATTTTGTTAAGAGTAAATATAGATGTGATAATATACGAAAAAATGGAGAATATTTAAGATAAGATGAAGGGTGATGCTACATAACCAAGTAGCTATAAATGTATGTGCAGCGATACAGGCAAAAGGCAAAGCCAAGAGCAATGCACAGCTAAACTTCTTGATACCAACCTTATGGTAAGAGTAAATATAGATTTGATGTGTAGAAAATGGAGGGCAAAGGAAAATAAGCTGCAGAGTGATGGTACATGAACAACTACCTGTCAATATAAGTACACTGATAAAGGACAACATGTACTTACAAGAACAATGCAGAGCTAAGAAAATTCATTGGCATTGGATATACTCTACACTAATGTAACCATTCATACATATTAGATAATTTGGAGCGAACAATTGATAAGCAAGCTATCATGCATACTGCTGTCACATAATGAACCAGCTTTGTATGCAAGTATAGTGATACAGGACAACAGGTACTAGCAAAGCAGCGGGCGACATATTTGCGATATCCTGTCGTTCTTTTCAAACCGGAATTCTTCTTCGAGCAGATTTCCTGCAAAAAAGATCCGTAAGGCACATGCAGAAAAGTAGAAGTTTAAATTGTCATGTGATTTCATAGACAGTACCTCATCCTGGGAACGAGATCAGTGCATAACAAGGTTTTTCCATTCAATGTCTTCTAAATTTAGCATAGGAGACTTCACCGGAAATTCATTTATAGACTTGCCATCAAAGTGTGATTTCCTCAGGTAACACCGATACTGCTGCAATGCTTCCTTGAAAAGCACAAGCAAGCTTTGCTCGTCATGACTATCCAGATTGACCCTCGCCTAGTTAAAACAATGTAATGTAAAACATTGATGTGTTCGATCAGCAGAAAACAGGAAAATAATAACCATGAATAATAGCACTTACACGTAAGTTGGACAGGAAGATGTGAAAACGGTGTTTGTCTTCACTATAATCTTCCCATGATGGAAATATATGCACGTAGTCCCTAACAACATTGAAAGCATTGCCTTTTAAACTGGGAATAAATGGAATGGGGTTCCAATCTGCAGGAATTGGCCATCTCTGTAGTTGGGATAGGTCTTCGGCCGGTGGACTTGCTGTACTTTTTGCTGGAGTGGGATTTTTCTGTGGTACGGCTGGTGCTATGGCAAATGAAATCGGTATACCTTTTTCTGGAGTCCAGGTCCTGTGTGGTGGGGCTAGTGGTGTGGTCAGTGAAGTATGGGTACAGTCTGCTGGAGTCGGTCCTATGTTTTGTGTCACTAGTTGTACAGCCAATATAAGTGGGGCGCTGTCTGATTTCTCCGGCACCACCATGTTTTTCAAGGACTTTGCTGGTGCTCCTTTAGGTTCAGCAATCACCCTCTTCCTTTTTGATGTATGATGCACAAGAACAACATTTGAGTGGAAAACATGGTATGATGACAGATGGAATATGTATTAATAATGGATGGGCATGGCATCTCGAGTTATATGATGAGTAAACTAAGCAGATGGCAGTGCAACAAAGTAGAAGAAATGCAAGACAACATATGCAAGATACACGCAATCAATAAAACCTTGCCAAATTAGAACAGCACCTTGATGGGTGAACAGGACAGGCCATCGCCTTTGACTCCTCGAGGTTAGAATAGTCATTAGGATGATATTCGAACAAGAATCAACAGGTGGGGGAGCGACGAGTTTCATTGCTTCGAATGGCACTCAATGCCTTGGTGCCAATTTTGTAAGTCATTGCAGTGTTCCACAATATTCTTACGATGCGGATTCGATATTCACCGTAATTGCGTATAATATCGAGAACCATGAAAACATAAATAGTTGTGAGATTATCTTTGTAATGCAGATGATATTCTAATATAGGGCGCCCTGTAAACACTTATGTGCTATCTTTGGATTCGATGAGAGAGCTCATGTGTGCTGTAATATGGTGTATGCATTTATATAATCCGCACAAGTACACAAAAATAGGCTCGTAAGTAAGGATAGCTGGCGGATGATAGGTTCATAATATCTTGTATAAAGAGTTTATTGCCAAACCATGATAACAAGAGCACACAACAACTAGGCAGATCATAGTGTACATAAAGGGTACACCATAACCACGATATATAAATCGGAAAGTGGAACGGCTTGAAAATACGGTGTTGTATTGCCGCTAGTAATTGAAAGCCTATCGATCACGTCTGAGCCAGCTCTATCGAACATGGTAAAGAAGAGCAAGCAGATTTTGGATAATAAAATGTTGGTTGCGCAGTGCCCACACATGAGGAACCAGAGCGCATTAAGAGTGCATCTCCCAGCTGTCTCTCGACCATTTCAGGCGGTTGGATGAAGATCCTATGTCTCTTAACCCTTCTTCTTCCTCGTCTCGATTCTTCCCATGAGAACACCAAGACGGGCCGCCGGCGGACCACCGGCCCCCACCGCCTGTGTTCCTCCGCCACCCCCACCACCCACCTGCGTCGAGTTTTCTTCGTTCGGCGAGGCCCCACAACCACCCAAGCCCTTCGATCGCACCGCGAACTCCGTGAGCTCTGAAAAATCGACCGACCCAATTTTGAAATTTAGTCTCTCGTGATTTAACTAGTGTGGAATATAAAAGGGAAAAATCATAAGCATTGGGAGTATAGTGTTGAGCGTGCCATGGCGGATTTGTAGGTGCAAACTGAACAAAGGCAACTTCACAACCAAGACAAGAAATCAGAGTAAAGCAGTGGCGATCTATTTTCTTGATGCGATAAGTAAGTTGAGCAGATACGAAAGAGTACCGCCTCTGGTGCGGCGCCGTGTACGATCTGCTAAGAATTTGACGGTGCTGCGGTAGCGATGGCTATCAGCGGCGTGGAAGCAGATCTAGGAGGGTAGACGGTGACGGCGGGGCGCGGTGGACGAGACGGTTGTAGGAGCGGCGCCGGCAAGGTGGACGACGGCGGGGATGAAGCGAGAGGACGGGATGCAAGGATCCCGGTCCGAAGGCGTGGATGAGAGAGGTCGATCTCTTGTAATGGACGGCGGCGTCGGGGTATCAGCACCGGCATGGTGGAGGAGGACGGCGGTGGATGGGGTGGCGGACGGCAGCGCACGGAGGAGGGTGGGGTGGAGAGGGTGTTTTGGTGCCCACAGAGTATGAATGGGGAAAAGGGAGGTAGAGAGGAAGGGGGAACCATGTATTCAGGGCGCGCTTGTCTCAAATGCGAGGAAATTTACAAACTTAGCTTACGTTTCAAATTTCTACTACATCACAACAACATTAGCTGGTTGGGGATAGGACGGTAATCTCGCATACACCGAATATTTGCCGACGAGAGTTTGTTTTTGGCGCCCACCGTGTATGAATATGAATCGGGGAGGGAGTCGATTTCGGCCGAGGAGACACTGTGTTTTGGCGCCCATCGTGTATGAATCCGGGTGAGAGGCGGTTACGTCACCTTTGGGTGAAATTACAAACCTACCCCTATCGAAACCTATAGAAATCCAGCAGATAGGCTTTGCGTGGCAGGGATATGCAGTAGTGATTTCCATCTCGCAGATTTTGGTTTGGTGATTCTGCGACTTTCCCGCTTCGTTCAAATTTTGCGAGTGCACGTTTATCGTGCCAACTCAATTCAATCCCGTTTGTATTCTATTGTTTTGGGCGGATCCATTTTCAATTGGAATTACATTCTATATACATCATTTTTATATATACTTTCAAAAGCACAACACCATTTATACATAAATATGGTTTACAAATGGCATGATCTCAGATTCATAAGGTTGTATCCATCAATTTGGATTTTCAAATATTTGAAACCACTTTATGTTGAAATCCAATGTATGCATTCCTCGCTAACTGTCTCCAATTAATGTGTGTTTCATGCGGGGTTTTTTAACTTCTCAAACATGTATAATGTGTTTCACACACGCAACATATAGTGTAATCCCGTTTAGACATTAATTGCATATAAACCATGCATTGTTTGTAATTGAAGAATCTATGGATCACCAATATTGATAAACTATATAACATTACACGTGTGCCCAAATTCAAATGAATATGCATGTTTGATACACCAATTTGCGTTATGATATTATTGATGTCGTGATATCCAGTTTAAATATTTGAATCCCCTTTAATCCAGATATTCGTCTCATATAGCTACCTCTCATGCTTATATAGGACTATCTCTCTGGACCTATACGCGTTCATCGTCTCTCAGGTACTTCTCGTGCTACCTGTATGTCGACAATGATATTTTATCTTCGTAACACACAGACGGTACTCTCTCCCTCGACCTTCATCACTCTATCTCTCCCTAAGTATATCTCGCTCCCTGCTATGTGTCTCTAACTTTGATTCTCCATGTGGAATCTCTTTCTCTCACACAAACACAAAACTTTGTCTCTCGGGGTCTCATTTCTCTCTACTATTCCCATGTGTGCCACTCGCACACCCCTCATCTGAGATGTCTTTCGCTCCTTAGATATGAGAACCTCGACTCTTCCTCTTCAATATCTCTTTCTCACACACAAACACAAACTCTGTCTCCCAGGGTCTCATATTTCTCCATTGTTCTCTTGTATGTCGCTCACACACACCCTCTCTCCCTAGAGATATCTTGTGTTCCCTCATATGTCTCTATAGATATCACTCTTGTTGTGAAATATCTTTCTCTCTCGCAGACACAAAACTTCGTCTCTCTGGATCTCATTTCTCTCTGATATCTGTTTGTATGTGACTCACATGCACCCTCTCTCTATCTCTCTCACACCCACACACACAACCCAACCTTCTGATCCACTCGACTCCTATCTCTAACGCACACTAGCTAGCATCTTTATCTTTCTATTTATCTGTTTCTCCATCAACCTTATTTCTCGCCCTCACTCTTGATTCCTATCACGCACACTACATATGTTTCTCTCTACATGCGGTCAAGTGCCCTCTAACACACATATATAACTTCACCCTTTGAACCACCCGACGGTCACAACACCCAAACTAGCGGATGTCCCTCTAGCTAGCATCTCCATCTCTGTATCTATCTGTAGTTTCTCCGTCAACATTTCTTTCTTTGCACGGAGTCTTGCTTCCTATCACCCACACTATGTATGTCTCTCCATACATATGCATTTATAGGTTGATCTCTTTTGCACAATCGTTGCACCTCACCCCCTCTGCTCGCCATAGATGCATGCTCCAGCCCACGCCACTATCTCTTAAAGAAAAAAACACATGCTCAATTGTCGGGCCTTCTTCCCTGCATTCTCACATGCATGCATATTGTCATACCGATCCGTCTCTCCCATGTCGTTGATCTTATGACTTATGTCTTCTTTCTTTTATCTCGATCATGCTTGGCACACACACATCCCACGATACATGTATACCTCTCACACATGCACGTTCAAGGTCTCTATGTCTCCATCGTAGTTAATTACCCTCAATCCTAACGCCACATCGAATCATTCTCCTCTTTTGTGCACATAACTTCCGCTTTGGATGGGTAAAACACACACTCACACTTAACAATCTCCTTCTAGCTACCCCCAGCGCCTCTCACTCTTCCCCTATAACCCCGAAACCAATAAGACCATCCCTTTGTTTAATTCCTCCTACATGCACCATCGATATATAGTAGTCTTCCTCGGTGTCTCTCGAACAAACACGTTCTCTCGATGTCGACTCCTCTCACGCGCACGCACCTTCTCTTCCCTCTCTATGGCCATTTTCTCTGTCGCACCCCATCGTTGGTGGCCTCTGCCATACACATCACCTCTCTATGATGAAGCCATGCACACTTAAATTACATCCGCCACAGAGGACCCCACGACACACACACACACACACACACACACACACACACACACACACACGCACGCACGCACCCCCCCACACACTAAGACTCCATCTCTCTCTCTCTCTCTCACACACACACACACACACCCCACACACACTTAGACTCCATCTATCTCTCTCTCACACACACACAAACTAAGACTCCATCTCTCTCTCTCTCTCTCTCTCTCTCTCTCTCACACACACACACACACACACACACACCACACACACTAAGACTCCATCTCACACACACATGCTCTAGGCGGAGCATTTGTTCCTACCAACCTTCATCCAACCTTACCCGTATGATAAACAATCACCTTTATTTACTTGCATAACATGGACAATTCCACTTTACTTTAGTAGTCAGCAAACTTATCATCTGTACCCTTATAAAAAAACGAGTTGGCGATGATGGTGTGCCTGCCATCTTGTAATACAGACCGTATGATCTATATCTGACGGATAGAAAGCAAACTATGATAATTTTACAAAAGATACCCGCACCTCTCTCCACATCATTATCTCCGCAACCTCATTGCTCAGCAATTAAAAAGGAATAAGTCTCGAACAATCTAGCATGCATGGTGGCCGCTGCCACGCCGGCGCTATCCATCCCCATGCCTCCGCCCATTCCGACCACCACCACCACCACGCCCCTCCTCCTCGCCTTATCTCTCATCTTTCATTTTTTCGATGACATTCTTGAGATACCAGTTTTCCGATAAAATTCTCGAGATATCATTAGTTTTTACACATGGGATTACTCCTGCATGGGTCAATCACAACAGGTGTTTTATAAAAAAATGCATATTGATGTTCCGTGCAATGCACGAGAATCTTGCTTGTAATTACATAATGCAAATCACGAGCAGGAAGTGACATTTTCTTTGACACAACCACGTTAACATGGCCACGTAAATCACTAGCTAAAGTAAATACAATTATACTTATATCCCGATGCAAAAGGTTGAGTACATGTCCGAAGAGTAGAGTCGCACACATGCACTCTGTCTCTCAGAATCTCTCTCTCACATACACACCAGTTACATGACGCCCACTTAAGCAGACACGAGTATGTTACAATTTGTGCATCCACGGGTACACGTGATGCTGCGCATTTATTTTAGTCGGAAGGCAAACCCAAACAGTAGCTGCATTCATTCCCCTCCCGCCGCCTCTTCTCTAGTCGCCGTCGCCCGGTAGCCATGGGCCGGCCGAAGGTAACAACATACACCATACTCCCGCTGGAGCGGCGCTTTAATATGGAAATTTTAGTGGTCATGCATGCATCTTTTTGTGCTAGCACTCCTATATAAGGGTTGACGATGCGCTTCCATGGACGTGCAGGCGGTGGAAGAGGAAGGAGAAGGGAAGCGGGCTGTGGAGTAACATTTTTTACCACAATTTCTTAGGAAACTGAGTGCAATAATTGAGTAGTTTTGCAAACTACCAGTACTACACCTGAAACGGTTCAAAACCTATACTCCCTTGCCAGCGCGCGCTTCCCGCGTGAAACGGTCAGCGTCGACCTGGAGCGTCAATGCCGCATTAATGCCCGACCAGAGCGGAGGTGACCTCTCACTGGCGCCGGCTTTGAAGTGGCGCGACGGCCGAGAGAGCGCCGCTTCCCGGTGCACGCGACTTCTCCGCGTCGAGACTGGCCATAGGCCCTGTTTGGATCCATTGGTTAGAGTTAGTTTGAGCTAGTTGGGGCTCAAATAGCCCTAAAGTATCCAAGCATGAGGGTTTAAATTGGAGCAAGTTGCACCGAACCCACCAAAAAAAAACTATCCCACCCAAGAGGTGCTAACTAGAGATAGTTCTCATTGGGACCACTGAAAAATCACTTTTCTCTCTCCACGAAGTGCATTTATTGTCAATCTAACCCTGTCACCCAAAGACATCTTTGGCTACAGTTAGTTCAGGGTTAGTCATGAGTTAGTCTGACCTCTAGCTAAGTTAGAGTATCAAACAGGAGCAGTATAGGACATGCAAGTTGCTCAAAGCATACAGGCAAATTAAACGTGAAAGGATTTTTTTCCTTTTGGAAACAGAACATGATAGGAATATTTTTAGAATGCTCTTGGCATGTCGCTAACATGTGATAGTTAACCGACCTCAATAGACGGCAGAAACGCCAGCCCGTCGCGCCGATAGAGACGAGGAGGAGAAGCGTCTGAGGCTGCTGGATTACTAGAGATAGGCGTTGCACGGAAGCCAAGAAATATGGTGATAGCGTGGGTTAGCCATGTACTAGTATGATGTAACTACTTTGGGCTGCCATGTTTCGTACTCTTCCGGTCCAATCGTGGAGATGATTGGTTAATTTTATATCGCTGAATAATATTAAATATTATGAGTGCAGACGCTCCACCACGAGGTTCCTTGCTCCTTCTCGGTCGTCCGGAATCTATGTTCTTCCACTCTATTTTTTTACGTGAGCTTTGTTCATCCTTTTGCCAACACGCGAGACATCTAGCATCAAGGTGCACGTGTTACGCAAGGATCGTTCCATCTATATGGAGAACATGTGGGACTGGAACTACGAGACGGACATGTACCCAGGAGTGGACGTACGAATCTGAGTAACGTAGCGCAGTAAGTGAAGTAGAAAGGCACAAATGGTATGAACATGCGTGGCATATAGGGTGTGTTTGGTTGCGTTCTCGTCTCAGCATAGTTGTTCCCTCTTCATGCATGCTCAACTCAACATCCCTCTTCATGCATGCTCTCTTCATGCATGCTTCTAGTGTATTTGTGCTAAACTAGTGTGGACTCATGCACCCTCCATACACTCTACCAAACACTCAAAAGTAGGTCGAGAAGGGAACTCTTAGGCGGCATTTGTCTCTTACTATGTACTACCACTAAATGTTGTACGTGCAATGCACGGTGATGTTATGGAGTACGTGCCTAAGTACTCTACTACTACTATATTAGTTGCAGGCACATATTAACTTTTATATTTGTTTACGTGTATGCCCTGAGACCTTCCAACTAGACGTGTCTTTCTCTCCAGGTCGCACTTTGTATCGTTCATACCACTAAGTACTACTACGTGTGGTCTCCGACCCAGAAGTGGAAGAAGTGGAGACGCTCTACCACGCTGTTTTTTCGCTGGGCTCTACCACGCTGTTCATGTCCCACTCCTTTCACGACGTGTGGGACATCCAAGACGCGTCGTGTTTGGCACCCTTCGTCAGAAGAGTTGAAACGCTAGCATTCATCGAAATAAAAAAATTATAAATCGGCGGTGATACTATTTTTTGCGAACCAATCAGCAGTGATACTATACCGCGGTTTCCTTGCTCCTCGATATCGGAAAGAATACTTCCGTTCGCCAACATGTGGGACGTCGACCATCCTGGTCCACTTGCCATGCACGCAGAACTCCAAGGAGAGTCACCTGTGTCGTATGCGTCGTGATAACAATGACTAATGAGCCGTCAAATCACAGGCCCACTTCCCACTTTGAAGTTGCTCGGACGAAGGAACCATCATGACTTCGTTGAATTCCTCTTCTTGAAGAAAATTACTGTACCAGCAGATCTTGCTAGCTCTGATGATTTACTCCAACAGAGGCCTCCTTTCGTTCATAGGATAGGAATATGAAAATTATAGGAAGTGAGATGACATGCATCTCAATTCCTCAGAGAAAGAGATGCCATTTGATGCTTAGGATAGGATTTTTTCCATTTAGTCTAGGCTAATGTCTTTGGTAATTTGTTCTAAAAACTACAGTAGTAACTAGTAGTCTTGGTACATGCTCGTGCAATTGGTGTGTCACCGACATGCGGGCCGATGTCCGCTGGGCCCACATGTCAAGAACTCCAAACGCATCTCTGCATTAAGTCATCAAGCAGCGTCCGCATTCACGCCTCGAAGAACCTACTCCGCGCCAGCTTGTCCATCCGTCTGCGTGGCTCATTGCCATTCGCCCGCTATATTAACTTGAGCCCCAGCTCCCAGCCATAGCCAAAGACCCACACTTATTCTCCTCCGTCCTTCCTTCATCGGCACCACTTCAACCATGGCCTCCTGGCGCTCAAAGCTCTCTTGGACGCATTGTCGCAGGAT
Organism: Aegilops longissima; assembly: GCA_021605205.1. Taxonomy (NCBI): domain Eukaryota; kingdom Viridiplantae; phylum Streptophyta; class Magnoliopsida; order Poales; family Poaceae; genus Aegilops; species Aegilops longissima. The sequence continues at coordinate 101,124,537 of CM038678.1, read as the reverse complement.
CATACAAGGGACATCGGCGGCTCCGCTCCGGGCGCGCTTCAAAGCTCTCTTCGACATACTGTCGCAGGAGCAAACGAAGGAGATCGCGCGGCACCCCGGCCGCCCTCCGCCGCCCGACCACGAAGCCGGGCGCAGTGGCGCTTGGCGCAGCCAGCAGCGAGGAAGAGTAGTGCACGGTAGGTCTCCGCCGCTCTGGTCCCGGGAAGGCCACCGCTACTCCACTCAGTCGACGCCAAGCTTGGTGGGGTAAACATCGGCGATCGATTAGCCGCTTGACGGCAACGTGTAGGAGGAAATCTTCAGAACCTTGTGCTTTGGAGGAGGAGGTTATCAAGGCGGATGAGGAGGAGGCAAAGGCAATGGCTGGCTTTCTCGGGTTCATGGCCGGACATGGTGGTCGGGCGCCGACGATCGTTTAGATTAGGTTTACAGTAGGTTTTAGTACGGTTTGTGCGAAATATGTAATGAATTTCGTCCAGTTTGTAGGAAAAGTTTTCGAAATGTAATGAATTTCATCCGATTAATTTGAAATTTGTTTTGTTTGCACGAATTTTGTCCGGTTAGTTCATATAGTTGTCGAAAAGTATGCGGGCAGCATCAGATGGAATCCATCAGTGTCCTCGGACAGTTGCCGGTGTAAATTTGTGGGCCAGTATTGGAGATGCCCTAACTATCATGCTATAATCGCTAACAATCCTCCATTATTTTGCAGGAACAGTTATGCCTCGATCAAAATCAGATCCGCGGTGTTTCACCTCCCCGCCAGAAGAGTGTAAACTCTTGCTTACATAAAATGGAGCAAGTGGATGGCATCAGAGCACGTCATATCACTCGAACTAGCCCGCCTAACGAGCGGAAAGCACCGCCCTCGTCATTTTGTTCTGGATTTCTATCGATCGATCGCGCGAAAATGTTACGCTTCGCAAGTTCGAAAGGAAAAGGCGGCACACTTACGACTCGTACGCGTCGCAACCCCGAGAGTCTGACTCGCACGCCGCTCATGCGTTGTCTTGCAATTTCACTGACATGTGGGACCGTAACTGAATAAACCGTCGATAGCCGAAATTTAATCACTCGGTAGGCGTCGGCTGAGAAGAGAGAAACGGGGGAGGGAGAAGAGATCGCCCGCCCGCTGCGCACGGACTCCAAGAAATATATGATGATAACGTGAGGTGGGCCATGCTGGAGTCCGGACCGCTTCCGAATCCCGCTCTCACCTCCCTGGCCCGTCAAGACGCCAGCTGCCCGCTGCATGCATAGCAAGTAGTCCCCGCTTATGTGGAGGAGAGAGAGGCATTGACAAAGTCAAGGAGTAACAGTGGAGACAATAGCTTTTATCAAAAATAAACAATGAATACTCGTTGCTCGTCCTCTATATCGGAAAGAATACTTTCATTCGCCGACATGTGGGACGCCGACCATCTGGTCCACCCGCCATGCACAAAATTATCCTGGTCTACCCCGATCGATCGCAGGCCCAACCTTTCACACTCAGTAAGTTGTTCGGACGAAGGAACCATCATGACTTCGTTGAATTCTGCTTCTTCAAGAAAACTTACGTACCACTTAATATCGCTACCACACGCCAAGACCGGACGACACTATACCACGCCATATCACCGAAACCCACTAGGCCAAACTAGCCCGCCTAGGTCATCTATTTTGGAATGGAGGAGTACGTCTCAGACTGCTATGATTTTGTGTTGCACGTTCTCTGTACTTTTGCTATGATTTTCCTACCCTATGAACCAAATTGTGACGCCCCCGATTTAATCGTACACTAATCATGCATGCAAATGTGTACGATAAGGATCAAGGACTCACGAAAGATATCACAACACAACTCTAAAAATAAAATAAGTCATACAAGCATCATAATACAAGCTAGGGGCCTCGAGGGCTCGAATACTAGTGCTCGATCATAGACGAGTCAGCGGAAGCAACAATATCTGAGTACAGACATAAGTTAAACAAGATGCCATAAGATGGCTAGCACAAACTGGGATACAGATCGAAGAGGCGCAGCCTCCCGCCTGGGATCCTCCTAAACTACTCACAGTCGTCGTCGCTGGCTGCACGTAGTAGTAGGCACCTCCGGTGTAGTAGTCGCCATCGACGGTGGCGTCGCTCCGGCTCCATCGCTGGTTGCAGCAATCGAGTAGAGGTAGGGGAAAAGGGGAACAAGGCAACCGTGAGTACTCATCCAAAGTACTGCAAGCAAGGAGCTACACTACATATGCATGGATATATGTGTAAAGGGCCATATCAAGGACCTGAATCGCAGAATGCCGGAATAAGAGGGGATAGCTAGTCTTATCGAAGACTACGCTTCGGTCACCGTCTTGCAGCATGTAGAGGAGGGTAGGTTGAAGTCCTCCAAGTAACATCACATAGCAATAATCCTACCCGCGATCCCTCCTCATATCCACGAGAGAGCGACCACCGGTTGTATCCGCACTTGGAAGGGTGTGTTTTATCAAGTATCCGGTTCTAGTTGTCATAAGCTCAAGGTACAACTCAAGTCGCCCTGTTATCAAGATCACGGCTATTCGAATAGATTAACTTCCCTGCAGGGGTGCACCAACTTACCCAGCACGCTTGATCCCATTTGGCCGGACACACTTTCCTGGGTCATGCCCGGCCGCGGAAGATCAACACGTCGCATCCCCACCTAGGCACAACAGAGAGGCCAACACGCCGGTCTAAACCTAAGCGCGCAGGGGTCTGGGCCCATCGCCCTGAGCACACCTGCATGTTGCGTGGGCGACCGGAAGCAAACCTAGCCTAGCAGGCGTTCCAGTCCAATCCGGCGCGCGCCGTCAGCCGACGTCTCAAGTGCTTCGGTGATACCACGACGCCGGATACCCATAACTACTCCCGCGTAGATGGTTAGTGCGTATAAGCTCAGAGCCAACTCAGATCAAATACCAAGACCTCGTTAAGCGTGTTAAGTATCCATGAACGCCGAACAGGCCAGCCCACCTCTCTCCTAGGCGGTCTCAACCTGCCTGCCGCTCCGCCACAAAGATCCACTCGCGGGTGCTCCACCACCGACTCGACTTTAGTCTCCACATGTATCATGTATAAGTATATAGTATATACCCGTGATCACCTCCCGAGTGATCACGGCCCGATAGTATAGCACGGCGCAGATTTAACAAGAATGTAGGGCCACAGATGAAAGTACTAGCATCCTATACTAAGCATATAGGATTGCAGGAAAGGTAACAACAAGAGTAACAAGGACAAAGCTATGCAGCAAAGATAGGAGTATCGAAAGCAAGAATATGCTACACTACTCTAATGCAAGCAGATAGAGAAGAGTAGGCGATATCCGTGATCAAGGGGGCTTTCTGGTTGCTCGGCAAGAGAGAGGGTCGTCAACACCGTAGTCGAACAAGCAGCAGCGTCGGTCTCGTAGTCTACCGGAGAGAAGAGGGGGAAGAAACAATGAATACCAAGTAAACAGATGCATATCGATGCATGACATGACAAGTAGCGATGCTAGGCGTGCCCTAACGTGGTATGAGGGGGTGCCGGTTAAGGGGGGAAACATCCGGGAAAGTATTCCCGGTGTTTCGCGTTTTCGGGCAGAGGAGCCGGAGGGGAAAAGTTGCAGGTTCGATAGGTTAGGGGTGTGTGGCGGACGAACGGACTGCGTATCCGGATTCGTCTCGTCGTTCTGAGCAACTTTCATGTAGAAAGTATTTTAATCCGAGTTACGGATTAAAAGATACGATTTTCTAAAGATTTTATTAATTTCGGAATTTAATTAATTAATTAATTAATTCGAAAAAATGAATTTATGACGTCAAGATGATGTCATGTCGACGTCGGCGAGTCAACAGGGTTGACTTGGTCAACTGACACGTGGGTCCCGTTAGTCGGTGATCTGCTAACTAATTACCTAGTTTAGTTTAATTAAATGAGTTAATTAGGTTAATTAGCCATTAGGTTAATTAATCAGATTAATTAAATTAATTATTTACTTAATTAATTAATTAATTTTATTCCTTTATTTATTTAATTTCCTTTTCCTTTTTCTTTTTTTTTTTCAAAACGCTCGGGGGGACCTCGCGGTCGATGGCACTAGGTGGTCGGTCGGCCAAAGGCCGACCGGTCAACAGTGGCCGGGCCCCTAGGGCCCACGGGTCGATGACCTGTGGGTGGCCCTGTGTCGGCCACGCCGGGCGGCCGGCGTTGGGGAGCTCCGTGGCGCTCCTTGGCGGAGGGGCGCGGACCGCCGGATTCGCCGTCCGGCGGCCAAAATGGCCGCGGGCGGGTGCGTTCGAAAGTGGAGAGGATGCCGCGTCCAACGGTGGCAGAGGCACGGCCGGACTTGGCCGGAAACGACGCCGACGAGCTCATCGGCGGTGAGGTGGTTCGGGCGCGAGACGACCAGGGCGACCAGCAAGGCCGGGGCTAACGGAAGGTTGGGGGCTGCGCGACGCGCCGAGCACAAGGGCTCGGCCTGCGTGACCATTTGGTCACCGGAAGGGCGCCGACGACGAGATCCGCGACGGGGCGCGGGTACGGTGGGGAACGAGGGGAGAGGAGGGGCCTCACCGAGCGGAGTAGGCGCGAGGGAGGGGGAAAACCGAAGCGCGGTGAGCCGGGCTGAGCCGGAGCGCGACGAAGCGCAGCATCGAGCGAAGCCCGCCATGGCGACCGAAGGGGTCGACCCCTCACGGCGACAGAGCGGGCAGGGAGGGAAAAGCGGGCGATGCTCACGGTGGGGAGACGCGAGGGTCTCGGAACGGGCTCGGGGCGGTCGGGGCGCCCGCCGGGAGGAGGGCGGGAGGCGGCTGTCCGGCGATGCGGATCCGACGAGGTGGGAGTCGGGGACGGTCCCGAGGCGACGAGGGGGGTCTGGCGCCCTGCGCGGCCGGTCGGGGAGGAGGGGAGGAGGACGAGCGTCGGTGGGGCGGGGCGCCGGCGTCGGGGGCGACGGGATCGGGCGGATCCCGATCCAGATTGGCGGGGGAGGGAGGAGAAGGGATCCGGGAATGGGGTGTCGGCTAGGGTTTCCGCCGATCGGGGGGGTTATGGGAGTGAGGGGTGGGCGGGCTGGGCTGGCCGGCTGGGCCAGGTGGGCTTGGCCCAGTTTGGCCTGTGGGGTTTTTATCCCCCTCCTTTGTTTTATTTCTCTTTTCTTATTTTCCTTTTTTGTTTTAATTTATTTTAAAGTACTCAGACACTTTATAAAAATGTGTGCACCCCACCATAATTAACTTTGTAATATTTGACAACCCCCGAACATTTTAGTTTTGATTTTTTGAAAACTTTTATTGCCATCATAATTTTGAATTGAAATTTGAAACAGTTTGGAATTAACCCGTGGTTAGCTACAGTGACAAAGGTGACGTGGCACCATCAACGTGAGATTACTGTAGCATGATTATCCGGGCGTTACAAATCTCCTCCACTACAAGAAATCTCGGCCCGAGATTTAGGAGGTAGAAGGAAAGAGTGCGGGTATTCATCACGAAGACGATCCTCACGCTCCCGTGTGGCTTCGCTTCTTGAGTGATTTGACCATCGAACTTTGAGGAACTTGATCGCCTTTCCGACGCGGGCGGCGCTCAGCTTGGTCGAGAATGCGGACCGGATCCTCTTTATAGGAGAGGTCTGTTGCAATTCGAGCACTTCATGGTCCATCGCTCGGATTGGGTCCTTGAAGCAGCGCCGGAGTTGTGACACGTGGAACACATCGTGAACCTGAGAAAGATTCGACGGAAGCTCCAGTTGATATGCCACTTTTCCACGCTTCTCCAGAATAGTGAATGGGCCAATATAGCGAGGAGCTAGCTTGCCCTTGATCCCGAAGTGGTGAGCACCCTTCATTGGTGTAACACGAAGATAGGCCTTTTCGCCAGGTTGATAGACCATGTCTTTGTGATGACGGTCATAATTACTCTTTTGACGTGACTGAGCAGTCTTGAGATTCTCACGAATAATGCGGACTTGTTCTTCGGCATGTTGGATTATATCCGGACCGAAGAGTGGACGTTCCCCAGTTTCTGACCAGTTCAGAGGGGTTCGGCACTTTCGTCCATATAACACTTCGAAGGGGGCCATCTTCAGACTAGCTTGATAGCTATTATTATAAGAGAACTCAGCATACGGGAGAGATTTCTCCCATTTCTTGCCGAAGGAAATAACACAAGCTCGAAGCATGTCTTCGAGAACTTGGTTGACACGTTCAACTTGCCCTTGTGACTGCGGATGAAACGCAATACTGAAAGATAAATGAGTCCCCATAGCTTCTTGAAAACTTGCCCAGAATCTTGAAGTGAATAAACTGCCACGGTCCGAGCTGATAACCAGTGGAATACCATGAAGTGAAACAATTCTGGACATATAGAGCGTTGCAAGCTGACTAGCAGTGATCGTTTCTTTGACCGCCAGAAAATGAGCAACTTTAGAAAGCCGGTCAATGACGACAAGAATTGCATCATTACCTTTCTGCGATTTGGGAAATCCAGTGACAAAGTCCATTTCAACATGGACCCATTTCCATTCAGGAATAGAGATAGGTTGCAGAGTTCTAGCAGGCCTTTGATGTTCTGCTTTGATACGACGGCAAACGTCACACTCAAAGAACATAGCGAGCAATGTCTTGCTTCATATTAGACCACCGTAATCTCTCGGCTAATGTCTTGATACATCTTTGTACTACCGGATGGATACATAGAGGTGTATCATGAGCTTCTTTCATAACCTTCTCGAGTCATATTCAGGTTTTCCTTCTTACACGGCACCACTAGGCGGCCTTTGAAGTACAAGGCGCCATCATCAAGAATAGTGAAGAATGAGGATTTCCTTCTTTGAGGTCGCGCTTAATCTTGTAGACTTGAGTCAAATCCTGCATTGTCTTTATGGTGCCCACGAGATCGGGTTCAACAGCAGGTATAGAGGGAACCCTAGGAAACAACACGGAGATTCATCTTATGAACTCGGAGGAGGGGAGCGAGTGCACCGGAGGAACAATATGGAGGTTCAGCCTTCTCAATTCTTCAACAAGTGGGAGCTGAACTTTGTGAACTCAAGGTGGTTGCAGAAGACTTATGCTCAAAGCATCAGCCATTACATTAGCCTTGCTCGGTGTATAGGAAATACTCAAATCAAAATCTACAACAGTCTCCATCCATCTCTCGCCGACGGAGGTTCAGGTCTGGCTGAGTAAACAGATACTTCAGACTTTGGTGGTCGGTGAAGATCTCGCAACGACATCGAGAAGGTAATGTCGCCATCGCTTCAAATGCATGAATGACAGCAAGAAGCTCGAGGTCGTGGAACTGGGTAGTTCTCTTCGTGAGGGCTTAATTGCCGAGAGGCATAAGCAACCACTTTGCGCTCTTGCATTAGGACACCGCCTAATCCTTGACGGGAAGCGTCGCAGTAAATGACGAAGTCCTTCTTAGTATCAGGAGGAGCTAGCACTGGGGCAGAAGTCAACTTGTCTTTGAGTGCCTGGAAACTTTCCTGACATTTATCTGTCCATTGGAATTTGACGCCCTTATGCAACAGGTTAGTCATAGGCCTGGCAATCTTGGAGAAGTTCTCATTTAATCGACGGCAATAGTCTGGCGAGACCGAGAAAACCGACTTGCTTAACATTCTTCGGAGGAGTCCAATCAAGAATAGCCCGAACCCTTTCAGGTTGACGGCAATACCATCCTTAGAGATGACATGCCCAAGATAGGTTACTTCGGAAGCCGAATTCACATTTGGAGAACTTGGCATAAAGTTGATGCTCTCGTAGCTTTTCCAAAGACAAGACTAAGATGTTCAAGATGTTCTTCTTCATTCTTGGAAAATATCAGGATATCATCCAAATAAACCACGATTTAACTTGTCGAGGTAATCCATGAATATATAGTTCATCGAGGCGAGAGAAGGTGGCTGGAGCATTGGTTGCCGAAGACATGACGGTGTACTCGTATGAACCATAACGAGTCACAAATGCGGTCTTGGGGATATCCTCCTCACGAACACGGATCTGGTGGTAACCCAACCTCAAGTCGAAGTTTAGAGAACACCGAGCGAACCAGCCAGCTTGATCATAAAGATCATTGATCCGAGGAAGAGGATACTTATTCTGAATGGTAGCTTGATTTAAAGGACGGTAGTCTTGGACCAATCGGTTTGTCCCATCCTTCTTCTTGACAAAGAGAGAAGGTGCTCCCCAAGGAGAGCAACTTGGGCTAATGAAACCACTTTGAAGAGATTTGTCGATTTCCTCCTTGAGCTCAAGGAGTTCATGCGGCGGCATCTTGTAGGGTCGCTTGGCTATAGGAGTGGTGCTCGGTTTCAAGTCGATGACGAATTCGACAGCTCTAGCAGGGGGAATCCTGGAAGTTCTTCAGAAAGACGCCCTGGAAGGCGCGAACGACAGAATGTTTTCAATACCCTCGAGTGGTGCAGCGCTCAAGGCATTCAATGCATAGAGCCTTGCCTCGGCATTTTGCACCGATGAGCTTGGTAAGTGACTATTTCATCCAAGGGTGTAGCAGATGGACGGTCTTTGTGGCGCAGACTATGGAAGCGATATCGCCTTTAACCAATTCATTCCCGAATGAGGTCAATGCTACAAGACTTCAACACGATGGGAGAGACAAGGAATTCCAGTCCTTCAATTTCAACGGGAACGTTGCTAAAATCATGGAGGTTCGACATTGGCCTGCTGGGTGTGTACTAATAGTGAAGCATTCATGTCTTCACATTTAATGTCGTGCAAGCATGCAAAATCTTCGACATGAATGAATGCGATGCACCAGATCAAATAGAACGATCTTCGGTAATTGAATTTACGAGAAGTGTACCCATCACGAGAGCAGGTTGGTCTTGAGCTTCGCTCAGTCAACGTGGTTGGCCTGCACTCGACCATAAGGCTTGGCGGTGTTGTTGCGGGCTGGGTGTTACCACGGCGGCCGCCGAAAGGGCCACTGATTCGGTTCTGTTGCATTCTCTAGCACGGTGCCTGGTTGCCCACACCAAGCACAAGCCATTATTGGGAGTGGGAACAGGAGCTTGGGGTGGTGGAGCTGGAAGCTTTGGCTGCTTAGTTGAAGTAGGCGACGAGGTGCAGCATAGCTCGCCTTGGAGCAGTGCATTCGGCTGGTACATGCTGTTGGGAATCCATATCTTCACGCCTGCGAGGACGGGCCCAAGATGAGCCCGTGTCACGGTTATGCTGTTAGAGCTCTGGTATTCCTGCGCACCAGTTTCGACATTGATAGCCTTGTTCACCAAGGTGGTGAAATCAGCAAAGTCGTGCACTAGAAGTGCGAGCTTGATGTCAGCTTGAAGGCCGTCACGGAACTTCTCTTGCCTGCGTGCATCAGTTGCAATATCCTCTTCAGCATAGCAAGACAAGTCCAAGAACTCTCGCTGATAAGCTTCAACAGTCTTGTTGCCTTGGGTGAGGTTGCGGAACTCACTCTTCTTCCGGTCCATGACCCCTTGAGGGATGAAACGGGCACGGAAGGCAGCTTGGAAGTCTGGCCAGGTGATGAGTGTTCCAACTGGCAGAGTACGCCTGTGGCTGTCCCACCATTGAGCTGCAGGTCCCTTCAGAAGAAGGAAGCAAAGGTGACATAGTGGCGGGGGCTACATCAGCAGACTCCATCTCATAGGTGATGTCACGGAGCTACCATCAACATCCAAATGGCTGGGTTGAGCTGCGGTACACACCGGGTTCAGCGTATGAAATCCTCGCAGAGTTGTTGTGTTTGGTTGCTGGTTCATATTGGGGCGAGGAAGGCGAGCCATCATGTTTTCCATGAACTGGCGATTCATCTCAAGTTGTTGGATCATACCAGCCATGTACTCAAAGCGGTGGTGGGAAGTTGCCACCACGACCACGCACCAGCTGGTCTAACCATCCCGCTAATATATAACAAGGGTAGTTCAGCATTTGAGAAATTAAGCAAAGGACAAGAATCATTCATGATGAAACATGCATAATGAAAGCAGATGATAGGAACTACATAGTAGTCGGCATATCTTACAAAAAGGATCATGCATAGAGTTCGCACATAGAGTTCGAAGACATAGACTAAGTCATCATAGGCGGCACGCAGTGCTCATGCGAATGCATCTATCACTAACAAGCAAGCCTACATCACCCCACGCGGCATCGCTGGAGGTAGTCAGAGCTTCGAAGTCTGGTAGTGCGGCAAAGGATAGTCCTCCACGCTGCTGACTGGGGCCGCGGATACTCACGGTGCTGAACCCGCCCACCAAGTGGCGAAGAGGACCAAGTGCGGAGAGTAGCCTCCCACGCCCGCCACCGACACCCCGGGGCATCACGGTCTGGCTGGGTAGATCATGAACGCGCAGCTCTCCGGATCGGACAAAGGTGCAGAGCGCCGAGCACGGTAAAGGTGCCGACGGGTGATGTACAACTCGTGGCGAAGAGCTCGGTTAGTTCGATCCAGCCCATCAGCATGCAGAACAAAGTTCTGATGGTAGAAGGGCTCTCGGGTGACAGTGGAGTAGGCAGCAGTGTAGTAACCCTCCTCACCAACATCAGATGCGATAGCAATGTGCCTAAGGGGGAGGTATCCAACTCCCGATACTCTCCACGAAGACGTGTCGAGCAAAGCATAAGCAGCATCATGGACTGCCATATCGACAGTCACCCCAACACCATGTGCGGTGCAAAGACAAGAGTGGAGTCATACTCCCGAGAGTAGAGGTGGACGATAGCTCGGCATCGCTCCCGGTTAAAGTCCCGATACTCCTCATAGACGGTGTACTCAGGGTGCCGGCGATAACCCAGATAGGTCATCATCTCGCTAGCACCGCAGTGATCCCGAGGCACCAATGGCCGCCGTGTGGCGCACGACCTGCCTCGTGGGTTCCATCTGAAAACAAAGACGCTTCAAAGGAGTCAAATGACAAGGTGGAAATTGATCAAAATATAATTCCAAGAAACAACTATGGCTTTATCCAACTTTGGGGTGAATGTGGTCACGGGATCCTAGTGTTAGTTAGTAAAATCGTTTATCCCGAGTAGAAGAGAGTTCAGAGTCCCAGAGTAAAGGTCGAGGAGTAAAAGATCCTAGTACCACCCGATGGCAACGTGGGCCGTAAGGCACACAGCCAAGTTAGTAAAAGTTTTGCAATGTCTAGACTCGACTTCGCCAAGGAGTGTGGAAGGGGATTCCTACAGTAGTCGGCTCGATATTAACTTCAGACGCCTCGATTTAATCGTACACTAATCATGCATGCAAATGTGTACGATAAGGATCAAGGACTCACGGAAGATATCACAACACAACTCTAAAAATAAAATAAGTCATACAAGCATCATAATACAAGCTAGGGCCTCGAGGGCTCGAATACAAGTGCTTGATCATAGACGAAGTCAGCGGAAGCAACAATATCTGAGTACGACATAAGTTAAACAAGATGCCATAAGATGGCTAGCACAAACCGGGATACAGATCGAAGAGGCGCAGCCTCCGCACGGGATCCTCCTAAACTACTCCCGGTCGCCGCCGGGCTGCTGCGTAGTAGTAGGCACCTCCAGTAGTAGTAGCCATCGACGGTGGCGTCGGCTCCTGGGCTCCATCGCTGGTTGCAGCAATCGAGTAGAGGTAGGGGAAAAGGGGAACAAGGCAACCGTGAGTACTCATCCAAAGTACTGCAAGCAAGGAGCTACACTACATATGCATGGATATATGTGTAAAGGGCCATATCGGTGGACTGAATGCAGAATGCCGGAATAAGAGGGGATAGCTAGTCTTATCGAAGACTACGCTTCGGTCACCGTCTTGCAAATGTAGAGGAGGGTAGGTTGAAGTCCTCCAAGTAACATCACATAGCATAATCCTACCCGCGATCCCTCCTCATATCCCCGAGAGAGAGCGACCACCGTTGTATCCGCACTTGGAAGGGTGTGTTTTATCAAGTATCCGGTTCTAGTTGTCATAAGCTCAAGGTACAACTCCAAGTCGCCCTGTTATCAAGATCACGGCTATTCAATAGATTAACTTCACTGCAGGGTGCACCAACTTACCAAAGACGCTTGATCCCATTTGGCCGACACACTTTCCGGTCATGCCCGCCGCGGAAGATCAACACGCCGCAGCCCCACCTAGGCACAACAGAGAGGCCAAGACGCCGGTCTAAACCTAAGCGCAGGGTCTGGGCCCATCGCCCGAGCAGCACACCAAGACGCTATGCGGGCGGCCGGAAGCGCACTCTAGCCTAGCAGTGTGTTCCAGTCCAATCCGGCAAGGCCGCCCGTCACGACGACGTCTCGAAGTGCTTCGCCGATACCACGACGCCGGATACCCATAACTACTCCCCCAGAGATGGTTAGTGCGATAAGCTCAGAGCCAACCCAGATCAAATACCAAGACCTCGTTAAGTGTGTTAAGTATCCATGAACGCCGAGCAGGCCAGCCCACCTCTCTCCTAAGCGGTCTCAACCTGCCTGCCGCCCGCCACAAAGATCCACTCATGGTGCTCCACCGGCCGACCGACTTTAGTCTCCACATGTATCATGTATAAGTATATAGTATATACCCGTGATCACCTCCCGAGTGATCACGGCCCGATAGTATAGCACGGCAGACGGACAAGAATGTAGGGCCACAGATGAAAGTACTAGCATCCTATACTAAGCATATAGGATTGCGTAAAGGTAACAACAATAGTAACAAGGACAAAGCTATGCAAAGAAGATAGGAGTATCTGAAAGCAAGAATATGCTACACTACTCTAATGCAAGCAGATAGAGAAGAGTAGGCGATATCCGTGATCGGGGGGCTTGCCTGGTTGCTCTGGCAAGAGAGAGGGGTCACAACACCGTAGTCGAACGGGCAGCAGCAGCAGGCCGGTCTCGTAGTCTAACGGAGAGAAGAGGGGAAGAAACAATGAATACTAAGTAAACAGATGCATATCGATGCATGACATGACAAGTAGCGATGCTAGGCGTGCCCTAACGTGGTATGAGGGGTGCTTAAGTTAGAAACATCCGGAAAGTATTCCGGTGTTTCGCTTTGCAAGAGGAGCCGAGGGAAAAGTTGCAGGTCTCGATAGGTTAGGGGTGTGTGGCGGACGAACGGATGCGATCCGGATTCGACTCGCCGCTCGAGCAACTTTCATGTAGAAAGTATTTTAACCGAAGTTACGGATTAAAAGATATGATTTTCTAAAGATTTTATTAATTTTTGGAATTTAATTAATTAATTATTTAATTCGAAAAAATGAATTTATGACGTCAGCATGATGTCATGCTGACGTCAGCAGTCAACAGGGTTGACTTGGTTAACCTGACACGTGGGTCCCGTTAGTCAGTGACTGTTAACTAATTACCCTAGTTTAGTTTAATTAACTGTAGTTAATTAGGTTAATTAATTAGGATTAATTAAATTAATTATTTACTTAATTAATTAATTAATTAATTAATTAATTTTATTCCTTTTATTTATTTAATTTCTTTTCCTTTTCTTTTTTTTCAAAAACGCTCGTGGGGACCTCTGGTCATTGCACTGGTGGTCCAACAAGAAGGCCGACCGGTCAACAGCCGGGTTGCCCCTAGGGCCCACGGGTCGCTGACCTGTGGGTTGCCCTGTGTCGGCCACGTCGGGCGCCGGCATTGGGGAGCTCCGGTGAGCGCTCCCGGGCGGAGGGGGCGCTGGACTCGCCGGATTCGCCGTCCGGCTGCCAAAATGGCCATGGGCGGTGCGTTCGAAGTGGAGAGGATGCCGTCCAACGGTGGCAGAGGCACGGCCGGACTTGGTTGAAACGCACGCCGACGCAGCTCATCGGCGTGAGGTGGTTCGGCGCGAGAGACCACTGGCGACTCCAACAAGGCTTGTGGCTAACGGAAGGCTGGGGTTGCGCGACGCAGCCGAGCACAAGGGCTCGCCCGTGACCATTTGGTCACCGGAAGGGCGCCATGATGAGATCCGCGACGGGCGCTGGGTACGGAGGGGAACGAGGGGGGAGAGGAGGGGGCCTCACCGAGCGGAGGAGGCGCGAGGGGAGGGGGAAAATCGAGCGCGGTGAGCCAAGGCGAGCCGAGCGCGACGAGCGCTGGCAAGATCGAGCGAAGCTCCGCCATGGCGATCGAAAGGGGTCGACTTTCACGGGCGATAAAGGCGGGCAGGGGAGGGAAGAGCGGGCGATGTTTCACGGTGGGGAGACGCAGAGGGTCTCTAAACGGGCTCGGGACGGCCGGGGCGCCCGCTGGGAGGAGGGCGGGAGGCGGCCGTCC
>CM038678.1:100907564-101110201 GCA_021605205.1 Aegilops longissima | reverse complement strand
TATCACCCACACTATATATGTCTCTCCATACATATGCATTTATAGGTTGATCTCTTTTGCACAATCGTTGCACCTCACCCCTCTGCCGCCATAGATGCATGCTCCAGCCCACGCCACTATCTCTTAAAGAAAAACACATGCTCAATTGTGGGCCTTCTTCCTGCATTCTCACATGCATGCATATTGTCATACCGATCCGTCTCTCCCATGTCGTTGATCTTATGACTTATGTCTTCTTTCTTTTATCTCGATCATGCCAAGCACACACACATCCCACGTATACATGTATACCTCTCACACATGCACGTTCAAGGTCTCTATGTCTCCCACGTAGTTAATTACCCTCAATCCTAACGCCACATCGAATCATTCTCCTCTTTTGTGCACATAACTTCCGCTGGATGGGTAAAACACACACTCACATAACAATCTCCTTCTAGCTACCCCCCGCCTCTCACTCTTCCCCTATAACCCCAAACCAATAAGACCATCCCTTTGTTTAATTCCCTCCTACATGCACCATCGATATATAGTAGTCTTCCTCGGTGTCTCTCGAACAAACACGTTCTCTCGATGTCGACTCCTCTCACGCCAAGACGCACCTTCTCTTCCTCTCTATGGCCATTTTCTCTCTCGCACCCCATCGTTGGTGGCCTCGCCATACACATCACCTCTCTATGATGAAGCCATGCACACTTAAATTACATCCGCCACAGAGGACCCCACGACACACACACACACACACACACACACACACACACACACACACGCACGCACGCACCCCCCCACACACTAAGACTCCATCTCTCTCTCTCTCTCTCACACACACACACACACACCCCCACACACACTTAGACTCCATCTCTCTCTCTCTCACACACACACAAACTAAGACTCCATCTCTCTCTCTCTCTCTCTCTCTCTCTCTCTCACACACACACACACACACACACACACACCACACACACTAAGACTCCATCTCACACACACATGCTCTAGGCGGAGCATTTGTTCCTACCAACCTTCATCCAACCTTACCGTATGATAAACAATCACCTTTATTTACTTGCATAACATGGACAATTCCACTTTACTTTAGTAGTCAGCAAACTTATCATCTGCCCTTATAAAAAACGAGTTGGCGATGATGGTGTGCCTGCCATCTTATGTCTGAACAGTATGATCTATATCGGCGGATAGAAAGCAAACTATGATAATTTTACAAAAGATACCCGCACCTCTCTCCACATCATTATCTCCCGCAACCTCATTGCTCAGCAATTAAAAAGGAATAAGTCTCGAACAATCTAGCATGCATGGTGGCTGGCCGCTTCTTGGCGCTATCCATCCCATGCCTCCGCCCATTCCGACCACGGTCACCACCACGCCCACTCCTCCTCGCCTTATCTCTCATCTTTCATTTTTTCGATGACATTTTTGAGATACCAGTTTTCCGATAAAATTCTCGAGATATCATTAGTTTTTACACATGGGATTACTCCTGCATGGGTCAATCACAACAGTGTTTTATAAAAAATGCATATTGATGTTCGTGCAATGCACGAGAATCTTGCTTGTAATTATATAACGCAAATCACGAGCAGGAAGTGACATTTTTTTGACACAACCACGTTAACATGGCCACGTAAATCACTAGCTAAAGTAAATACCATTATACTTATATCCCGATGCAAAAGGTTGAGTACATGTCCAAGAGTAGAGTCGCACATGCACTCTGTCTCTCGTAATCTCTCTCTCACATACACACCGTTACATGACGCCCACTTAAGCGCATACACGAGTATGTTACAATTTGTGCATCCACGGTACACGTGATGCTGCGCATTTATTTTAGTCGGAAGGCAAACCCAAACAGTAGCTGCATTCATTCCCCCCGCCGCCTCTTCTCTAGTCGCCGCCGCCTTGTAGCCATGGGCGGCCAAGGTAACAACATACACCATACTCCATTGAGCGGGCGCTTTAATATGGAAATTTTAGTGGTCATGCATGCATCTTTTGTGCTAGCACTCCTATATAAGGGTTGACGGTGCGCTTCCCGGACGTGCAGGCGGTGGAAGAGGAAGGAGAAGGAAGCGGGCTGTGGAGTAACATTTTTACCACAATTTCTTAGGAAGCGAGTGCAATAATTGAGTAGTTTTGCAAACTACCAAGACTACACCAAACGGTTCAAAACCTATACTCCCTTGCCGGTAGCGCGCTCCGCGTGAAACGGTCAGCGCCGACTGGGCGTCGATTACGCATTAATGCCCGACCAGAGCGGAGGTGACCTCTCACCGGCGCCGGCTTTGAAGTGGCGCGACGGAGAGAGCGCCGCTTCCGGTGCACGCGACTTCTCCAGCGTCGAGATCGGCCATAGGCCCTGTTTGGATCCATTGGTTAGAGTTAGTTTGAGCTAGTTGGGGCTCAAATAGCCCTAAAGTATCCAAGCATGAGGGTTTAAATTGGAGCAAGTTGCACCGAACCCACCAAAAAAACTATCCCACCCAAGAGGTGCTAACTAGAGATAGTTCTCATTGGGACCTTTGAAAATCACTTTCTCTCTCCATGAAGTGCATTTATTGTCAATCTAACCTGTCACCCAAAGACATCTTTGGCTACAGATTAGTTCAGGGTTAGTCATGAGTTAGTCTAACCTCTAGCTAAGTTAGAGTATCAAGCAGAGCAGATAGGACATGCAAGTTGCTCAAAGCATACGAGCAAATTAAATGCGTGAAAGGATTTTTTCTTTTGGAAAGCGAACATGATAGGAATATTTTTAGAATGCTCTTGGCATGTCGCTAACATGTGATAGTTAACCGACCTCAATAGACGGCAGAAACGCCAGCCCGTCGCGACTTTGATAGAGACGAGGAGGAGAAGCGTACAGGCTTTGGATTACTAGAGATAGGCGTGTACGGAAGCCAAGAAATATGGTGATAGCGTGGGTTAGCCATGTACTAGTATGATGTAACTACTTTGGGCTGCCATGTTTCGTACTCTTCCAAGTCCTTTGTGGAGATGATTGGTTAATTTTATATCGCTGAATAATATTAAATATTATGAGTGCAGACGCCCACCACGAGGTTCCTTGCTCCTTCTCGGTCGTCCAGGAATCTATGTTCTTCCACTCTATTTTTTACGTGAGCTTTGTTCATCCTTTTGCCAACACGCGAGACATCTAGCATCAAGGTGCACGTGTTATGCAAGGATCGTTCCATCTATATGGAGAACATGTGGGACTGGAACTACTGAGGCGGACATGTACCCGAGGGTGGGCGTGCGAACTGAGTAACGTAAGCGCGATGAAGTGAAGTAGAAAGGCACAAATGGTATGAACATGCGTGGCATATAGGGTGTGTTTGGTTGCGTTCTCGTCTCAAGCATAGTTGTTCCCTCTTCATGCATGCTCAACTCAACATCCCTCTTCATGCATGCTCTCTTCATGCATGCTTCTAGTGTATTTGTGCTAAACTAGTGTGGACTCATGCACCCTCCATACACTCTACCAAACACTCAAAAGTAGGTCGAGAAGGGAACTCTTAGGCGGCATTTGTCTCTTACTATGTACTACCACTAAATGTTATACGTGCAATGCACGGTGATGTTATAGAGTGCGTGCCTAAGTACTCTACTACTACTATATTAGTTGAGGCACATATTAACTTTTATATTTGTTTACGTGTATGCCCGAGACCTTCCAACTAGGCGTGTCTTTCTCTCCAGTCGCACTTTGTATCGTTCATACCACTAAGTACTACTACGTGTGGTCTCAGACCCAAGTGGAAGAAGTGGAGGCGCTCTACCACGCTGTTTTCTTCGCTGGGCTCTACCACGCTGTTCATGTCCCACTCCTTTTCGGCGTGTGGGACATCCAAGACGCGCCGTGTTTGGCACCCTTCGTCGTAAGAGTTGAAACGCTAGCATTCATCGAAATAAAAAAATTATAAATCGGCGGTGATACTATTTTTTGCGAACCAATCAGCAGTGATACTATACCATGCGGTTTCCTTGCTCCTCGATATCGGAAAGAATACTTCCGTTCGCCAACATGTGGGGCGTCGACCATCTGGTCCACTTGCCATGCACGCAGAACTCAAGGAGAGTCACCCAGTCGTCGCGTCGCAGTAACAATGACTAATGAGCCGTCAAATCACAGGCCCACTTCCCACTTTGAAGTTGCTCGGACGAAGGAACCATCATGACTTCGTTGAATTCCTCTTCTTGAAGAAAATTACTGTACCAGCAGATCTTGCTAGCTGATGTTACTCCAACAGAGGCCTCCTTTCGTTCATAGGATAGGAATATGAAAATTATAGGAAGTGAGATGACATGCATCTCAATTCCTACAGAGAAAGAGATGCCATTTGATGCTTAGGATAGGATTTTTTTCCATTTAGTCTAGGCTAATGTACTGGTAATTTGTTCTAAAAACTACAGTAGTAACTAGTAGTACTGGTACATGCTCGTGCAATTGGTGTGTCACTGACATGCGGGCCAGATGCCCGTTGGGCCCACATGTCAGTAACCCAAACGCATCTGCAGTTAAGTCACTGAAGCAGCGTCCGCATTCACGCCCGAAGAACCTACTCCGGCGCCAGTTGTCCATCCGTCTGCCGTGGCTCATTGCCATTCGCCCGCTATATTAACTTGAGCCCCAGCTCCCAGCCATAGCCAAAGACCCACACTTATTCTCCTCCGGTCCCTTCCTTCTGTCGGCACCACTTCAACCATGGCCTCCTGGCGCTCCGAAGCTCTCTTGGACGTACTGTCGCAGGATCATACAAGGGACATCGGCGGCTCCGCTCGGGCAAGGCTCCAAAGCTCTCTTCGACATCTCTGTCGCAGGAGCAAACGAAGAGATCGCATGGCACCCCGGCCGCCCTCCGCCGCCGACCACTAAGCGTTGGCAAGGCGTCTGTGGCGCAGCCGGCAGCGAGGAAGAGTAGTGCACGGTAGGTCTCGCCGCTCTCGGTCCGGAAGGCCACCGCTTCTCCACTCGGTCGGCGCCAAGCTTGGTGGGGTAAACATCGGCGATCGATTAGCCGCTGACGGCAAGCGTGTGAGGAAATCTTGAGAACCTTGTGCTTTGGAGGAGGAGGTTATCAAGGCGGATGAGGAGGAGGCAAAGGCAATGGCTGGCTTTCTCGGGTTCATGGCGGACATGGTGGTCGGCGCCGACGATCGTTTAGATTAGGTTTCTGATGAGGTTTTAAATGCGGTTTGTGCGAAATATGTAATGAATTTCGTCCGGTTTGTAGGAAAAGTTTTCGAAATGTAATGAATTTCATCCGATTAATTTGAAATTTGTTTTGTTTGCACGAATTTTGTCCGGTTAGTTCATATAGTTGTCGAAAAGTATGCGGGCAGCATCAGATGGAATCCATCAGTGTCCTCGGACAGTTGCCGGTGTAAATTTGTGGGCCAGCGCTGGAGATGCCCTAACTATCATGCTATAATCGCTAACAATCCTCCATTATTTTGCAGGGAACAGTTATGCCTCGATCAAAATCAGATCCGCGGTGTTTCACACTCCTCCCGCGTAAGAGTGTAAACTCTTGCTTACATAAAAATGGAGCAAGTGGATGGCACTGTAGCACGTCATATCACTCGAACTAGCCCGCCTAACGGCGGGAAAGCACCGCCTCGTCATTTTGTTACGGATTTCTATCGATCGATCGCGCGAAAATGTTACGCCCGCAAGATTCGAAAGGAAAAGCGGCACACTTACGACAGACGTCTGCGTCGCAACCCGAGAGTCGACTTCGCACGCCGCTCATGCGTTGTCTTGCAATTTCAGCGACATGTGGGACCGTAACTGAATAAACCGTCGATAGCGAAATTTAATCACTTTCGGTGGCGTCGGTGAGAAGAGAAAGCAGGGGAGGAGAAGAGATCGCCCCGCCGCGCGCACGGACTCAAGAAATATATGATGATAACGTGAGGTGGGCCATCTTTGAGTCCGGACGCTTCAATCCGCTCTCACCTCCTGGCCCGTCAAGGCGCCACTGCCCGCTGCATGCATAGCAAGTAGTCCCCGCTTATGTGGAGAGAGAGGCATTGACAAAGTCAAGGAGTATGATGGAGACAATAGCTTTTATCAAAAATAAACAATGAATACTCGTTGCTCGTCCTCTATATCGGAAAGAATACTTTCATTCGCCGACATGTGGGGCGTCGACCATCTGGTCCACCTGCCATGCACAAAATTATCCTGGTCTACCCGATCGTATCGCAGGCCCAACCTTTCACCTTTGTAAGTTGTTGGACGAAGGAACCATCATGACCGTTGAATTCTGCTTCTTCAAGAAAACTTCTGTATGCATAATAATCTGCTACCACCAAGACTGGGCGACACTATACCACGTCATATCACTTTGAAACCCACTAGGCCAAACTAGCCCGCCTAGGTCATCTATTTTGGAATGGAGAATGCGTCTACTGCTTTGCTATGATTTTGTGTTGCACGTTCTCTGTACTTTTGCTATGATTTTCCTACCCTATGAACCAAATTGTGGCGCCCCGATTTAATCGTACACTAATCATGCATGCAAATGTATGCGATAAGGATCAGAGACTCACGAAAGATATCACAACACAACTCTAAAAATAAAATAAGTCATACAAGCATCATAATACAAGCTAGGGGCCTCGAGGGCTCGAATACTAGTGCTCGATCATAGGCAGTCAGCGGAAGCAACAATATCTGATACAGACATAAGTTAAACAAGATGCCATAAGATGGCTAGCACAAAGCCAGGATCTGAGATCGAAGAAGCGCAGCCTCTGCAGGGATCCTCCTAAACTACTCACAGTGTTAAATCGTCGGTAGGGCTGCGTAGTAGTAGGCACCTCCGGTGTAGTAGTCGTCATCGACGGTGGCGTCGCTCTGGGCTCCATCGCTGGTTGCGACAATCGAGTAGAGGTAGGGAAAAGGGGAACAAGGCAACGTGAGTACTCATCCAAAGTACTGCAAGCAAGGAACTACACTACATATGCATGGATATATGTGTAAAGGGCCATATCGATGGACTGAAGCTGCAGAATGCCGGAATAAGAGGGGATAGCTAGTCTTATCGAAGACTACGCTTGGTCACTGTCTTGCAACAGGTAGAGGAGGGTAGGTTGAAGTCCTCCAAGTAACATCACATAGCAATAATCCTACCCGCGATCCCTCCTCATATCCACGAGAGAGGCGACCACCGGTTGTATCGGCACTTGGAAGGTGTGTTTTATCAAGTATCCGGTTCTAGTTGTCATAAGCTCAAGGTACAACTCCAAGTCGTCCTGTTACCGAAGATCACGGCTATTGAATAGATTAACTTCCTGCAGGGTGCACCAACTTACCCAAGTCGCTTGATCCCATTTGGCGGACACACTTTCTGGGTCATGCCGGCCGCGGAAGATCAACACGTCGCATCCCCACCTAGGCACTGTGAGAGAGGCCAAGCCGCGGTCTAAACCTAAGCGCAGGGTGCAGGCCCATCGCCATACGAGCACACTGCATGTTGCGTGGGCGACGGAAGCAAACCTAGCCTAGCAGGCGTTCGATCCAATCCGGCGCGCGCCCGCCTCGTCGTTGACGTCTGAAGTGCTTGGTGATACCACGGCGGCGGGATACCCATAACTACTCCAGCGTAGATGGTTAGTGCGTATAAGCTCGTAGCCAACTCAGATCAAATACCAAGACCTCGTTAAGCGTGTTAAGTATCCATGAACGCCGAACAGGCCAGGCCCACCTCTCTCCTAGGCGGTCTCAACCTGCCTGTCGCTCGCCACAAAGATCCACTCATGGTGCTCCACCGGCCGACTCGACTTTAGTCTCCACATGTATCATGTATAAGTATATAGTATATACCGTGATCACCTCCCGAGTGATCACGGCCCGATAATATAGCACGGCAATGAGCGAACAAGAATGTAGGGCCACAGATGAAAGTACTAGCATCCTATACTAAGCATATAGGATTGCGAGGAAAGGTAACTGTGATAGTAACAAGGACAAGGCTATGCAGCGGTATAGGAGTATCTGAAAGCGATAACATGCTACACTACTCTAATGCAAGCGGTATAGAGAAGAGTAAGCGATATCTGGTGATCAAGGGGGCTTTCCTGGTTGCTCGGCAAGAGAGAGGGTCGTCAACACCGTAGTCGAAGAAGGCGGCAGCGTCGGTCTAAGTAGTCTACCGGAGAGAAGAGGGGAAGAAACAATGAATACCAAGTAAGCAGATGCATATCGATGCATGACATGACAAATGGCGATGCTGGCGTGCCCTAACGTGGTATGAGGGGTGCGGTTAAGAAACATCAGGAAAGTATTCCGGTGTTTAGCGTTTTGAGCGGAAGGCCGGAGGAAAAGTTGCAGGTTCGATAGGTTAGGGGTGTGTGGCGGACGAGCGGACTGCGTATCCGGATTCGTCTCGTCGTTACGAGCAACTTTCATGTAGAAAGTATTTTAATCGAGTTACGGATTAAAGATACGATTTTCTAAAGATTTTATTAATTTACGGAATTTAATTAATTAATTAATTAATTGAAAAATGAATTTATAGCGTCGGCATGATGTCATCTTGACGTCGGCAGATCAACAGGGTTGACTTGGTCAACTGACACGTGGGTCCCGTTAGTCGGTGTTGTTAACTAATTACCTAGTTTAGTTTAATTAATGATGAGTTAATTGGGTTAATTAGCCATTAGGTTAATTAATCAGGATTAATTAAATTAATTATTTACTTAATTAATTAATTAATTTTATTCCTTTTATTTATTTAATTTCCTTTTCCTTTTTTTTTTTTTTTTCAAAAGCGTTACGGGGGGACCTGCGGTCGATGGCACTAGGTGGTCCGGTCGGCAAAGGTGGCCGGGTCAACAATGGCCGGGCCCCTAGGGCCTGGTCGATGACCAGTGGCCCTGGTCGGCCACGTCGGCGGCGGCGTTGGGAACTCGGTGGCGTTCCTTGGCGGAGGGCGCCGGACCTCGCCGGATTCGCCGTCCGTGGCAAAATGGCTTGCATGGTAGTGCGTTCGAAAGTGGAGAGGATGCGCGTCCAGCGGTGGCGAAGGGCACGGCGGACTTGGCGGAAGCAGCTGGCGGCGGTGAGGTGGTTGAGCGCGAGGCGACCACGGCGACCAGTGGGCGGGGCTAACAGGAAGGCCGGGGGCTGCGCGGCCGCTGAGCACAAGGGCTCGGCCCGTGACCATTTAGTCACCGGAAGAAGCGCCGACAGCGAGATCCGCGACGAGGCGCTGGTGCAGTGGGGAACGAGGGGAGAGGAGGGGCCTCGGCCAAAGCGGAGTAGGCGCGAGTGGAGAAAACGAAGCGCGGTGGCGGCCGCGGCCGGGCCGACAATGGCGGCCGGGCGAGCTCGGCCATGGCGACAGAAGGGGTCGACCCCTGGCGGCAGGCGAAGCGAGGAGGAAAAGCGGGCGATGCTCACGGTGGGGAGCAGCGTAGGGTCTCGGAAGCAGGCTCGAGGCGGTCGAGGCGTCCGGGAGGAGGAGGCGAGGCGGCTGTCCGGCGTCACGGATCCGGCGAGGTGGGAGTCGAGGGGCAGTCCCCAGGGCGGGGAAGTCTGGCGTCTGCGGCGGTCGGGAGGAGGAGGAGACGGCGTCGGTGGGGCGGGCGCCCGGCGTCGAAGGCGGCAGGATCGGGCGGATCGATCCAGTTAAGCGGGGAGGAGAGAAGGGATCCGGGGAATGGGGTGTCGGCTAGGGTTTCCGCCCGTTGAGGGGTTATGGGAGTGAGGGGGTGGGCGGGCGAGGCTGTGGTGGGCCAGTGGGCTTGGCGGTTTGCTGTGGGGTTTTATCCCCCTCCTTTGTTTTATTTCTCTTTTCTTATTTTCCTTTTTTGTTTTAATTTATTTTAAAGTACTCGGACACTTTATAAAATGTGTGCACCCACCATAATTAACTTTGTAATATTTGACAACCCCGAACATTTTAGTTTTGATTTTTGAAAACTTTTATTGCCATCATAATTTTGAATTGAAATTTGAAAGCAGTTTGG
Source organism: Aegilops longissima (assembly GCA_021605205.1). Taxonomy (NCBI): domain Eukaryota; kingdom Viridiplantae; phylum Streptophyta; class Magnoliopsida; order Poales; family Poaceae; genus Aegilops; species Aegilops longissima. Next base: position 101,100,199 of record CM038678.1, on the reverse strand, counting down.
AATTAACCGTGGTTAGCTACTGATGACAAAGGTGGCGTGGCACCATCAACGTGAGATTCTGTAGCATGATTATCCGGGCGTTACAAATCTCCTCCACTACAAGAAATCTCGTCCGAGATTTAGGAGGTAGAAGGAAAGAGTGCGGGTATTCATCACGAAGGCGATCCTCACGTTCCCGGTGGCCGTCTTGAGTGATTTGACCTTGAACTTTGAGAACTTGATCGCCTTCCGGCGCGTGCGGCGTTCAGCAGTCGAGAATGCGGACGGATCCTCTTTATAGGAGAGGTCTGTTGCAATTCGAGCACTTCATGGTCCTTGCTCGGATTGGGTCCTTGAAACAGCGTCGGAGTTGTGACCGTGGAACACATCGTGAACTGAGAAAGATTGACGGAAGCTCCGGTTGATATGCCACTTTTCACGCTTCTCGGAATAGTGAATGGGCCAATATAGCGAGAGCTAGCTTGCCCTTGATCCGAAGTGGTGAGCACCCTTCATTGGTGTAACACGAAGATAGGCCTTTTCGCGAGTTGATAGACCATGTCTTTGTGATAGCGGTCATAATTACTCTTTTAGCGTGGTGAGCGGTCTTGAGATTCTCACGAATAATGCGGACTTGTTCTTGGCATGTTGGATTATATCCGGACGAAGAGTGGGCGTTCCCGATTTGACCAGTTCGGAGGGTTGGCACTTTCGTCCATATAACACTTGAAGGGGCCATCTTGAGACTAAGCAGTAGCTATTATTATAAGAGAACTCAGCATCGGAGAGATTTCTCCCATTTCTTGCGAAGGAAATAACACAAGCTCGAAGCATGTCTTGAGAACTTGGTTGACACGTTCAACTTGCCCTTGTATTTGCGGATGAAGCATAATCTTGAAAGATAAATGAGTCCCCATAGCTTCTTGAAAACTTGCCCGAATCTTGAAGTGAATAAAGCTGCCACGGTCCGAGCTGATAACCGGTGGAATACCATGAAGTGAAACAATTACGGACATATAGGCGTTGCAAGCTGACTAGCGGTGATCGTTTCTTTGACGCCGGAAAATGAGCAACTTTAGAAAGCGGTCGATGGCGACAAAATTGCATCATTACCTTTCTGCGATTTGGGAAATCCGGTGACAAAGTCCATTTCAACATGGACCCATTTCCATTCGAGGAATAGAGATAGGTTGCGAGTTCTAGCGGGCCTTTGATGTTACTGCTTTGATCTGACGGCAAGCGTCACACTCGACAACATAGCGAGCAATGTCTTGCTTCATATTAGACCACGAGAATCTCTGGCGAATGTCTTGATACATCTTTGTACTACGGGATGGATACATAGAGGTGTATCATGAGCTTCTTTCATAACCTTCGAGTCATATTCAGGTTTTCCTTCTTACGGCACCACTAGGCGGCCTTTGAAGTACAAAGGCGCCATCATCGGCAATAGTGAAGAATGAGGATTTCCTTCTTTGAGGTCGCGCTTAATCTTGTAGACTTGAGTCAAATCCTGCATTGTCTTTATGGTGCCACGAGATCGGGTTCAACGGCGGGTATAGAGGAACCCTAGGAAACAACACGGAGATTCATCTTGCGGAACTCCGGAGGAGGGGGCGAGTGCACCGGAGGAACAATATGGAGGTTCAGCCTTGAATTCTTCAACAAGTGGGAGCTGAACTTTGTGAACACGAAGGTGGTTGCGATAAGACTTGCGGCTCAAAGCATCAGCCATTACATTAGCCTTGCACGGTGTATAGGAAATACTCAAATCAAAATCTAGCAGTCTCCATCCATCTCTGCAGCGGAGGTTCAGGTGCGGCTGAGTAAGCAGAGATACCAGACTTTCGTGGTGGTGAAGATCTATAGCGATTACGAGAAGGTAATGTCGCCTTTGCTTGATGCATGAATGACAGCACAAGCTCGAGGTCGTGAACTGGGTAGTTCTCTTCGTGAGGCGCAATTGCGAGAGGCATAAGCAACCACTTTGCGCTCTTGCATTAGGACACCGCCTAATCCTTGGCGGAAGCGTCGCGATAAATAATGAAGTCCTTCTTAGTGTCGGGAGGAGCTAGCTTTGGGGCAGAAGTCAACTTGTCTTTGAGTGCGGAAACTTTCGACATTTATCATCCATTGGAATTTGGCGCCCTTATACAGCAGGTTAGTCATAGGCACGGCAATCTTGGAGAAGTTCTCGGCGAATCGGCGGCAATAGTGGCGAGACCGAGAAAACCGACTTGCTTAACATTCTTGGAGGAGTCAATCAAGAATAGCTGAACCCTTTCGGGGTTGGCGGCAATACCATCCTTAGAGATGACATGCCCAAGATAGGTTACTTGGGAAGCCAGAATTCACATTTGGAGAACTTGGCATAAAGTTGATGCTCTCGTAGCTTTTCGGCACAAGGCGAAGATGTTGACATGTTCTTCTTCATTCTTGGAAAATATCGGGATATCATCCAAATAAACCCGACGAACTTGTCGAGGTAATCCATGAATATATAGTTCATCGGCGAGAGAAGGTGGCTGGAGCATTGGTTAAGCCGAAAGACATGACGGTGTACTCGTATGAACCATAACGAGTCACAAATGCGGTCTTGGGATATCCTCCTCACGAACACGGATCTGGTGGTAACCCAACCTCAAGTCGAGTTTAGAGAACAGCGGCGAACCAGCCAGTTGATCATAAAGATCATTGATCCGAGGAAGAGGATACTTATTCGAATGGTAGCTTGATTTAAGGGCGGTAGTCTTGGACCAATCGGTTTGTCCCATCCTTCTTCTTGACAAAGAGAAGGTGCTCCCCAAGGAGAGCAACTTGGTAGAATGAAACCACTTTGAAGAGATTTGTCGATTTCCTCCTTGAGCTCAAGGAGTTCATCGGCGGCATCTTGTAGGGTCGCTTGGCTATAGGAGTGGTGCACGGTTTCAAGTCGATGGCGAATTGACGGCTCTAGCGGGGAATCCTGGAAGTTCTTGAGGAAAGGCGTCTGGAAAGCGCGAGCGACAGGAATGTTTTCAATACCCTCGAGTGGTGCAGCGTTCAAGGCATTCAATGCATAGAGCCTTGCCTCGGCATTTTGCACAGATGAGCTTGGTAAGTGACTATTTCATCTGAAGGTGTAGCAGATGGGCCGGTCTTTGTGGCGCAGACTATGGAAGCGATATCGCCTTTAACCAATTCATTCGAGAATGAGGTCAATGCTACAAGACTTCAACACGATGGGAGAGACAAGGAATTCCAGTCCTTCAATTTCAGCAGGAGCGTCGTTGCAAATCATGGAGGTTCGACATTGGCCCTTGAGGGTGTGTACTAATAGTGAAGCATTCATGTCTTCACATTTAATGTCGTGCAAGCATGCAAAATCTTGACATGAATGAATCGATGCACTGTATCAAATAGAGCGCATCTTGATCTGAATTCTGAGAAGTGTACCCATCACGATGTGAGTTGGTCTTGAGCTTCGTTCGGTCAGCGTGGTTGGCCTGCACTCGACCATAAGGCTTGGCGGTGTTGTTGCGGGGCTGGGTGTTACCACGGCCGATCGCCGAAGAACCAACTGATTACAGTTACGGTTGCATTCTCTAGCACGGTGCCTGGTTGCCCACACGAAGCACAAGCCATTATTGGGAGTGGGAGCAGGAGCTTGGGGTGGTGGAGCTGGAAGCTTTGGCTGCTTAGTTGAAGTAGGCGGGGCGAGGTGCAGCATAGCTCTGCCTTGGAGCAGGTGCATTCGGCTGGTACATGCTGTTGGGAATCCATATCTTGCAACCTGCGAGGGCGGGCCGAAGATGAGCCCGTGTCGCAGTTCTTTGTTAGAGCTCTGGTATTCCTGCGGACCAGTTTCGACATTGATAGCCTTGTTCACCAAGGTGGTGAAATCAACAAAATCGTGCACTAGAAGTGCGAGCTTGATGTCGACTTGAAGGCCGTCACGGAACTTCTCTTGCTGCGTGCATCGGTTGCAATATCCTCTTGACATAGCAAGACAAGTCCAAGAACTCTCGTTGATAAGCTTCAACAGTCTTGTTGCCTTGGGTGAGGTTGCGGAACTCACTCTTCTTCGGTCCATGACCCCTTGAGGATGAAGCAGGCACGGAAGGCAGCTTGGAAGTCTGGCGGTGATGAGTGTTCCAAGCTGGCGGAAATCGCTGTGGCTGTCCCACCATTGAGCTGCAGGTCCCTTGGGAAGAAGGAAGCAAAGGTGACATAGTGGCGGGGCTACATCAGCAGACTCCATCTCATAGGTGATGTCACGGGCGAGTCATCGACATCCGGTGGCTGGGTTGAGCTGCGGTACCTGCTGGGGTTGAGCGTATGAAATCCTGCGAGTTGTTGTGTTTGGTTCTTTGGTTCATATTGGGGCGAGAAGCCGAGCCATCATGTTTTCCATGGTGGCGATTCATCTCAAGCTGTTGGATCATACCAGCCATGTACTCGGCGGTGGTGGGAAGTTGCCACCACGACCACGACCAGCTGGTCTAACCATCCTGCTAATATATAACAGGGGTAGTTCAGCATTTGAGAAATTAAGCAAAGGACAAGAATCATTCATGATGAAACATGCATAATGAAAGCAGCACGATAGGAACTACATAGTAGTCGGCATATCTTACAAAAGGGATCATGCATAGAGTTAGGTACATAGAGTTGATTACATAGACTAAGTCATCATAGGCGGCACGTGAGCTCATGGCGAATGCATCTATCACTAACAAGCAAGCCTACATCAGTCCCAGCATCTTTGCGGAGGTAGTGTAGCTTTGAAAGCTGGTAGTCGGCGGTGGATAGTCCTCCCGTCGGTGACACAGGGGCGCGGATACTCTGGTGCTGAACCCGCCGACCAAGTGGCGAAGAGGACCAAGTCTTGGGAGAGTAGCCTCCACGTCGGCCGGCCGACACCACAGGGCATCACGGTCTGGCTGGGTAGATCCGCGAGCAGCAGCTCTCCGGATCGGACAAAGGGGTGCGATAGCGTCGAGCGCGGTAAAGGTCTTGACGGGTGATGTACAACTTCGTGGCGAAGAACTCGGTTAGCTCGATCCAGCCCATCGGCATGCGAACAAAGTTCCGATGGTAGAAGGGCTCTCTGGTGGCGATGGAGTAGGCAGCGGTGTAGTAACCCTCCTCACCAACATCGGGCCGCGATAGCAATGTGCACGAAGGGGAGGTGTCCAACTCGATACTCTCCACGAAGGCGTGTCGAGCGGCATAAGCAGCATCATGGACTGCCATATCGGCGGTCACCCCAACACCATGTGCGGTGTGCGGCACGATAGTGGAGTCATACTCCGAGAGTAGAGGTGGGCGATAGCTCGGTCTGCTCTGGTTAAAGTCGATACTCCTCATAGGCGGTGTACTCAGGGTGCGGCGATAACCGGATAGGTCATCATCTCTGCTAGCACGCGGTGATCCCGAGCACCAATGGCCGTCGTGTGGCGCGACGACCTGCCTCGTGGGTTCCATCTGAAAACAAAGGCGTTTCAAAGGAGTCAAATGAGCGGTGTGGAAATTGATCAAAATATAATTCAAGAAACAACTATGGCTTTATCCAACTTTGGGGTGAATGTGGTCACGGGATCCTAGTGTTAGTTAGTAAAATCGTTTATCCCGAGTAGAAGAGAGTTGAGTCGAGTAAAGGTCGAGGTAAAAGATCCTAGTACCACCCGATGGCAGCGTGGGCCCGTAAGGCACACAGCCAAGTTAGTAAAAGTTTTGCAATGTCTAGACTCGACTTGGCCAAGGAGTGTGGAAGGGGATTCCTACGGTGAGTCGGCTCGATACCAACTTGGCGCCCCGATTTAATCGTACACTAATCATGCATGCAAATGTATGCGATAAGGATCAAGACTCACGAAAGATATCACAACACAACTCTAAAAATAAAATAAGTCATACAAGCATCATAATACAAGCTAGGGGCCTCGAGGGCTCGAATACAAGTGCTTGATCATAGGCAGTCGTGGAAGCAACAATATCTGATCTACAGACATAAGTTAAACAAGATGCCATAAGATGGCTAGCACAAAGCTGGGATCTGATCGAAGAAGCGCGGGCCTCTGCAGGATCCTCCTAAACTACTCACAGTAAATCGTCGGTGGGCTGCACGTAGTAGTAGGCACCTCCGGTGTAGTAGTCGTCATCGGCGGTGGCGTCGCTCTGGGCTCCATCGCTGGTTGCAGACAATCGAGTAGAGGTAGGGGAAAAGGGGAACAAGGCAACCGTGAGTACTCATCCAAAGTACTGCATAAGCAAGGAGCTACACTACATATGCATGGATATATGTGTAAAGGGCCATATCGGTGGACTGAGCTGCAGAATGCGGAATAAGAGGGGATAGCTAGTCTTATCGAAGACTACGCTTCGGTCACTGTCTTACAGCAGTAGAGGAGGGTAGGTTGAAGTCCTCCAAGTAACATCACATAGCAATAATCCTACCAGCGATCCCTCCTCATATCCACGAGAGAAGCGACCACCGGTTGTATCGGCACTTGGAAGGTGTGTTTTATCAAGTATCCGGTTCTAGTTGTCATAAGCTCAAGGTACAACTCCAAGTCGTCCTGTTACGAAGATCACGGCTATTGAATAGATTAACTTCCTGCGGGGTGCACCAACTTACCCAAAGCAGCAGATCCCATTTGGCGGACACACTTTCTGGGTCATGCCCGGCGCGGAAGATCAACACGTCGCAGCCCCACCTAGGCACAACTGTGAGAGAGGCCAGCCGCGGTCTAAACCTAAGCGAAGTGGTGGGCCCATCGCCCTGAGCACACACACTTGCGTTGCGTGGGCGGTGGAAGCAGACCTAGCCTAGCGGTGTTCGAGTCCAATCCGGCAGCGCCGCTCCGTCATTGACGTCTGAAGTGCTTGGTGATACCACGGCGGGATACCCATAACTTCTCCAGCGTAGATGGTTAGTGCGTATAAGCTCGTAGCCAACTCAGATCAAATACCAAGACCTCGTTAAGTGTGTTAAGTATCCATGAGCGCCGAGCAGGGCAGGCCCACCTCTCTCCTAAGCGGTCTCAACCTGCCTGTCGCTCATACAAAGATCCACTCATGGTGCTCCACCGGCCGACCCGACTTTAGTCTCCACATGTATCATGTATAAGTATATAGTATATACCGTGATCACCTCCCAGTGATCACGGCCCGATAATATAAGCGGCAGACGGACAAGAATGTAGGGCCACAGATGAAAGTACTAGCATCCTATACTAAGCATATAGGATTGCGGTAAAAGTAACAACAATAGTAACAAGGACAGAGCTATGCAGTTGATATAGGAGTATCGAAAGCGATAACATGCTACACTACTCTAATGCAAGCGGTATAGAGAAAAGTAAGCGATATCTGGTGATCGGGGGCTTGCTGGTTGCTCACAGCAAGAGAGAGGGGTCGTCAACACCGTAGTCGGTAGGCAGCGGCGTCGGTCTCGTAGTCTACGGAGAAGAGGGAAGAAACAATGAATACCAAGTAAGCAGATGCATATCGATGCATGACATGACAAATAGCGATGCTAGGCGTGCCCTAACGTGGTATGAGGGTGCGGTTAAGGAAACATCAGGAAAGTATTCCGGTGTTTAGCGTTTTGAGCGAGGAAGGGCGGAGGAAAAGTTGCAGGTTCGATAGGTTAGGGGTGTGTGGCGGACGAGCGAATTGCGTATCCGGATTCGACTCGTCGTTACGAGCAACTTTCATGTAGAAAGTATTTTAATCCGAGTTACGGATTAAAGATATGATTTTCTAAAGATTTTATTAATTTTGGAATTTAATTAATTAATTATTTAATTGAAAAAATGAATTTATAGCGTCGGCATGATGTCATCTTGACGTCGGCGATCAACGAGGTTGACTTGGTTAACGACACGTGGGTCCGTTAGTCGATGATTTGTTAACTAATTACCTAGTTTAGTTTAATTAGCGTAGTTAATTAGGTTAATTAATTAGGATTAATTAAATTAATTATTTACTTAATTAATTAATTAATTAATTAATTAATTTTATTCCTTTTATTTATTTAATTTCTCTTTTCCTTTTCTTTTTTTTCAAAAAGCGTTACGGGGGACCTGCGGTCGATGTGGGTGGTCGGTCGGCAAAATTTGGCCGGGTCAACAATGGCGGGCCCCTAAGGCCTGGTTGATGACCGAGGTTGCCCAGTCGACCACGTCGTGGCCGGCATTGGGAGCTCGGTGGCGTTCCTTGGCGGAGGGGGCGCTGGACCTCGCCGGGATTCGCCGTCCGTGCCAAAATGGCATGGTGGTGCGTTCGAAAGTGGAGAGGATGCGCGTCCAGCGGTGGCGGAAACGCGGCGGACTTGGCGGAAGCAGCGCCGACGAGCTCATCGGCGGTGAGGTGGTTGGTAGCGAGCGACGAGGCGACCAGCGCGCCGGGGCTATGGGAAGGCGAGGGGGCTGCGCGGCCAGCTGAGCACAAGGGCTCGGCCCGTGACCATTTAGTCACGGAAGAAGCGCCAGCGATGAGATCGCGACAGGCGCTCGGAGTGCGGAGAGCGAGAGAGAGAGGGCCTCGGCCAAGCGGAGGAAGCGAGGAGAAAAGCTGAGCTTGGTGGCCGGTGTGGCCGGGCCTTGACAGCGGCTGCCGGGCGAGCTCCGGCCATGGCGACAGCCGAGGTCGACCCTCTGGCGGCAGTCTGAAGCGAGGAGGAAAAGCGGGCGATGCTCACGGTGGGGAGGCGCGTAGGGTCTCGAAGCAGGCTCGAGGGGCGGTCGGGCGTCCGTGAGGAGGAGAGGCGGGGAGGCGGCCGTCCGGCGATCTGGATCCGGCAAGTGGGAGTCGGGGCGGTCCGAAGCGGCGAGTCAGGCGTCTGTGGCGGTCGAGGAGGAGGAGGAGGGCGGCGTCGGTGGGGCGAGGCGCCGGCGTCGAAGCGGACAGGATCAGGCGGATCGATCGGATCGTGAGGAGGAGGAGAAGGGATCGGGGATGGGGTGTCGGCTAGGGTTTCCGCCGGCCCGGGGGTTATGGGAGTGAGGGGTGGGCGGGCGGCTGGCGGGTGGGCAGTGGGCTTGGCGGTTTGGCTGTGGGTTTTCTCCCCTCCTTTATTTTATTTCTCTTTTCTTATTTTCCTTTTTGTTTTAATTTATTTTAAAGTACTCAGACACTTTATAAAATGTGTGCACCCACCATAATTAACTTTGTAATATTTGACAACCCCGAACATTTTAGTTTTGATTTTTGAAAACTTTTATTGCCATCATAATTTTGAATTGAAATTTGAAACAGTTTGGAATTAACCCGTGGTTACTTCTGGTGACAAAGGTGGCGTGGCACCATCAACGTGAGATTCTTGTAGCATGATTATCAGGCGTTACACAAATGAGGCCTGAATGTATATCGACTATTGTCGATCGATCGCTAAGCCTACAATTTTAGGAGCTAGGGCTATTGGTCGATCGACGAGGATAAATATAAGCGTACCACGAGCTCATCAACCCCAACATTTCTCTTGGTGAGTGTTTTGCAAGTACTATAGCTCTTACGATAGCTAGCCTACTAACACCAAGAATCATCAAACAAGCCTGCTGATATGATAAACAGTTCAAAGTTACATCTAAGCATGCCATATATTACATCAAAAGCTGGTGAGGATACATACATTTCCATAACTCGGAGAGGGTTCGCATGATTCACTATCAAACAAAAGTAGCAAGATCTGCCCACACAAGGCGATTGCACTAGCCCTAAGATGGTTTGATAACACGCATTGTTACGGTAATTAAACACAGGGCAATGCAAACTACCGAAGGATTAAGCGCGACCAACTATTTCTTGTCATCGATCTCTCGGGCAATGACCACAGCCACGGACAGCGGCATGGGAATCGATTTACAGGCGATGTCCACGGGACTGACGCGACATCGGAATCGATCTGCAGGCGATGTCCACAGGATGGACAGCGGCATCGGAATCGATCTCCGGCGATGCCAGCAGGGCCGGGCCACGACATCGAGAATCATCAAGGACAACCACCGGCACTGCACAACCCTAACATATTAGCAAGCACATTGCAAATAATCAAAAACCACAACTATGGTAATAAGCCATTATTTTTACCTTGTGCAGCTCACGGGGATCTCATCCCTCAGGGGCCATCTCCTCGTCCTCAATGGGGCCATCACTTTGCCGGGGAATCTGCTTCTCACGGCGACTATCTCCTCAAACTCGGTCTTGAGCCTCACATAGGTGGCAATCGAGTTCTGGGGTAGGCACGGTGGGGCCCTTGTTGTTCTTCCAACTTTCTTTGAGGAGCTCGTCCGCCAGCGTCCTCAACTCTTTGGCGGTGCTTGTTTCTTGGAGTTCTTCGTCTCCATGGGTTGGCCCGCCAACATGGTCAACTCGTTGGTCGGTGCTCGCTTCACGGAGATCGCTGTCTCCGATGGGTTGTCCTTGGAAACTCTTTGCCTAGTGCTCCAGGATCCATCAATGAGCTGACAAACAAAAAGCAATCGAAAGGAAACCACAATCGCAATGAAAGCAGGAAAAGAATAGGATGTGAGAATCGGTCGGTGCTTCACAAAAGAAGATTATTGGAATGAAAATATAGTAGCATAACTGATTAGCACACCTTTCCTTCCTTGCATGAGGAAGAAAAATGGCGAAGTGAGTAGCACAGGTGAGGTTTTCTTCAAGAAAGGGAAGAAAGGGCTTGAGCGAGCATTCAATGAAATAATGGTTGCTTGGCTAGTCCAACTTGGAGCCACCTTACCACTTCTTTGGTAAAGATGTGGGTTTTGTGATATGATGGTCATGATGGCCACACAGGGGTGAAAGGTGATTCTCGACTGTAGCACCTCGCTGTGATTTGGTGGATGGCACGCGGACCCGGATTCTTTGAAATGTCAAGCATGTAGATAAAGTGGCTAGTCATATAGGAGTGCTCAATATTGCGCGCATGACCAAGGCGGAGAGGAAAACGAGAGAACTACGTAATTAATGCATGAGTTTAATTAGGGTAGTTTTGTAAAGTCTGAGATACATTCCTCATAAAATGCCTTGGTTCATGAGATTTGAGATTTGAGCCCTATAAACCGGAAGGGAGGAGTCTTGCTGCGGTGTAGTCTAGTCACTTGTTGAAATCTCTAGAAAGGCAAATACTCCTTTCGGGTTCTGAGATCTATACTACTCCCTCCGTCTAGGTGTGTAAGTCATCTTCGAAAACCAAATAGTCCCAAAACACTTAGGCGCGGTGCATTAACTTCTACCTTGTTTCTTGTTTCTTGACATATCAACCAATAAGAGCGAGAGGTGTGCATGCTTTTAATGACTTGCAATGGCTAGTTCATTGCATGCAATGCTATTAATTAGCAAATAAACATTGGTGACCCCAGGAGGAAAGCGGTGCTAAGCGCGTGGACCTATGAGAATGAGTATCAACCAATGGATAATGGAGTTTAATTGTTAAACAATACTCCCTCCTTTCCGGTTTATAGGGCTTATCTCAAAATTTTATGTTTTCCATTTTATAAGGCTCAATTTGGTTGTTTTCCATCACATTTTCAGATTCAAGGTGCATTAAATCATTGCATGCAAGTATTAAGAAAATTGACCAATGCATGTACTTTATGCATGCATGCATTACAATTAATGCATTGATAAACATAATTTTTGAGGAAAACAAGAGCATTAATTAGGTTCTTTTGCAAAACTACAAACTGTATTCCACCACTCACCATCTACATTGATTGGTGATATTTTTGAATTGAGTACTATAAACCGGAAAGGAGGGAGTAGCAATTTTGTCTCATGCAAGTGCACAGCTAGTATGTCGTGCTCAAGGAACCGCACCAGCGGCGTTCGCCTCTTGAGAAGGCGAACAATGATGCTACTCCTACTTCTACGATATCAAATCTACCGCTGCATGTCCGTCCACCTCGTGCGGGAGGGATAGCGTGTGGCAGCTTCTACTACTGCTCCTACCTTTGCGTCTATGACAGGTGGGCCCAGCAGGTGGTTGGCCCTCTGTCATGCAGCCAAAAGCGAGTGCGATTAAAACACCGAGCTCGATCCATGAGTGCAGGCGTCGTAGTAATCAAATTTCTCGGTCTTATGCGAGTTGTGCGACACATCAAAGCACTGCACTCGATAAAAGTCTTTTACACATTTCAAATGGGCTGCCATTATGTAGGAGTAGACATATTCTGCTTCGTATGTAGTCATTTGTTGCAATCTCTAAAAGACTTATATTTGGAAGCGGAGGAGTACAACGCATGCATGCATGCCATGACTTTCCTTTTGATACTCATGTGTTGATTTGATGCACCTTGCCAAATTTTGACTATAAATTTAACTAACAAATTTTCATGCATGTCACAAAAAATTACGGGGCTGTTTGGATTGTGACTATGTTTGTCTTATGTTGCCACTTTATTTTTCCCACACTTGCCACATTTGCCTAACCTGAGTTGCTCAAATTGTTAGACACACTTTGGCTTGCCTAAGGGAATCTTGCCACAACTTTTGTGTCTATGACTTGTGGGGTTCACTACTAATAAAAAAAATTCTTGTCTTAGGTGTGGCTAATAAAAAAGACTTATATTTAGGAACGGAGGGAGTAGAAAATATAAATAATAATGCATGTTGGGGCAACCCACTTTCCGCTAATTTTAGCCGTGGGCTTGTTCACAATTTTTACGAGGGGGTGGTTGTTCATTTAATGGAGGGACTTGTAGTACCAGACTTGAACGATACAAAGTGCGACCTGGCACACCATAACACCACTTGGAACAAGCGGGTAGCTATCTCAAAAAACAATCAACAACTAAAAAAAACCGCGACCTGGCATGTAGTAGTACACAATTTTAAAAGATTGTTCTGATGGAGTGAAAAAGGAAAACTATCCCATTACTTATATATAGGCCGGAGCCTCCGCGCTTGCTTGCTAGGGTTGCTCTATTCACATACTCTCATCCTCTCCAGATCTAAACAAGATAGGGGTAGTAACACTGTCTTTCTCCTTCAAAAACACTGGCTTTCTATCCTCACCGCTGGTTACAGATCCGGACGTATCCCCTCCGCGGTGAAGGGAGGAGGGCAGCGTTTAGGTCATCGTCGATAGCGAGGAGGAGACCCTTGCCGGCCGCACCGTTATCTCGGCGGCGGCGCGCGAGAGGTCCTCGATCCTTCGTCATTGCACGTGGGCGGATCCGGCTTCCGCCGCCCACCTATCCACATCCCGACGACCTTCAGGTATATCTTCATTCGAAACCGCCTTAGCTCTACTTCCCCAGCTCGCTACGTCGCTGCATGTGCATCATTTTCTACCTCTCAGCCCCTCTCGATCGGATGGTCCAACGTCACCTATTTTTCTTCTTCTATTGTTAGAGGTAAAGCTACTTCATGGAGTCGAATCTTGTACTCCTCCGTCCGAAAATACTTGTCATTGAAATGGATGTATCTATATGTATTTTAGTTCTAGACACATCCATTTTGATGACAAGTAATCGAGATGGAGGGAATACTAATTCAAACAAGAAATAAAGTGGGGGTGGGGAATTTAGTATGTACATCGGACTTGGTACAAACAGGAAGGAAAGGGGTGAAAGTAATACAGATGGTCATCCAACGGTCTCTTGGTGAAAAAGGAAATATAGGGGTACGCTGTACAGTGGTATGACCAGGACTAGATTTGCTATCCACACATATGAGTAGGTGGCTAGAGTGAACAAAATGGGACCAACCGGATATGTTTCTTGGATGTTTGTTTCTCGGGGCAACAAACTATGAATCACCACTTTATGCCCTGTTTACGTACATGGTGTTGTCTTGCTGGTGCACCTTGTCCCATGCCCTTATACCAAATATTTAGGCTCGGTTGGAATAAAGGGCAGAAAACATAGATCTTGATGAAAATAGAGGAATAGGAAAGGAATGTAGGTATAAAACTATGGAACAGCGAACCGGAGGAAACTCTCAAGAGAATGTGTTTGGATGGACTATGAAATGTACATATTTGTTTTTTTAGAGTAGCATGCTTGGCAGTATGAGATGCTATTTGTTTATTCAGCTGCACAGTGACTACTCTTGTCCTCACCTCACGTACCAAACATAGGTTGATTCTTTTATTCCGGCAAACACAACACAACAACCTGTCTAACGCATGGCAGCGAGCGCCTGCCTCGGGCTTTCGCCCAAAAAATGAGCGGCGCGTGGATGTTTCTAATCCTATGGAATCAGTACTACCTGAACAACTTTCCTATGAAACACTATTCACCTTTACCGTGTTCTGAACGGTTGGAAGGGAAAGAATACCGTAGGAATTGTGTTCCTACGAAAATCCTGCACCAAACCTGTGAACCGAACACAACCTTAGTTGTTCTTAATATAATGTCCCTGGTAAAAATGAAGCCATGCCACTGTTTTTTCCTGTAATTTTTTGAGACTCTGACAAGTTTAGCCAAATGTTTTTGCCTGTAATTGTTTGAGACTCATTTGTTTCCTCTGTGCCTTTTGTGCAAACATGGATATCCAATTCACCCGGTTCTTTGTTGTGACCTTTTGGTGCCTTGCACAAAACTCTTCTAAAAAGAAGTGAGTTTTGTCTTTGTTTAAGCTGGAATGTCGAGAATGGAGCAGTTGGTTCATTTGGTGGAACTGCACAAAGGGAGATCTGTGTTCCAATCCTCATCATCCATATTGGCGCCATAACCTTCCTTTAGGTAAGAATGATATTTAATGCATGTGTTCATCTCTATTTTCCATTGCCATGAGAAAATAATGCTGTTATTTACTAGTACACTTGTACTCCCTCACCGACAAAACCAATTTTGAATTAGAAGGCCAATCATGTACTTGGTTTCACCAACTGGTGAGGAGAAAGAAAGCGAGCATGAAGAGGAAGAAGAAGAAGAATAAGCAGTGCCAAGGCGATCTTCTTTGAAGCAGAGGCCTCGATCGAGGCCATTCAAGGGCTCCGACAGCGACTACCTTACATGTGAGACGATCCTCCAGGAGCCCTTCCACTTCTGCTGTCTCACTTAATTAATTAGGAGTACTTAAGTACCACTAATTTATTCTTGCCTAATTTTCTGTTGGGTTAAACAAATCTTTAGTAGGACCCTATGCTGAATCATATGCGTGTGAATGTTTGTCTATGGAAGTGAATCATGTGGTGGAGCAGGGAGGAATATTATAAGTGTCATGACATAATAGTGCTATTGTTTTGCATGTCAATTTATTGCCATTGGTTCAATGAGGCAATGTTTTGCGTATTGTCCATCATGAATTTGATGCTCTTGTTTGAGTAATATGCTAATGTCTTCCTATCCTTTCTCACTAAGCTAATGAAGGTTTCACCTTGTTCCTACTTGTGCAAACAGGGATCATGTTGTGCCAATCATACATTTTAGTGGAACTACACAAGACAATAAAATGAGCTGTATCCCATCCGATTGCTTTAACTCTCTTTGGAAGTTCTTGCAATATAATCTCGATCTTGGTAAACAAGAGTGATTTCAACCATACATTTGAAGTGCACAAAATATATACTATTGTGTGATTCCGGTGAGTGCTTTATCATCTCTTATGGGACTACATGAATAATCTTTTTTCTCAGGTTGAGTGCAGGCCTAAGGCCTTCATCCATATTAGTTTTTGTCATCTCTATTTGTATCGTACTCTTGTCATGAGAAACTCCTTTATCTTTGAACTTTTAAGTTTTGCAACCTATGATAAATGCAATGCTATGAGTGTTGAGTTGAGCTAATTGGCACTGATTAAATAAACTAATACCTCTCTTTAAGCAAGACTACTATGTTGCTAACTTTACCCATTAAGATAATGAGGGTGCTTCTATTCGTTAGTGTATGTTATATCAACTAGTCCCACTATTACAGTAATCTCACTCTCTCAATATATGTGCCAACAGGGATGCTTGATTTTGGTGGAACTGCACAAAAACTTTGGGTGCTTCATTGCCTCGATAGCTTCTGTCCTTTCCTGTCAGTCGCTTGGCTTATCTCGGCTTCTAGTCAAAGGAAATAGTAATTGATATGCTACCTCACACAGGTTGGTACTGGACTTTATCCTGATTATTGTGCCTGTCATATGTATTGGTAATTTGGTATTGTGCTACTATTTGCCGATTTCATAAAGGAGTAATTTGGAGCTGAACTCATGAGCAAATCATTACATCGGGTGATTTCAGTAGAACTGCACAAAATGATCGGATGGACAGGTACTTATGCTGCTGCTATGTACTCCAAAGTTCACTCGAGACAAGCATCGATGTTGACAAGAAGTGCCTATATTCATTCGAGTATCAACGGCGTCAACCAATTGTCAAACTCAAGTATTAGGAGAGTGACGCCAAAAATATTGCTTGGTGCATATCCGAGAAAAGCAGATCCAGTCTTTGGTCCCAACTTGTGCCTTTTGGTTATCGGCACATATGGTAGCGAACTATATGGCATGGAGTCTAAAGATTCGAGACAAGTTGGTTGACGCGTATATTCATCGGCATAATCGATCTGCACGCCAAGGATGCTCCATTTTAGTTGAACTGCACAAAAATTTGGGTGGTTCATTTTCTCAACCGCCTCCTTTCTAAATGCGCAATGTAGAATTTTGGCGAGATACATGACCAAGATGAGCGATAAACTAGATAGATGAAAGTAGTGGCCAAGTTGCTCAAACCTCCCCTCTTGCGAGGCCACTATTTGAGGATAAACATACAAGCAAAGTACAGATTATGCGTGTTGCCTCTTATGTACTCAAAAGTTTACTCGTACAAGAACTAATTTTAGCAAGAAGTACCTCCGATTGGACACCATTTACCGGTCTGTACCCTAGGTAATTAAAGTTCGTCCATGGATCATATTGGCTGTGATCTCAATCATTTGGATGCATAAACATCTTGAACATGTGTATATCCGATTCTTTTGTGAATTATGTATGAATATTGTCGTGTGATCTATCAATCATTTGGATGCATAGATATCTTTGAGCTTGTGTATATATGAATCTTTTGAGTTGTTGATAGTGAATGTTGGCTATGAATATGAGCGTGTCCTGTGAACCTGAGTTTGATATGAATGTTTACCTTTTCTTTTGTATTTGTGTGTGAATTTGTTAGTATGCCTCTTGTGGGGTATAAAAGCAGGTCTCTTATAAAAGTAATGTTGTGTCAATTTATGTTTTCCTTCTAACCACATCATATATATATTTATATTATTACTATTATCTTATATTTTATAGAGACTTATATATACATTATAAAAACATCCCACGTGTTATTAACTTATAAAAGTAAATGTTTAACAGAAAATCCTGGTTGTTTTTGACTCACAGGCAAGGAAAATCCTGGTGATTACGTACAAAAGCTTGCGAAGATTTTAAGGACCAATTTAATAATAAGCGCTCATTTTTATTTTGAGCAATAACTTCGCTAATTTCTTAATTATATATATAAAAATGTGCCTCTCGGTTTATTCTTTAATATTAATTGCTCCTTCTAACATAACATTATATATATAACGAGCCCACCTAATACGTGTATTTCAAGGAAGTGCAAATGGGCTGGGTTTTCTTAGAAAACATAAAAGGGCTTGATTGACGTGAAATTATTTGTTCACCCAGCCCAGCAAATGGACTGTACATTCTAGGAAACATGGGTTAAATATATGCCACATTTTGCGGTGACATGTGGGCCAATAGGGTGAAGCCTCGCGAGGCGTTGTCAACTTGGTCAACAAATGATTGCGTCATCCACAGCCATTGGATTTATATCCAACGGCGGCATGCACCTTCAATCTCGTCTTCTTCCTCCGGCGTCGCGGGACCGCTTTGGTCCGGCCTCCGTGACTAGCGGCTCTACTTAGCACGCATCGCTGCGAAGCGCTACCCGACCGCCGGCCAGGCTATCCCTCCACCCCTCGACACCTCCTATTATTCTCCATAGACTACAGCCCCACGCCGCAACAGAACCAGTTATAACCCTTCTTCCGCTCTCAATCTGCGACTCCACTGCCGCGTTTTCCCACCTCCAAGTCGTTCCCGTCCGGGGCCTCGCCGTCGTCCACCGCCTCGCTGTGTTCGGTGCGGCGTGGTCAACAAACAAGAGTCATCGGAAGAGGACAGTACGTGGAGAGCCTGACGGCTGGGACCCACGAGGTCCGTGGTCGCACGCAAGGAAAGTTCCTCCTTATTAAGCTGAAAAAATGTTTCCTCCACCTGACAGGCGGGACCCGTCGGTTGTATCTTCGCACGGAAGGAAGTGCCTCCTTGTTTTGCGAAAAAATTATTCATCCATTGACAGTGGGACCCGTCGATTTGGTGGTGACTTGTGGGCCTACTAAGCGGGCGATGTACATGCGGCTTTGTCAACAATCAACAAATGATTCTAGCAGCTGGACCGTTGGATGTTAATCCAACAACCGTGCTCCTTCTTCAACCTCTATTCTTGCTCCTGTCTCCGTGGCGGCATCGCTTGGCTGTCTTTGCCAAGCACCGAACCAATGAAGTTTCCCTCCTCTCCATCTCGACTCCTTTGCCCGTCTTCCCCATCTCCGGTCGTTCGAGTGCAGGTGCGCTTCGACGCGGTGTGGTGAACGTGGTCAACAAGCGAGAGTCATCGGAAGATGATATGACGTGAAGGTTGCGGTGGGGGCGCACCACGCCCATGGGCGCATGCATGCAGCGGAACGCGGCGAGGTCAGCGTGGTCAAGGAATGACTTCCATCGGAAGTATACCGTCACGTGGAGAGTCTCGGTGGGTCCACTGCCGCAGCAAGTAAGTGCCTCCTTATTACGCGGAAAATCTGATTCCTCCAGCGACGGCGGGACCCCCTTTGGATGGGCAACCGTATTTTGTGAAAAAATGTTTGCCCCGATTGCTGGGACCCACTGACAGACCACCGTATTTTGCGAAAAAACGTTCCCCCATCCTTTCGGACCCACCGGAAGTGCCTCCTTATTACGCACAAAAAAATGAATACTCCCCCGCTAGCTGGGACCCACCTTGGTGGGAGGCTGACTTGTGGGCCTACTAAGTTGACGGGGACGAAGGGCTTTGTCAACTTAGTCAATATGAACGATTCTAGCTCTAGTGAACGTACGATGTCCATCCAACGGCCGTAGTGCTTCTTCAACCTCTGGTCTTCTTGCTCTAGCCGCCCAAACCAGCGCTGGTCGTGCCTCATGCTCCAGCCTCCGTGGCGGCTGTCTTTGCCCTTGGAGGCCTCACCGCCCCTACTATTCCCACCGCTGGCCAGGCCCTGCGGCGACAACAGCCTCACACTGCAGCCGAACCAGTGAACCCTCGTACTCCTCTCCGCGCGGGCTTCCACTGTCGTGTCTTCCCCGGCTCCGCGTCGTCCCCTTCATAGGCCTCGCCGTCGTCCACCGCCGTGGTGCTCTCCATGTGGCATGGTCAACATGGTCAAGGCGACTTCCATCGGAAGAGTCTTGTCGTGGAGAGGTGACAGTGGGTCCACGGCCACATCCCAGTTTTTGTGATTTGCCAAGTAAGTCGCTTTGTCACGCCTGTTGGGCTGCAAATCTTTCAAGACGAGGGGAGCTTTCATTCGGTTGGCCGAGAAAATGGCCCATCAGTAATGAGAAATGGGCTGTACATTTTTAAAACACATCAAACCGGCAATTAGTCTCAAATATCTTTTTTTTCATTTCGAGATTTTAAATTACATTAATTTTTATGCGTGGAGAATTTGTTAGATTTTATATTGATATACATTTATTTTTAAAATCAGTTTGAATGTGAGACAAAATTTTGGGATTAAAACAGTTGGAGCTTTTGAAATATGCAAAATTTAGTATAATTTTTTAACCGTGGCCACAATATAGGCTGTAATGCTAACAAAAGAATATGGGCTCCAAAAAAAACCTTAAGAATTAGCAAATGGGCTGTAAATTATTAGAAATAATGGCAGATGGGCTGTATGCTGTTTTCCATAGATTTGAGGCTTTACTAAAAAAAAAGGTTGACGCACAAGCAGTGACTGTTGGATGGCCATCCAACGGCCGTCGTGCTTCTTCAATCTCTGCTCTTCCTGCTCCGGCTGCTCAAACAAGCGCCGGCGGGACTGCCTGCTTCCTCCCCACGACCGGCTCTGCTGCTACGCAGGCCTCACTGCCCCACCGTACTCCCATCGCTGGCCTAGCCATCCCTCTACTCACCCACACCTGTTGTTATTCTCCGGCGACGGCAGATGAACCAGTAAACCCTCATACAGTCGTACTCCCCTCCGTGTGGGGAACAACTGCCGAGTATTCCCTGCCTCCGTGTCGTTCCCTTCCTAGGCCTCGCCGTCGTCCACCGCCCTGGTGCTCTCGGTGCGGCCTGGTCAACGTGGTCAACGACCGAGATGCATCTGAAGTGGACTGTACATGGAGAGGCCGACAGCTGGGTCCAGGGCCGCACGCAAGGAAATGCCTCCTTATTACACGCAAAATAATGATTCCTGCACCTGACATCAGGGACCCACCGAAAGGGCCTCTGTATTTCACGAAAAAAAGTTACCGCCGCTGATAGCTCGGACCCACCAGCTATATCTTCGCACGCAAGGAAGTGCCTCCTTATTACGCACATAAAAAAATGAATACTCCGCCTGTTAGCTGGGACCCAGTATAGTGGCAGGCTGACTTGTGGGCCTACTAAGTTGACGAGGACGGAGGGCTTTGTCAACTTAGTCAATATGCACGATTCTAGCTCCAGTGACCGTACGATGTCCATCCAACGACCGTGGTGCTTCTTCAACCTCTGGTCTTCTTGCTCCAGCCGACCAAACCAGCGCCGGTCGTGCCTCGTGCTCCTACCTCCCGTGGCCGGCTGCGATGCGGCCGAGGCCTCACCGCCCCCTACTACTCCCACCGCTGGCCAGGCCATCCCTCTACTCACCCACACCCCCTGTTATTCTGCGGCGACGGCAGCCTTACACCGCAGCGAACCAGTGAACCCTCGTACTCCTCCATGCATGGGCATCCACTACCGCGTGTTCCCTGGCTCCGCGTCGTCCCCTTCCTAGGCCTCGCCGTCGTCCACCGCCCTGGTGCTCTCGGCGCGGCGTGGTCAACGTGATCAAGGAACGGCTTCCATCGGACATGGACTGTACGTGGAGAGGCTGACACCTTGGTCCACGGCTGCATCAAGGAAGTGCCTCCTTATTACGTGCAAAATAATTATTCCTCCACCTGACAGCAGGGACCAACCGGACGGGCCACCGTATTTCGTGAAAAAAACGATTCACCCCCCTGACTGCTGGGACCCACTAGCTACATCTTCGCACGCAAGGAAGTGCGTCCGGGCAAAAAAAAATGATCCGCCCCCCTGACTGCTGGGACCCACCAGCTACATCTTCGCACGCAAGGAAGTGCGTCCGGGCAAAAAAAACGATTCGCCCCCCTGGCTGCTTGGACCCACCAGCTACATCTTCGCACCCAAGGAAGTGCGTCCTGGCAAAAACAAATGATTCGCCCCCCTGACTGCTGGGACCCACCGGCTACATCTTCGCACGCATGGAAGTGCGTCCGGGCAAAAAAAATGATTCGCCCCCCAGACTACTGGGACCCACCAACTACATCTTCGCACGCAAGGAAGTGCCTGATAGTCGGGACCCACCGGTGAAGCGTGCGTAGCGTTGTCATTCAGTCATGACGATATGCGTACATCTTGTTCGTTGTAGAAGCGCGCGCGTGTCGTAGTAAGGCGCGCGTAGCATGTACACGTATGTACAACGGCGAGGGTGCAAGAAAGAAAATACGACCACGTACGTACATACGGGCAGGGTCTCGAACGCCTACTCGCGCATACGTACATGGCTGGGTTGGAATGGAGAAACAGCGTCGTCGTCGTGTTCATGGGGAGCCAACCGGCTGGGTCGGAACAGAATGCGTGGTCGTGTTCATCGGGAGGGCTTGGACAGAACAGGCGATGGAAACGAGGCCTGACATACCGCACAATGGAGGAAACGGACCTCCTACGTTCGGAACGGGGTCCTGTTGATCGGGAGGGGTGTGGCGTACCACAAAGCGGAGAAGCGGACCTCCTACGGTCGAAGCAGGGGGGTCTGTTGATCGGGAGGGTGTGGCGTACCGCAAAAGCAGATAAAGCGGACCTCCTACGGTCGAAACAGGGGTCTGTTGATCGGGAGGGTGTGGTGTACCGCCAAAAAACGGATTTAAACGGACCTCCTACGGTCAAAACGGGGTCTTGTTCATCGGGAGGGGTGTGGCGTACTGCAAAACGGGACTCCACGGGATACTATTCATCTCCACCGTTGACCTCCTCCAGCCTCCACGGGCTACCGTCGACCTCCTCCAGCCTCCACGGGCTCCTGTTCATCTAGTCTCCACCGCGCGCTACTCCACCGGCTACTGTTCAACCACCCCTCCACCGTCTACTGTTCATCCAGCCCACCACACCACGGGGTCCTGTTCAACCACCCCTCCACGGCCACCCCTCCACCGTCTACTGTTAATCCAGCCTCCAGCACACCACGGGGTCCTGTTCATCCAGAGGCAACGCTTCTGACTCCTTGTTCATACAACCCCCCCATAGCGCTCACTGTTCATCCCATAGGTAGCATCAATCGGCTTCAGTTAGCAGCAGCAGTGAAGGAATCGCTCGATCGGCTTCAGTTAACAGCCATCATCGATCGCTCGGGTTCAGTAACACGTAGCCTACAGTGCAATCGCTCGAGTTCAGTTAGAGCCCAACGCCTCGCTCGGGTTCAGTTAGATCCAATGCCTCGCACACACGCGCGTACGTGTACGAGAGAAACGTGCATCGCTCGGCCCCCGACCTCCCACCGTAACCGGGAACTCCCTGAAATTTTCCTCCCCCTCGCTTCTACAACTGTTTTTTCCGGAATGGACGGCCCAAAGAATGTCATGCAGCTGCGTCTCCGGCCCGCCCAGGACGAAAAGCCCATTTTCTGTCATGATTTTTTGTCATAGAAGTAGGAGCCCACCACATCTATGATGATACCGAATTTTGTCACAATTATCGTCATAGAAGTGTCATATGTATGACAGTATTTTTTTTGTTCGGCCCAAAATGTCACGGATGTGTCTTTTTTTTGTATTGGCATTGTCATATTGCTTAGCATGATCATGTAGTTGACATCGTATTTGTGGTAAAGCCACCATTCATATTTCTTTCATACATGTCACTCATGAATCATTGCATATCCCGGTACACCGCCGGAGGCATACACATAGAGTCATATTTTGTTCTAAGTATTGAGTTGTAATTGTTGAGTTGTAAGTAAATAAAAGTGTGATGATCATCATTTTTAGAGCATTGTCCCAAGTGAGGAAAGGATGATGGAGACTATGATTCCCCCACAAGTCGGGATGAGACTCCGGACGAAAAACAAATAAATAAAAGAAAAGAAAAGAGCCCATGAAAAAGGAGAAAAGGCCCAAATAAAAAAATGAGAGAAAAAGAGAGAAGGGGCAATGTTACTATCCTTTTACCACACTTGTGCTTCAAAGTAGCACCATGATCTTCATGATAGAGAGTCTCTCATTTTGTCACCTTCATATAGTAGTGGGAATTTTTCATTATAGAACTTGGCTTGTATATTCCAATGATGGGCTTCCTCAAATTGCCCTAGGTCTTCGTGAGCAAGCGAGTTGGATGCACACCCACTTAGTTTCTTTTGTTGAGCTTTCATATACTTATAGCTCTAGTGCATCTGTTGCATGGCAATCCCTACTCACTCACATTGATATCTATTGATGGGCATCTCCATAGCCCGTTGATACGCCTAGTTGATGTGAGACTATATTCTCCCTTTTGTCTTCTCCACAACCACCATTCTATTCCATATAGTGCTATATCCATGGGTCACGCTCATGTATTGCGTGAAGATTGAAAAAGTTTTGAGAATGTCAAAAGTATGAAACAATTGCTTGGCTTGTCATCGGGGTTGTGCATGATTTAAATACTTTGTGTGGTGAAGATAGAGCATAGCCAGACTATATGATTTTGTAGGGATAACTTTCTTTGGCCATGTTATTTTGAGAAGACATGATTGCTTTGTTAGTATGCTTGAAGTATTATTATTTTTATGTCAATATTAAACTTTTGTCTTGAATCTATTGAATCTGAATATTCATACCATAATTAAGAAAATTACATTGAAATTATGCCAAGTAGCACTCCGCATAAAAAATTATCTTTTTATCATTTACCTACTCGACGACGAGCAGGAATTAAGCTTGGGGATGCCTGATACGTCTCCAACGTATCTATAATTTTTGATTGCTCCATGCTATATTATCTACTATTTTGGACCATATTGGGCTTTATTTTACACTTTTATATTACTTTTGGGACTAACCTATTAACCGGAGGCCCAGCCCAGATTTGCTGTTTTTTGCCTATTTCGGTGTTTGAAGAAAGCGGAATATCAAACGGAGTCAAGCGGAATGAAACCTTGGGAGCGTGATTTTCTCACGAACATGATCCGGAGACTTGGACCCTCGTCAAGCAACCAACGGGGAAGGCACGAGGTAGAGGCGCCCCCCCAGCGCACCCTCCACCCTCGTGGGCCCCTGTTGCTCCACCGACGTACTTCTTCCTCTATATATACCCACGTACCCCGAGCGATCGATCACGGAGCCCAAAACCTAATTCCACCGCCGCAACTTTACGTATCCACGAGATCCCATCTTGGGGCCTGTTAGGAGCTCCATGAAAGGGAATCCACCACGGAGGGCTTCTACATCATCATAGCCTCTCCGATGAAGTGTGAGTAGTTTACCTCGGACCTTGGGTCCATAGTTAGTAGCTAGATGGCTTCTTCTCTCTTTTGGATCTCAATACAATGTTCTCCCCTCTCTCGTGGAGATCTATTCGATGTAATCTTCTTTTTGCGGTGTGTTTGTTGAGATCGATGAATTGTGGGTTTACGATCAAGATTATCTATGAACAATATTTGAATCTTCTTTGAATTCTTTTATGTATGATTGGTTATCTTTGCAAGTCTCTTCGAATTATCAGTTTGGTTTGGCCTACTAGATTGGTTTTTCTTGCAATGGGAGAAGTGCTTAGCTTTGGGTTCAATCTTGCGGTGTCCTTTCCCGGTGTGATGAGGGGCAGCAAGGCACGTATTGTATTGTTGCCATCGAGGATAACAAGATGGGTTTTTTTTATCATATTGCATGAATTTATCCCTCTACATCATGTCATCTTGCTTAAGGCGTCACTCTATTTTCATTAACTTAATACTCTAGATGCATGCTGGATAGCGGTCGATGAGTGGAGTAATAGTAGTAGATGCAGGCAGGAGTCGGTCTACTTGTCTCGGACGTGATGCCCATATACATGATCATACCTAGATACTCTCATAACTATGCTCAATTCTGTCAAATTCGTTCACCCACCGTAAAATACTTATGCTCTTGAGAGAAGCCACTAGTGAAATCTATGGTCCCCGGGTCTATTCGCTATCATATCAATCTTCCAACACTTTATTATTGCTTTGCTTTTTTACTTTGCATTTTATTTTACTTTGCATCTTTATACCAAAAATACCAAAAATATTATCTATCATCTCTATCAGATCTCACTCTCGTAAGTGACCTGAAGGGATTGACAACCCCTAATCACGTTGGTTGCGTTGAGCTATTTGTTTTGTGTAGGTATGAGGGACTTGCGCGTGGCCTCCTACTGGATTGATACCTTGCTTCTCAAAAACTGAGGGAAATACTTATGCTACTCTGCTGCATTATCCTCTCCTCTTCGGGGAAATCCAACGCAAGCTCAAGAGGTAGCAGGACTACGAACTCGGAATAAATTATCACCCGGGCAAAGCTAATGTGGTGGCTGACGCCCTTAGCCGCAAACCAGCCAACCTTAATGCTCTAAAGGATTCCTTGCCTCCTGAGCTTTATGAAGAAATCATGCGGCTCAATTTGGTAATCACCGACACCAGTCTTGCCAATCTATTGGAAGTTGCCCCTACTCTCGAAGAAGAAATCTGCAGTGCTCAGGCAGATGACAAGAGGTTGAAAATATATGTCCAAAAGATGCACCAAGGGCATGCATCAGATTTCTCTACGGATCGGCGAGGTTCGCTAAGGTTCCGAGGAAGACTTTGCGTACCCAACCAAGAAAGTCTGAAGAAGAAAATATTGGCAGAAGCACATGAAGCACCATACTCAATTCACCCTGGTGGTACCAAAATGTATGAGGACCTTCGTTAGGTATTTTGGTGGGATGGAATGAAGAAAGACATCGCATACTTTGTGGCCTATTGCGACATATGCAACAAGGTAAAGGCGAAACACCAAAAACACGCCGGACTCCTCCAACCTTTGCTGGTATCCCAATGGAAATGGGATGATATCTGCATGGATTTCATCACCGGATTACCAAAGTCTCATCAAGGAAATGACGCAATATGGGTCATAGTGGACACCTTAACAAAGGTTGCACATTTCCTTCCTATCTGGACCACATACCGTGCAAATCAACTCGCACAGTTGTATGTGTCAAGAATCGTCAGGCTTCATGGAGTACCCAAGACTATCACCTCCGACAGGGGATCCCTCTTCACCTCCGCATTTTGGTCCCGACTACATCAAGCCTTGGGGACCGCTTTGAAATACAGCACGGCTTATCATCCTCAGATAGATGGACAGACTGAGCGAGTAAATCAAATACTCGAAGATATGCTCCGGGCATATACATTGGCCCAAGGGACCAAGTGGGAAGACTGTCTGCCCTACGCCAAGTTTTCCTACAACAACAGTTTCTAGGCCAGCTTAAAGATGTCATCCTATGAAGCCATGTATGGGCGGAAATGCCGCACTCCATTGAACTGGTCTCAAACCGGAGACAGCCGCATTTTTGGGACTGATTTAATGCTCGAAGCGGAGAAGCAAGTCAAGGAAATCCGAGACAGACTGCAACTGGAAAAATCCCGACAGAAGAGCTACTATGATGCCAAACATCGTCAGATCAGCTTCGAACCCGGAGAACACGTATATCTCCGAGTCACCCCTATGAAAGGAGTGAAGAGGTTTCAGACCCGCGGAAAATTGGCACCCAGATATATCGGTCCATTCCCCGTCATGGCCAGAGTCGGAACAGTTGCATATTAGTTGGAATTGCCACCAAAACTGTCAGAAGTACACGACATGTTTCACATCTCACAACTAAGGAGATGTATCTCGCCACCGGAGAAAAGGACTGATATGGCAGAGGTAGAATTGGCTAAGGATTTGACTTATGAGGAAAAGCCAATCAGAATATTGGATCAGACAGAAAGGGTCACTCGCAGCAAAGAAATAAGGTTTTACAAGGTTCAATGGGAGCATTGATACGTCTCCAACGTATCTATAATTTTTGATTGTTCCATGCTATTATATATTCTGTTTTGGATGTTTAATGGGCTTATTTATACACTTCTATATTACTTTGGGGACTAACCTATTAACCGGAGGCCTAGCCCAAATTGCTGTTTTTTTGTGCCTATTTCAGTGTTTCGCAGAAAAATAATATCAAACAGAGTCCAAACGGAATGAAACCTTCGGGAACGTGATTTTTGGAACAAAGCTATTTAGATGGGTAGCGGCATCTTCACTAGGAAGGCTGGCGAATTGATCTTTCATGACAAGATTCAACAAAGCAGCATTAATTTCACATTTGTTCACATTGTCATGAAAGATCAATTCGTCGGCCTTCCTCTTGATCACATTTATTCCAAAAATCACGTTCCCGAAGGTTTCATTCCGTTTGGACTCTGTTTGATATTCTTTTTCTGCGAAACACTGAAATAGGCAAAAAAAACAGTAGTTTGGGCTAGGCCTCCGGTTAATAGGTTAGTCCCCAAAATAATATAAAAGTGTATAAATAAGCCCATTAAACATCCAAAACAGAATATATAATAGCATGGAACAATAAAAAATTATAGATACGTTGGAGACGTATCAAACATCCCCAAGCTTAATTCCTGCTCGTCCTCGAGTAGGTAAATGATAAAAACAGAATTTTTGATGTGGAATGCTTCTTTGCATATTTCTCAATGTAAATCTTTTTATTGTGGCATGAATATTTAGATCCGAAAGATTCAAGATAAAAGTTTAATGTTGACATAAAAATAATAAACTTCAAACATGCTAACCAAGCAATTATGTCTTATCAAAATAACATAGCCAAAGAAAGCTTATCCCTACAAAATCATATAGTTAGGCTATGTTTCAATATTGTCACACAAACGTTCTCATCATGCATAACCCGATGACAAGCTGAGCAAGTGGTTCATACTTTTAGCAGCTTACGCCTTTTCAACTCTTCATAATACATGGCGCAAGCCATGGATATAGTACTATGGGTGGAGTAAAGTATAATGATGGGGGTTATGAGAGAAGACAAAAAAGGTAGAAAGTCTCACATTGACGCGGCTAATCAATAGGCTATGGAGATGCCCATCAATTGATGTCAATGAGAGGAGCAGGGATTGCCATGCAACGGATGCACTAGAGCTATAAATATATGAAAGATCAACAAAAGAAACCAAGTGGGTGTGCATCCAACTTGCTTGCTCACAAAGACCATGGGCATTTTGAGGAAGCCCATCATTGGAATATACAAGCCAAGTTCTATAATGAAAAATTCCCACCAGTATATGAAAGTGACAACATAGGAGACTCTCTATCATGAAGATCACGGTGCTATTTTGAAGCACAAGTGTGGAAAAAGGATAGTAACATTGTCCCTTCTCTCTTTTTCTCTCATTTTTTTCTTTTTTTCTTTTTTTATTCTTCTTTTTTTCCTTGGGCCTTCTCTTTTTTTTCCTGGCCTCTTTTTTCCCTTTAGTCCGGAATCTCATCCCGACTTGTGGGGGAATCATAGTCTCCCTCATCCTTTCCTCACATGGGACAATGCTCTAATAATGATGATCATCGCACTTTTATTATTTACAACTCAACAATTACAACTCAATACTTAGAACAAAATATGACTCTATGTGAATGCCTCCGTGATGTACGGGATATCACGATGAATCAAGAGTGACATGTATGAAAAAATTATGAATAGTGGCTTTGCCCCAAAATACGATGTCAACTACATGATCATGCAAAGCAATATGACAATGATGAAGCGTGTCATAATAAACGGAGCGGTGGAAAGTTGCATGCCAATATATCTCGGAATGGCTATGGAAATGCCATGATAGGTAGGTATGGTGGCTGTTTTGAGGAAGATATAAGGAGGCTTATGTGTGGTAGAGCGTATCATATCACGGGGTTTGGATGCACCGGCGAAGTTTGCACCAACTCTCAAGGTGAGAAAGGGCAATCATGATGCCGTAGAGGCTAGAAAATTGTGGAAGGTTGAGAGTGCGTATAATCCATGGACTCACATTAGTCATAAAGAACTCATATACTTATTGCAAAAGTTTATTAGCCCTCGAAGCAAAGTACTACTACGCATGCCCCTAGAGGGATAGATTGGTAGGAAAAGACCATCACTCGTCCCCGACCGCCACTCATAAGGAAAGCAATAAAAGAACACCTATGTGTCAAAATTGTCACACAAATTTTACCATACGTGCATGCTACGGGACTTGCCAACTTTAACACAATTATTTTTCAATTTCACAATTACCCAACTAGCACACTCTAATATTACCACCTTTATATCTCAAAACACTTATCAAGTATCTAACTTCTAATGATATTTAATAAACTCAATATAGAAGATTAATTTCACAATTAAAGCAAATTACCGTGCTGTTTAAGACTCTCAAAATAATATAAGTGAGGCATGAGAGATCAATAATTTCTATAAAATACAACCACCGCCGTGCTCTAAAAGGTATAAGTGAAGCACTAGAGCAAAAACTATATAGCTCAAAAGATATAAGTGAAGCACATAGAGTATTCTAACAAATTCCGAATCATGTGTGTCTATCTCAAAAGGTGTGTACAACAAGGATGATTGTGGCAAACTAACAAACAAAGACTCAAATCATACAAGACGCTCCAAGCAAAACACATATCATGTGGTGAATAAAAATATAGCTCCAAGTAAATTTACCGATGGATGAGGACGAAAGAGGGGATGCCTTTCGGGGCATCCCCAAGCTTTGGCTTTCTGGTGTCCTTGTATTTAACTTGGGGTGCCTTGGGCATCCCCAATCTTAGGCTCTTGCAACTCCTTGTTCCATACTCCATCAAATCTTTACCCAAAACTTGAAAACTTCACAACACAAAACTTAACAGAAAATCTCGTGAGCTCCGTTAGCGAAAGAAAACAAAATACCACTTCAAGGTACTGTATTGAACTCATTCTTTATTTATATTGGTGTTAAACCTACTGTATTCCAACTTCTCTATGTTTTACAAACTATTTTACTAGCCATAGATTCATCAAAATAAGCAAACAACACACGAAAAACAGAATCTGTCAAAAACAGAACAGTCTGTAGTAATCTGTGACTAACGCAAACTTCTGGAACTCCAAAACTTCTATCAAAATAGTAAGACCTAGAAAATTTGTTTAATGATCTTATGTAATTGGAATCAGTATTTTATCACTTTCTGGTGATTTGTAACAATTCTTTTCGTGAAGAGAAAGTTTCTGGAATTTTCAGCAAGATCAAATAACTATCATCCAGGAAGATCCTATAGGTTTAACTTGGCACAAACACTAATTAAAACATAAAAACAAATCTAACCAGATGCTATATAAAAGATTTATTCCTAAAAAGAACGAAAAATAAAAAAACTAAAAAAAATTGGGTTGCCTCCCAACAAGCGCTATCGGTTAACGCCCCTAGCTAGGCATAAAAACACGGATAGATCTAGGTCTTGCCATCTTTGGTAGGCAATCCATAAGTGGCTCTCATAATAGATTCATATGGTAATTTAAATTTATTTCTAGGGAAGTGTTCCATGCCTTTCCTTAACGGAAATTGGAATCTAATATTCCCTTCCTTCATATCAATAATTGCACTGATCGTTCTAAGGAAAGGTCTACCAAGAATAATAGGACATGAAGGATTGCAATCTATATCAAGAACAATAAAATCTACGGGCACATAGTTACTATTTGCAACAATAAGAACATCATTAATTCTTCCCATAGGTTTCTTAATGGTGGAATACACAAGGTGTAAGTTTAAAGAGCAATCATCAAATTCGCGAAAACCTAACAAATCACATAAAGTTTTTGGAATCGTGGAAACACTAGCACCCAAATCACACAAAGCATATCATTCATGATCTTCAATTTTAATTTTAATAGCAGGTTCCCACTCATCATAAAGTTTTCTAGGGATAGAAACTTCCAACTCAAGCTTTTCTTCATAAGATTGCATCAAAGCATCAACGATATGTTTAGTAAAAGCTTTATTTTGACTATAAGCATGCGGAGAATTTAGCACGGATTGCAAAAAGGAAATACAATCTATCAAATAGAAATTATCATAATTAAATTCCTTGAAATCCAAAATAGTGGGTTCATTGCTATCTAAAGTTTTAACCTCTTCAATCCCTCTTTTACTAATTTTTGCATCAAGATCTAGAAACTCCGATTTTTTGGAACGCCTTCTAGGTAAAGGTGGCTCATCTCCAGTCCCATCATTATCAAGATTCAAATTGAAAAACAAAGATTTAATAGGGTACACATCAATAACTTTTAGATCTTCATCTTTATTCTCATGAAAATTAGAAGAACACGCTTTTACAAAGCAATCTTTCTTAGCACGCATCCTAGCCGTTCTTTCTTTGCACTTGTCAATGGAAATTCTCATGGCTTTGAGAGACTCATTTATATCATGCTTAGGTGGAATAGATCTAAGTTCCAAAGAATCAACATCAAGAGAAAGTCTATCCACGTTCCTAGCCAATTCATCAATCTTAGGCAATTTTTCTTCAAGCAAGGCATTGAAATTCTTTTGAGAAATCATAAATTCTTTAACACTAGTCTCAAAATCAGAGGGAATCTTATTAAAACTTCCATAAGAGTTGTTGTAGGAATTACCATAATTATTAGAGGAGTTACTAGGATACGGCCTAGGATTAAAGTTTCCTCTATAAGCGTTGTTACCGAAATTATTCCTACCAACAAAATTCACATCCATAGATTCATTATTATTCTCAATCAAAGTAGACAAAGGCATATCATTAGGATAAGAAAAAACACTCTTATTAGCAAAAAAATTCATAAGTTCATCCATCTTTCCACTGAACACATTAATTTCATCTATCGCATGCACTTTTTTACTAGTAGATCTTTCAGTGTGCCATTGAGAAAAATTAACCATAATATTATCTAGGAGTTTAGTAGCTTATCCTAACGTGATTTCCATAAAAGTGCCTCCCGCGGCCGAATCTAAAAGATTTCTAGAAGCAGAATCCAATCCGGCATAGAAATTTTGTATAATCATCCATAAATTCAAACCATGAGTAGGGCAATTATGTATCATTAATTTCATCCTCTCCCAAGCTTGTGCACATGTTCATGATCAAGTTGCTTAAAATTCATAATATCGTTTCTAAGGGAGATGATTTTAGCGGGAGGAAAATACTTAGAGATAAAAGCATCTTTGCACTTATTCCAAGAATCAATACTATTTTTAGGCAAAGATGAAAACCAGGTTTTAGCATGATCTCTAAGAGAAAATGGAAATAGCTTCAATTTGACAATATCATTGTCCACATCTTTCTTGTTTTGCATATCACACAAATCAACAAAGCTATTTAGATGGGTAGCGACATCTTCACTAGGAAGGCCAGCGAATTGATCTTTCATGACAAGATTCAACAAGCAGCATTAATTTCACAAGATTCAGCTTCGGTAAGAGGAGAAATCGGAGTGCTAAGAAAATCATTGTTGTTGGTTTTGGCAAAGTCACAGAATTTAGTATTATCTTGAGCCATCGTGACAAGCAAGCAATCCAACACACGAGCGAACAAGAAGCAAGCGAAAAAGAGGGCGAACGAAAAAGACAGGGCGAATAAAATGGCAAGGGTGAAGTGGGGGAGAGGAAAACAAGAGGCAAATGGCAAATAATGTAATGCGAGGGATAAGAGTTTGTGATGGTTACTTGGTATGTCTTGACTTGACTTGGCGCACACCTCCCCGGCAACGGCGCCTGAAATCCTTCTTGCTACGTCTTGAGCACTGGGTTGGTTTCCCTTGAAGAGGAAAGGGTGATGCAGTAAAGTAGCGTAAGTATTTCCCTTAGTTTTTGAGAACCAAGGTATCAATCCAGTAGGAGGTCACGCTCAAGTCCCTTGCACCTACACAAACAAATAAGAACCTCGCAACCAACGCGATAAAGGGGTTGTCAATCCCTTCACGGTCACTTACGAGAGTGAGATCTGATAGAGATGATAAGATAATATTTTTGGTATTTTTATGATAAAGAGTAAAAGTAAAGAAAGCAAGTAAACAATATTAAAAATAACGGGAGATTAATATGATGGAGGATAGACCCGAGGGCCATAGGTTTTACTAGTGGCTTCTCTCAAGATAGCATAGGTATTACAGTGGGTGAACAAATTACTGTCGAGCAATTGATAGAGTTGAGCATAGTTATGAGAATATCTAGGTATGATCATGTATATAGGCATCACGTCCGTGACAAGTAGACCGAAACGATTATGCATCTACTACTATTACTCCACACATCGACCGCTATCCAGCATGCATCTAGAGTATTAAGTTCATAAGAACAGAGTAACGCTTTAAGCAAGATGACATGATGTAGAGGGATAAACTCATGCAATATGATATAAACCCCGTCTTTTTATCCTCGATGGCAACAATACAATACATGCCTTGCTACCCCTGCTGTCACAGGGAAAGGACACCACAAGATTGAACCCAAAGCTAAGCACTTCTCCCATTGCAAGAAATATCAATGTAGTAGGCCAAACCAAACTGATAATTCGAAGAGACTTGCAAAGATAATCAATCATACATAAAAGAATTCAGAGAAGATTCAAATATTGTTCATAGATAATCTTGATCATAAACCCACAATTCATCGGATCTCGACAAACACACCGCAAAAGAAGATTACATCGAATATATCTCCAAGAGAATTGAGGAGAACTTTGTTGTCGGGGGTTGGGTGCGACATATGCCAAAGGATGGCTTATCATGGTGGGGGCGAGTAGAACGTCGCCGGTGCCTGGAAACGGGATGAGGCGAAGGCATGCATGCCGGCGAATCTTACCCAGCTTCAGGGCTCTCCGTGGAGATAACACCCCTACTGCTGCTCTGCAGGGTCTCCGCATGATCACTATGGCAAAGTGGGTACAAGGTTGCTCCTTGAGCTGTTCGGGGTGAGGAAGGAGAAGGGCACGGCTAGCTCTTCTCTTCCCACTATGTGTGTCTAAAACTATTAGGGTCCAACCTCTTGCATGGGTGCCCCGAGGGGCTTATATAGGCCTACCCCCCGGGGGTACAATGGTAATCCGGCTGGGCGCAGGTCCCAGCCGTCAGTCTCTTAAGTCGCCGTCTTCTCCGCCGACTTCTGGGGCCCGCCGACTAGTGGGCCCGCCGACGGTCCAACATGGGGCCGACAGCCCTTGTCCGCCATGGGCGGGTCTTGCTGCTGCGGATTATTGTAGCCGTGCTTCTAATGACGCGAAGTGGGTCATGGGGTCATGGCAATGATGCCGCCGCTGACAGGCGATCACATTGCCACTCCTGTCTTGTCGGTTAATGGCGACGGAGCCCGTGGGAGGGGCCGACCGACTCTTGAGGCCGACTCAGTGGGTCCGTCTTGGGCGCTTCGCCGTCTTCTGCACTCCGCCGACAAAGGGTCCCGCCGTCTTCAGTCGTGCAGACAGGCCATCGTGGGTCTGAGGATCTGCCCACGGGCTGATGTCGGGGCAGCGTGGCAACGATGCAGCGCCGGACGGGATCTCCGTCGATCTGGCGCTCTGTGGCCATGCCTGTCCTTTGTGAACGGGGCAGGGATGGGCTGCGAGGCGGCCCCATCCCGTCCCGTCCGTAGTCGCATTAGTAGGAGGCGGTTGGAGTCGCGGGCCGACTCCCCGTAGCCGGCTTCTCCGGAAGTCGCTGGCTGGGAGTCGGCTTATCTTGAGGCCGTCTCTGGGACTCGGTGGGAGGCGATCGGCGGTGTGCCGCCGACTCTCGGCGGCTCTTCGTCTTGGGGTCTTGAGGCGCAGATCTGCCCGATGTTTTGAAAGGTCCAGGGGCTCGGGTTTGCCTACCCGTGGCCCATTACTCCGACAGTAGTTCCTGAAGCTGGTGAGGCGCCGTGGGCAACATGTCGAGGAGCCTCAACAGTTTCATCCCTCTAATGGAAGAATCTGGGATTGGCTCGCCGTCTCTCTCTTGAGCCGACTAGCTGGAGTCGGCCTCGCAGGAGGCCGTCTTGCTCCTCGAAGGTCTTGAAGGTCGTGGCGGGATCCGGGCAGCGTGCCTGATAAGCTTCTAGGCAGCTGCCTGTTGTGGGCCTGCCGCGTGACGCCACGCGGCAGGGCCAGTCTGCCCGCCCACGCGCGTGACTAGACAGGCCCGTCAGGCAGGGCCTGCCACTACTGCGCCTCGGCGCATGGGCGGATCCGTTGCGGCCGTGCGGGCGGTTGGGCTCCCCACGTCGTTACTGTGCGCAGTAACGTCATGGGTTAAATCATGGGGGCGTGGGGTGCTGGCGCGATTAATCCCCCGCCCGCCTCGGCTCGGCCTAGGCGCCTATAAGTAGGCGGGAGGAGGCGGCGGCGCGACGCGCACCCACTCTCCTCGCTTCCTCTCGCTCCCTCTCCTCCTTGCTTCGTCTTCCTCCTGCCTCCACCGCGCCGAACCACGCCGCGCCGTGGAGATGAGCTCCTCCTCTGCTGTCGTGCCTTCTGCCGCGCGCTCCGGCGTGTGGGATGGCTCCATAGTGGACGACGACATCATCGAGTTCCTCCGCCAGACGCGCCGCATCCCCGGCACCAACCTAGTGCGGACCCGCGCTGCGCCGGCGGGCGAAATAACACCGGCGCTGGAGGAGGGTGAGCGGGTCATATTCCGCTCGCACCTCATGCACGGGCTAGGGCTGCCGGCGAGCGACTTCTTCCGCGCCTTCCTGGAGTTCCACGGGCTTCAGCCGCACCACCTCACTCCAAACACGGTGGTGCTGGTGGCCTCCTTCGCCTCTTTGTGTGAAGGCTTTCTTGGCGTTCTCCCCACCATCGAGCTATGGGGGGAATTCTTCCAAGCCAAGCTCGGAACACACGTCGCTCGCGTGCCGGCTCTGTGCGGCACTTTCATCGCAATGAGGAGGCCGTTGGCCGACAACCCCTTCCCTGCCATCCCACTAATCAAGTCGGTGAAGATGTGGCAGCGCACGTATTTCTCGTGAAGAACGTCGCCCTGTATGCGATCGGGTCAACTCTGCCGCCTTACGAGGCGGCGAGTTGGCGGGCGACTTCAGCTGGTCCCATCGGGCCAGACGCCGACTCAGCGCCGCCGCCGTCGCGCGGCTCAGTCTTGGCGCAATCGGAGGGCTGGCTGGGGCCGACTTGCTGGCCGCCGTGGCGCGCCGAGTTCTTCCTCTCAAGGCCGACCTCATCGATCCGCGGATGAGTGGCGCCAGGACCATCGGCTGTGCTCCAAAGACATGCCCCACGCGGAGGTGGTGGACACGGTGAATTTCCTGGCGAACTGCGGCCTCACGGAGGAATGGCAGTTCGGCAAGGAGTCGTACTCGCGCGCCAACCCCCTGGCTGTGGTAAGTCATCTCTCTTGCTTTTATGTTTCCTTCTTCAGCCGAATCCGACTCGATTTTCTTTGTTTGAGTCAGAACCCCTCATGCAGCCCTCGGCCCGGCACCACGGGCCGCCCGTGATCCGTCCCGACCGGGCGGAGGCGGCGTCGATGACCCGACTTGGGGGCAGCGGCGATGGAGGCCGACGCCGAGGGAGGAGGAGGAGCCGGCGACTTGAGCCGGCAACCTTTGCCGGCCGGCTCAAGATGACGGCGAAACGGAAGTCGTCCCCCGCCGCCAACAGAAGGTCGACCATCCAGCGCGAGTTCCTCTGCGGCTTGGGTGGTCGAGGGCGCGAAGAAGCGCGGGCCAGGCCGAGCTTGCGGTGCCAGCGAAGAAGTTCAGGGGGATGGCCGCCGCGACCCAGCGAGAAGAGGCGGTCGCGAAGGCTAACCGCTTCCGCAAGGAAGTGAAGAAGCCGCCGCTGGTCTCTGCGTAAGTGCTTCTTATTTTGTCTTGTTTTCTTCCAAGAGGCGAGCCGAGGAGGCCACGCGCCTCCAGTCGGCGCTGCTCGTCACACCGCTGAACTCGGCGCCGCCGCCACCGGAGTTCACGGGGCAGACTGAGGGAGCCGACAGCGAGTTCCCCATCAAGGAGAGGGAGGGCGGCGAGGCCTCTCTGTTAGGCACGGCCGTGCCGCCCCCGCCGCCTCCGCCGCCGTCTGAGAGCGCGCGAGGTAAACAGCCGGCCGATTCACGTGAGCCGCCGACCGACGACAAAGCTGTGGCGAGGCTGCTTCTTCAAGTCGCCTCGCCAGCGCGACGTTGTTTTGAGAAGGCGACCTCAGTGCCGCGCCCCTTGGAGACCGGCGCCGCTAGCTCGGCCATTCCAGACGCCGAGGCGACAAGCGCCGCGCCCGTTGGGTGGGTGCGAGGAGGCGGCATAGGCCCGCTGAACACGGCGCTTCTGAACATCCAGGCGAAGCTGCGAGCTGAGGGCGACGCCATCCAAAACTGCACCAAGGCGCACCTGGCGTCGCGAGCCGCCGTGCGGGTATGTTCCTTCTTTGAGTTTTTTCTCGTTCTTCTCGTGGGGCCAGCGCACTCCACTGGTGTAATCCCGAGTTTCGGGCGGCTGCTGAGCGGCGACTCGGAACTCTATCTGATGACTTCAAATTTTACCTTTGCTGAAATTCTTATCGCAGGAGTATTACAACCTCCGCGCCACCGCCTTCAACCGCAATGTTGAGGCTGGGCAAGCGGACTGCCGACTTGTCGAGGCGAGGTGAGTTTTCTTTCTTCTTGGGCGCACTGGCGACTCCATGGGCTGTAGTCCCGAGATTGGACGATCGCTCCTTGATCGGGCCAGATCTTCCTGGCGACCTTCTTAGCTGACGACTTTGCATCCATCTTCTTTTTATTCTTCAGAGGCCAATGCCACTCTTCGGCGGCAGCTTGGTACGACCAACACCGCCTTGCGTGCCAAGGGGGAGGAATGCAGCAAGCTCGCTGCAGAGCGCGACCTGCTGGCTACGCAGCTGGCGGAGCAGAGGGAGCTGCTTAAGGCGACGCAGGACGAGGCGAAGAAGAGAGAGGCTGCTCTCCTGGCTGAGTTCGAGAGCGAGCGCTCCTCCTGGACCGACAAGGAAGCACTGCTGACCTCCGGCTTCCATGAAATCAAGGACATTGTCGACGGTGAGTTTGTTTTTACTTCTTCCTTTGGGCCGCCGACTATAGGTCGGGCCGACTCCTGGTTTTTTGACTTGCTTCTTCTTCGTCTTGGCAGACTTCTTCCCCGCCACACGCAGCGCAAATCGCCATCGAGGCTGATCGCGAGGCGCGAAGGGCGGGTGGTGCTGAGATCGCTGCCAACGCCCCCCGGACCCTTGACGAGCAGCTCCTGAGCATTGAGGCTCGTCTGCGGCCGGCCCATCGGATGCTGCCCCGGCTTCAGCGTGTCGGCGCCCAGGCGATCGCTGCTCTGTGGACGGACATGCCGGTTCTGCGCACTCCCAGCCGGACCGCCGACTGGCTGGAGGTCGTGGCTGGCCGTCTTGAGGCCTGGAAGGGTTCCGCGGCTCGGGCTGGAGCACGCCGGGCCTTGGAATTCGTGAAGGCGTGGTATCCAGGGCTGGATCTGGACCGGCTGGCCGCGTTCCGGTCAGAGGCACAGGCGGAGCTGCTGGCCGCGGAGGACGCCCTCGTCGAGCGTGCGGCGGCGATTGCCGACTACACGGACACCAGCGTCTTCGTCCGTGAGCGGGCTCAGGACGGTGGGGAGGCGCCGCCGGAGTGGTTCGGGATGAACCCGGACTACGACGAGGACTCGGCGGAGGTGATCGGCTCCAGCGCCGAGGAGGAAGACGAGGCGGAGGACGGAGACGAGATGGAGGCGCCAGAAGACGGAGCGGGCGACCAGCCTCAGCTCGAAGCGCCTCCAAGAACGAGCCGCGCCGTCTGGGCGGTTGTCGCCGAGACGATCAAGCCGAGACCGCCCAACCCGGCCGCCCGGCGCTGACGCCGCCGTCTCCTCCGCCTTCCGACCCCATCTGCCGCTTCCTAGGCCGCTGTCTCGCCTTTATTTTATCTGCCTTGATAGTCTTTGAAAAGAACTTGTTAATTCGCACAATTCCACCCCCGGGGTGTATTTTGAACCTCTGCCCGAAGATCCGGCCAAGGGCCTATGCTGTGTAAATATTATTTTAATTCTATCTTTCCTCGCTCATTGCTCTTTATGGCTTTTTCCTTTGCCGCCTTCCCTTAGTCGCCGCCTTGCCCGTCGGACAACCGCTCTGCGGACTGCCGTTTGGGTCAAGTGCTTGGCTACTTTTGAGAAGGCAAGTACTTGGCCATTTTTTAGAGTATTTTAAACAAGTTGGGTAGAAAGCAGCAAGCTGACTACTTAAGAGTCGGTTTTTGCAAAAAGGGGCTGGAAGCCGGCTTAAGCTGTGTTTATGCTTTGGGTCCTTAGCCATTTTTCGTGTGGGCGCCCATTCTTCCTTACTCTTGCCCACCAAACAGTCGCTCTGCGAGCTGCGGTTTCTGACAGGAGACGGCTTAGGCACCACACATTACTTGTCTGACTGCAGGAAGCATTTCATAGCATAGGACGGCGAGTCCCCGGGCCGACTAGTCGAGCCCGGTGCCAAGCAGCATAATAAAGAGTAATATACTCGAAGGCATAATTTTTATCATACAGATAACAAAAGAGGGCAGTCCCCGAGCTCGTCTCGGGGGGCCCGAAGTCTTGGTACTTTAAATACAAAAGATAGCGTGGTACATACTGCATCAACTGTAAAATCTTCGGAGGAGATTCGCATTCCATGGCCGTTCCGTCTCTTTGCCGGAGTCGTCCTTCTTGCGTGCTCGGGGCTTCTGAGTGTTGATCAGGTAGTAGGAGTCGTTGCCCAGCACTTTGCTGACAATGAATGGGCCTTCCCAAGGCGCCGACAGCTTGTGCTGGCCGGCTGTTCGCTGGATCAGCCGGAGCACAAGGTCGCCCTCTTGGAATGATCTTGGCTTGACCTTCTTGTTGTATTAGCGGCGCGAGCTCGCTGGTAGATCTTTGGACCGGTGAGTGCCAACAACCGGCCCTCTTCTAGCAGATCGGACGCCGTCTTGACGTGCTTCTTCCGCTTCCTCTTGATTGTACATGGTGACTCACGGAGTCGAACTCTATATCCGTTGGGATGGCGGCTTCAGCACCGTGAAGCGAGGAAGAAGGGTGTGAAGCCGATTGACTTGTTTGGAGTCGTGCGCAGACTCCAGAGGACGGTGGCAACTCCTCAAGCAGCAGCCGGCGAACGCCCGATGGTTCGACCGATCAAGGCTTGATGCCGAACAGGATGAGGCCGTTCGCTTCGCTTCACTGGCCGTTTGATCTGCGGGTGGGCAGCGGACGCTAAGTCGATCAGATGCCTTGCGTCGGCGCAAAAATGGGCCAGGGCGCCTTTGGCGAAATTTGTGCCATTGTCGGTGATGATGCTGTGTGGTACGCCGTACCGAGTCGTGATGTCGGCGATGAAAGTCACTGCAGTAGGACCATTCAACTTCTTGATGGGTTTTGCTTCTATGCACTTGGTGAACTTGTCCACCGCGACAAGTAAGTGAGTTAGGCCGCCTCGTGCCGTTTTTAATGGTCCCACCATGTCCAGGCCCTACACAGCAAAGGGCCAGGCGATGGGGATAGTCTTGAGTGCAGAAGCCGGCTGAAATGGCCTGGAGCGGAACACCTGGCACCCCTTGCATTTCTGAACTAATTCCTTGGCCTCTTCTAGGGCAGTTGGCCAGAAGAAACCGTGTCGGAAGGCTTTGGCGACGAGTGCTCTTGAGGCTGCAGGATGGCCTTTTCGCTTTGATGAATGTCTTGAGAATTGCTTGGCCTGCTGCGGCTCGGCGTAGTGTTGGTACACACCGGACGCCTGCGCTGACCAACTCTCTGTTGACTATAGTGTAGGCTGCGGCTCGGCGTTGTACTTTCCGAGCTAAGGTCTCATCGGTTGGTAGCTCTCTGCTTACTAGGAACTTCAGGATGGGCTGGGCCCATGAGGGTGCTGCTATTTCTTCGACTGCCAGTACTGCTACTTGGATGAGGGCGGCTGGGCTGGGAGGCGGCGGGTTGGAGTCCGCAGCAGCTTGTTGGGTTGAAGAAGTCCCTGGGCCGTCTGGCGCAGTCCTCGGCCGTGTGCGAGTCTCGCGATGGTGGCGCAGATCCCGTGGCGAGTTCTGAAGTCCCCGGGCCGGCTTTGACTGCAGCATTCTTGGGGCCTTCTGCAAGAATTCTTGTGCCGTCTGCTGAGGCTTTGGAGTCGGATCCGACTTCTTCAGGGGGAGTCGGCACAAAAATGGAGTCTGATTCTGGTGACGGCTTGACAGATGGCTTGAGGAGGCGCTGAAGGGCGACGCCGGATGGTATTGCCTGGCGGGTGGAGCCGATTCTTGCCAGGGTATCTGCTTGGTCGTTGTCGTTTCTTGGCACGTGGAGGAACTCACACTGCTCAAAATATCCACTCAGCTGCTGTACCAGGAAACGGTAGCTCGCCATGTTTTTATCTTTGGCGTCCTAGTCGCCGGATGACTGTTGGACCACCAAGTCGGAGTCGCCATAACACAGGATCCGGCGAATGCCAAGCTCTTTGGCAAGCCGGAGCCCGTGAATGAGCGCCTCATATTCGGCGACGTTGTTGGAGGCGGCGAAATGGATCTGCAGCGCGTACTTGAGCTTGTCGCCTTTGGGGGAAGTGAGGACCACGCCGGCTCCCAAGCCGGTGCGCATCTTGGAGCCATTGAAGTGCATCCGCCAATGGGTGGAGTTGGGCGCTGGCGGCAGGTACTGGGTCTCGGCCCAGTCGACGAGGAAGTCGGCCAGTGCTTGCGACTTGATGGCGGTGCTGCGGCAAGGGTGGCTCCCAAGACCAGGGCGTAGGAGCCCGGATTCGGCATCACCTCTGGGTGATCAACTCGGCTCCAACTGATAGGTTTCTCGGACCAGTGCATGAATTCTGGAGTATCTGATGCTACTGCATTCACTTCTTGCTGTTGCAGCCGCCTGCTGCCGCGATCGTCGGCCACACTAGTGAACACTACATAAGCTCCATGCTCTTCTGGGAACTCGTCTTGTACTGTGCCGACTGGCCTGACAGCCGGCTGCTGGGGCGGCGGTGGAGGCGGCGGCCCAAAGCAGGGGAGGAGGAGGCCGTCTCCTTGGCGATCTGGTGAGCGGTGGCACTTCGGGTGGTGCGGTTCGACGGCTTCGCGCCGCTATGGAACTTGGAGGACCATCTAGAGTCTGCTTTCGAAGAGAAGGCGGCAACCAGTTGGACTTGCTGCCTTTACGCCGCTTGGCGGAGGCTGCCCTCCGGCTGTTGGTTCGATCAGCCGCCACCTGCCGGCTGTTGGAAGCGGCTGCGGGCCTTGTGCTTGTGATCATTACGCTCATCGTCGCCGACCGGGTGTCGCCAGCCGGAGTTCTGGGAGCCTGAGGAGCCACCTTGCCAGTCGCACTGACTTCGATCTCCATCTTCATGGAGGAGTCGGCTGTGGCGTACTTGTCTGCTATGATCAGCAGCTCGTCGAGGGTCTCCGGCTCGTCGCAAAGGAGCTTG
Source organism: Aegilops longissima (assembly GCA_021605205.1). Taxonomy (NCBI): domain Eukaryota; kingdom Viridiplantae; phylum Streptophyta; class Magnoliopsida; order Poales; family Poaceae; genus Aegilops; species Aegilops longissima. Next base: position 101,057,455 of record CM038678.1, on the reverse strand, counting down.
TGCTTGAGGAGGGTGCCTTCTCTGCACCCGACGGTGAAGTACTCAATAGCCTGCACCTCGTGCACTCCCTCGCAGGAGTTCCGGAGCTCGGCCCAGCGCGTGAGGTAGTCGCGAGTGGACTTGTTGGGGCCTTGCACGCACAAAGAAAGCTGGCGAGGCTTGGGAGGTCGCTTGTATGTGCTCGTGAAGTTGCGGACGAAGGCCTCGGTGAAGTCGACCCTGCTGTTGATGCTGCGGGGCTTCAAGCTGTTCAACCATGTCCGGGCCATGCCCTGGAGCATGAGGGGAACATACTTTACGGCAACGCGCTTGTTGCCGTTCGCTATGCTGACGGCCGTGGAGTAGTCAACTAGCAGTCCTCGGCTTCACGGGCGGTGTATTTGGGTGTATCTCGGGGGAGTGTGAACCCTCTGGGGAAGGGCTCGTCTCGGATACGAGGTCCGAAACAGGGCGGGCCCAACTCGTCTTCCTCTTCCGGCTCCAGGGATCGGTGGAGTCGGTCGATCCGGTGGCGGGCGTCGTTTCTCCGACTCCTCTCGGCGGCCAAGGCGGTCGCCGAGAGTCGGATCTCGGCAGGTGGCAGGGAGACTTCGCCTTTTCTGCGGGAGGAGGAGGCAGATAGTCGTCCCGCCGCTCCACTGCTCTTGGGCGGCCGTCTTAGTCGCGCTCGATGGAGATGTGGGTCCGACTATGGCTGACAGCCGGATCCTTGCTTTTTCTTCCACGGACACCGCCAGTCGGCGTCTGAGACATCGCGCCTTGATCTCGGCGGGAAGGCAAGTCGCCGTGTTGTTGTCGCGGCGCCTCCGTGCGGCAGTCGGCTTCGTCTTGCGCGGCAGCCGCGTCGAGGAGCTGCTGGACTCGCTTCGTCATCAGGCGGCGCTCCTCGCCCTTGAAGTTATCCAGCTCATCCGCCGCCGCCTGGGCAGCGCGGATGTTCTCCGCGGGCGTGGCGTACACAGGGCGATTGGCCCCGAAGAGGTTGGCGATGGCTACGCCGCGCTGCTGGACCGCGCCTAGGCGGCTAGGCCCAGTCGGAGCCAGCGAGCCGCCCACGGCGCGATCCATCTCATGCTGGTAGGCTTCTGACAAGCGTCTCATGCTTGCCAGCTTCTTCGCGCCTATGAGGAGCTGAAGGCGGTGTGCCTCTAGCACCCCGGCGTCAGCGTCTTCCGGAATGGGCACGGTCAGGTCTTGCAGAACCGCGTCGAGAGGGTCATGAGCTCCTTCGCCGGAAGGCTCGCTATGACCGATGATGAGCACTTCCATGGCGGTGCTTCCGCCCGCTCCGCGAGGGAGCGGCTCATCGAGACCACCACGTTGGTGGGGAACGCGTCGGCGACGCGGTGTCGAGTCGACCAAAGATCGGGTCGGTGGAGCCTACGGACTCCAGGTCGGTGGCAGGCTCGCCGGCGACGTGGAGTTGTTCGAGGAGGCCCGCAAGGAGGCTCTCGGGGCCGCCCGTGCCTGCATCGGATGTAGGCTCGTCGAAGAGGCGAACCTCGCCGACAAGTTCGGCGAGGCAGCTGGCCGCACAAGCGATCTCAGCGCCATGCAGCGCGTTGACGCAGGCTCCGTCTGGCGTGCCGGGCTGGCTGCGCTCGCCAGGGAGGAAAAGGGTTCCCGTCCAGAGCAGGTCTCCGGACGACGGTGCACCTAGCCCCATGGTGGGCGCCAAATGTCGGGGGTTGGGTGCGACATATGCCAAAGGATGGCTTATCATGGTGGGGGCGAGTAGAACGTCGCAGGTCTCCGGACGACGGTGCACCTAGCCCCACGGTGGAAACGATTCTGCATCTACTACTATTACTCCACACATCAACCGCTATCCAGCATGCATCTAGAGTATTAAGTTCATAAGAACAGAGTAACGCTTTAAGCAAGATGACATGATGTAGAGGATAAACTCATGCAATATGATATAAACCCCATCTTTTATCCTCGATGGCAACAATACAATACATGCCTTGCTGCCCTAACATCCTTTGGGAAAGGACACCACAAGATTGAACCCAAAGCTAAGCACTTCTCCCATTGCAAGAAATATCAATGTAGTAGGCCAAACCAAACTGATAATTCGAAGAGACTTGCAAAGATAATCAATCATACATAAAGAATTCAGAGAAGATTCAAATATTGTTCATAGATAATCTTGATCATAAACCCACAATTCATCGGATCTCGACAAACACACCGCAAAAGAAGATTACATCGAATAGATCTCCAAGAGAATTGAGGAGAACTTTGTTGTCGGGGGTTGGGTGCGACATATGCCAAAGGATGGCTTATCATGGTGGGGCGAGTAGAGCGTCGCGGTGCACAGAAAGCGGATGAGGCGAAGGCATGCACGCCTGGCGAATCTTACCCAGCTTGAGGGCTCTCCGTGGAGATAACACCCCTCCGCTGCTCATGGGTCTCTGCATGATCACTATGGCAAAGTGGGTACAAGGTTGCTCCTTGAGCTCTTCGGGGTGAGGAAGGAGAAGGGCACGGCTAGCTCTTCTCTTCCCACTATGTGTGTCTAAAACTATTAGGGTCCAACCTCTTGCATGGGTGTCCCGGGGGGCTTATATAGGCCTACCCCCTGGGGGTACAATGGTAATCCGGCTGGGCGCAGGTCCCAGCCGTCAGTCTCTTAAGTCGCCGTCTTCTCTGCCGACTTCTGGGGCCCGCCGACTAGTGGGCCCCGCCGACGGTCCAGCATGAGGCCGACAGCCCTTGTCCGCCGCGGGCGGGTCTTGCCGGCTGCGGATTATCAGAGCCGTGCTTCTAATGACGCGAGTGGGTCATGGGGTCATGGCAATGATGCCGCCGCTGACAGGCGATCACTGCTGCCACTCCTGTCTTTGCGGTTAATGGCGACGGAGCCCGTGGGAGGGGCGGCCGACTCTTGAGGCCGACTCCCAGCGGAGTCCGTCTTGGGCGCTTTCGCCGTCTTCAGCACTCCCGCCCGGCAGGGTCCCGCCATCTTGGTCGCATGCGAGGCCATCGTGGGTATAGGAATCTGCCCACGGGCTGATGTCGAGGCAGCGTGGCAACAGCAGCGCACGGACGGAGATCTCCGTCAGTATGGTGCTCTGTGGCCATGCCTGTCCTTTGTGAACGGGGCAGGGATGGGCTGCGAGGCGGCCCCATCCCGTCCCGTCCGTAGTCGCATTAGTAGGTGGCGGTTGGAGTCGCGGGCCGACTCCCCATAGCCGGCTTCTCCGGAAGTCGCTGGCTGGGAGTCGGCTTATCTTGAGGCCGTCTCTGGGACTCGGCTGGGAGGGGCAGTCGGCGGCTCTGCCGCCGACTCTCAGAAGGCGGCTCTTCGTCTTGGGGTCTTGAGGGGCGCAGTCTGCCCCGATGTTTTGAAAGGTCCAGGGGCTCGGGTTTGCCTACCCGTGGCCCATTACTCCGACATTTGTATTGAGATCCAAAGAGAGATAAGAAGCCATCTAGCTAATAAGTATGGACCTAAAGGTCTGAGGTAAACTACTCACACATCATCGGAGAGGCTATGGTGTTGATGTAGAAGCCCTCTGTGATCAATGCCCCCTCCGGCAGGACGCCGAAAAAGGCCCCACGATGGGATCTCACGGGTACAGAAGGTTGCGGTGGTGGAATTAGGTTTTCGTGGTCGCTTCTGATGGTTTCGGGGTACGTAGGTATATATAGGAGGAAGAAGTAGGTCGGTGGAGCCACGAGGGGCTCATGAGGGTGGAGGGCGCGCCCCCTACCTCGTGGCTTCCTCGTCTGTTGCTTGACTTCCACTCCAAGTCCTCTAGATCACGTTTGTTCCAAAAATCACGTTCCCGAAGGTTTCATTTCGTTTAGACTCTGTTTGATATTCTTTTTCTGCGAAACACTGAAATAGGCAAAAACAACAATTTGGGTTAGGCCTCCGGTTAATAGGTTAGTCCCCAAAATAATATAAAAGTGATTTAGATAAGCCCATTAAACATCCAAAATAGAATATATAATAGCATGGAACAATAAAAAAATTATAGATACATTGGAGACGTATCAATGCTCCCACTGAACCTTGTAAAACCTTATTTCTTTGTTGCGAGTGACCCTTACTGTCTGATCCAATATTCTGATTGGCTTTTCCTCATAAGTCAAATACTTGGCCAATTCTATCTCTGCCATGTCAGTCCTTTTCTCCGGTGGTGAGATACATCTCCTTAGCTGTGAGATGTGAAACATGTCGTGTACATCTGACAGTTCCGGTGGCAATTCCAACTGATATGCAACTGTTCCGACTCTGGCCATGACGGGGAATGGACCGATATATCTGGGTGCCAATTTTCCGCGGGTCTGAAACCTCTTCACTCCTTTCATAGGGGTGACTCGGAGATATACGTGTTCTCCGGGTTCGAAGCTGATCTGACGATGTTTGGTATCATAGTAGCTCTTCTGTAGGGATTTGGCCAGTTGCAGTCTGTCTCGGATTTCCTTGACTTGCTTCTCTGCTTCGAGCACTAAATCAGTCCTGAAAATGTGGCTGTCTCCGGTTTGAGACCAGTTCAATGGAGTGTGGCATTTCCGGCCATACAAGGCTTCATAGGGTGACATCTTTAAGCTGGCCTAGAAACTGTTGTTGTAGGAAAACTCGGCGTAGGGTAGACTGTCTTCCCACTTGGTCCTTGGGCCAATGTACATGCCCAGAGCATATCTTCGAGTATTTGATTTACTCACTCAGTCTGTCCGTCTGTCTGAGGATGATAAGCCGTGCTGTATTTCAAAGCGGTCCCCAAGGCTTGATGTAATCGGGACCAAAATGCGGAGGTGAAGAGGGATCCCCTGTCGGAGGTGATAGTCTTGGGTATTCCATGCAGACTGACGATTCTTGACACATACAGCTGTTCGAGTTGATTTGCACGGTATGTGGTCCGGATAGGAAGGAAATGTGCCACCTTTGTTAAGGTGTCCACTATGACCCATATTGCGTCATTTCCTCGATGAGACTTTGGTAATCCGGTGATGAAATCCATGCAGATATCATCCCATTTCCATTGGGATACCGGCAAAGGTTGGAGGGGTCCGGCGGATTTTTGGTGTTCCGCCTTTACCTTGTTGCATATGTCGCAACAGGCCACAAAGTATGCGATGTCTTTCTTCATTCCATCCCACCAAAATACCTGACGAAGGTCCTCATACATTCTGGTACCACCAGGGTGAATTGAGTATGGTGCTTCATGTGCTTCTGCCAATATTTTCTTCTTCAGACTTCCTTGGTTGGGTACGCAAAGTCTTCCTCGGAACCTTAGCAAACCTCGCGGATTCGTAGAGAAATCTGATGCATGCCCTTGGTGCATCTTCTGGACATATATTTTCAACCTCTTGTCATCTGCCTGAGCATTGCGGATTTCTTCTTCGAGAGTAGGTGCAACTTGCAATATATTGGCAAGACTGGCGTCGGTGATTACCAAATTGAGCTGCATGATTTCTTCATAAAGCTCAGGAGGCAAGGAATCCTTTAGAGCATTAAGGTTGGCTGGTTTGCTGCTAAGGGCGTGAGCCACGACATTAGCTTTGCCCGGGTGATAATTTATTCCAAGGTCGTAGTCCTTAACCAACTCGAGCCATCTTCGCCGTCGAAGGTTCAAATCGGGCTAAGTGAATATATACTTAAGACTCTTATGGTCGGTGAATATCTGACACTTCTTTCCAATCAGATAGTGTCTCCAGATCTTCAAAGCGTGCAGCACCGCGGCCAATTCCAAATCATGAGTAGGATAGTTTCCTTCGTGTTGCCGCAGTTGTCGAGATGCATAAGCCACCACTTTGCCATCTTGCATGAGTACACACCCAAGTCCTTTTCGGGATGCGTCGCAGTAGACATCAAAACTGCGGTAGATGTCTGGAAGAGTTAATACTGGGGCCGATGTCACCCTTATTTTTAACTCATTGAAACTCCGTTCGCAGTCGTCAGTCCATACGAACTTCTTATCCTTCTTAAGAAGCTTAGTTATTGGCTTGGCGATCTTGGAGAATCCTTCGATAAAACAGCGATAATATCCGGCTAGTCCAAGGAAACTCCAGATTTCTAAGACTGTTGTGGGTGCGGACCAATCAAGTACATCCTTCACCTTGCTTGGGTCCACTGAGATTCCTTCTGCCGAGAGGACATGCCCGAGAAATCCCACTTGCTGGAGCCTGAACTCACATTTGCTAAATTTGGCATAAATTTGATGGTTGCGAAGCCTTTGCAGAACTGCTCGAAGATGTTCCTTGTGTTCGTCCTTTCTCTTGGAGTAAATGAGGATGTCATCAATGAACACCACCACAAATTTATCCAAAAAATCCATAAACACCTTGTTCATCATATGCATGAAGAAGGCAGGGGCGTTTGTGAGGACGAAGGACATAACGGTGTATTCATAAAGACCGTACCAAGTGGTGAACGCGGTCTTAGCAATATCTTCCTTCTTTATCTTGAGCTGATGATATCCAATCCTCAAATCAATTTTTGAGAATACATTGGCCCCACTGAGTTGATCAAACAGATCGTCAATCCTCGGCAGTGGATACTTGTTTTTAATGGTGATGTCATTCAGTTGTCGGTAGTCTACGCACATTCGGAGACTGCCATCCTTTTTGTCCACGAAGATCGCTGGTGATCCCCATGGTGAAGAGCTTGGATGGATGTATCCTTTCTGCAGCATCTCATCCAGTTGTTTCTTCAATTCCACCAATTCTGAGGAAGGCATCCGATAATATTTCTGATGTATCGGGGTGGTTCCAGGCACCAAGTCAATTGCAAACTCCAGTTCGCGGTCTAGTGGCATGCCTGGTAATTCTTCAGGAAATACATCTGGATACTCACTGACCACTGGAATTAATTCCACCTCTTCGGCCACTGCTGCGAAAACCATATCTTTCATGGGTATGCGCTTGCGGGCATAAAAACTTGTGGTGCGACCTTCCATGTTTTTCAGGGTAACTTTTCTGGTCGCACAGCTGATTCATGCCCAGAATGACATCCAATTTGTTGGAGTCGATGATTATCAACGATGTTGGAAACTTGACGCCCTTGATGTCAATATCCAAATTCCGGCAGACGAGATTGCTTCTGAGTAGGGATCCCGGGGATTGTACCAGCATGTGCTTTCCGAAAATCGAACAAGGAAAATTGTTTGGGAAGCAAAACTCCGTGAAACAAAAGAGTGGGAAGCCCCAGAGTCAAATAAAATTACGGCGGGTATGTCACTAACAAGAAGCATGCATCTAGAGTATTAAGTTCATAAGAACAGAGTAACGCTTTAAGCAAGATGACATGATGTAGAGGGATAAACTCATGCAATATGATATAAACCCCATCTTTTTATCCTCGATGGCAACAATACAATCGTGCCTTTGCATCCTTTGGGAAAGGACACCGCAAGATTGAACCCAAAGCTAAGCACTTCTCCCATTGCAAGAAAGATCAATCTAGTAGGCCAAACCAAACTGATAATTCGAAGAGACTTGCAAAGATAACCAATCATACATAAAAGAATTCAGAGAAGATTCAAATATTGTTCATAGATAATCTTGATCATAAACCCACAATTCATCGGATCTCGACAAACACACTGCAAAAGAAGATTACATCGAATAGATCTCCAAGAGAATCGAGGAGAACTTTGTATTGAGATCCAAAGAGAGAGAATAAGCCATCTAGCTAATAAATATGGACCCGAAGGTCTGAGGTAAACTACTCACACATCATCGGAGAGGCTATGGTGTTGATGTAGAAGCCCTCCGTGATCGATGCCCCCTCCGGCAAGACGCCGGAAAAGGCCCCAAGATGGGATCTCACGGGTACAGAAGGTTGCGGCGGTGGAATTAGGTTTTCGTGGTCGCTTCTGATGGTTTGGGGGTACGTAGGTATATATAGGAGGAAGAAGTAGGTCGGTGGAGCCACGAGGGCCTCATGAGGGTGGAGGGCGCGCCTGGGGGGGTAGGCGCGCCCCCTACCTCGTGGCTTCCTCGTCTGTTGCTTGACGTCCACTCCAAGTCCTATGGATCACGTTTGTTCCAAAAATCACGTTCCCGAAGGTTTCATTCCATTTGGACTCTGTTTGATATTCTTTTTCTGCGAAACATTGAAATAGGCATAAAAACAACAATTTGGGCTGGGCCTCCGGTTAATAGGTTAGTCCCCAAAATAATATAAAAGTGTATAAATAAGGCCATTAAACATCCAAAACAGAATATATAATAGCATGGAACAATAAAAAATTATAGATATGTTGGAGACGTATCAGGGGGCGATTCTTACTTGGAGTAGGACTCCCCCCTTGGGCGCGCCCCCTAGGGCCGGCTGGCCTCCTCCTCCCCTCCTTTATATACGGGGAGGGGGCACCCCATAGACACACAAGTTGATCTTTAGCCGTGTGTGGTGCCCCCCTCCACAGTTTTACATCTCAGTGATATTGTCGTACTGCTTAGGCGAAGCCCTGCGCCGGTAACGTCATCATCACCGTCACCACGCCGTCATGCTGATGAAACTCTCCGTCGGCCTCAACTGGATCAAGAGTTCGAGGGACATCACCGAGCTGAACGTGTGCAGATTGCGGAGGTGCCGTGCATTTGGTACTTGGATCGGTTGGATCGCGAAGACGTTCGACTACATCAACCGCGTTATTAAACGCTTCCGCCTACGGTCTACGAGGGCACATGGACACACTCTCCCCGCTCGTTGCTATGCTTCTCCTAGATAGATCTTGCGTGATCGTAGGCAATTTTTAAAAAAATACTATGTTCCCCAACAATGGTATCAGAGCCAGGTCTATGCGTAGATATTATGTGCACGAGTAGAACACGAAGAGTTGTGGGCGATAATAGTCATACTGCTTACCAACATGTCATACTTTGATTTGGCGGTATTGTTGGATGACGTGGCCCAGACCGACATTACATGACCGCGTTCATGAGACTGGTTCTACCACTGTGCTTCGCACACAGGTGGCTAGTGGGTGTCTGTTTCTCAAACTTTAGTTGAATCGAGTTTGACTACACCCGCTCCTTGTTGAAGGTTAAAACATCACACTTGACAAAAAATCGTTGTGGTTTTGATGCGTAAGTAAGAACGGTTCTTGCTATAAGCCCGTAGCAGCCATGTAAAACTTGCAACAACAAAGTAGAGGACGTCCAACTTGTTTTTGCAGGGCTTGCTGTGATGTGATATGGTCAAGACGTGATGATATATAAATTGTTGTATGAGATGATCATGTTTTGTAACAGTTATCGGCAACTAGCAGGAGCCATATGGTTGTCGCTTTATTGTATGAAATGTAATTGCCATGTAATTGTTTTACTTTATCACTAAGCGGTAGCGATAGTCGTAGAAGCAATAGTTGGCGAGACGATTCTTCAATGGAGATCAAGGTGTCAATTCGGTGACGATGGTAATCATGACGGTGCTTTGGAGATGGAGAGCAAAGGCACAAGATGATGATGGCCATATCATATCACTTATATTGATTGCATGTGATGTTTATCCTTTATGCATCATATTTTGCTTAGTACGGTGGTAGCATTATAAGATGATCTCTCATTAAATTTCAAGGTATAAGTGTTCTCCCTGAGTATGCATCGTTGCCAAAGTTCGTCGTGCCGAGACACCACGTGATGATCGGGTGTGATAAGATCTACGTTCACATACAACGGGTGCAAGCCAGTTTTGCACACGCAGAATACTCGGGTTAAACTTGACGAGCCTAGCATATGCAGATATGGCCTCGGAACACTGACACCGAAGGGTCGAGTGTGAATCACATAGTAGATATGATCAGCATAGTGATGTTCACCTTTGAAAACTACTCCATCTCACGTGATGATCGAACATGGTTTAGTTGATATGGATAACGTGATCACTTAGATGATTAGATAGATGTCTATGTAAGTGGGAGTTCTTAAGTAATATGATTAATTGAACTTTAATTTATCATGAACTTAGTCCTGATAGTTTTTGCATATCTATGTTGTAGATCAATAGCTCGTGTATAGCTCCCCTGTTTTTATTTTTTATATGTTCCTAGAGAAAAATAAGTTGAAAGATGATAGTAGAATGATGTGGACTGGGTTGGTGATCTGAGGCTTATCCTCATTGCTGCACAGAAGAATTATGCCCCTGATGCACCGCTAGGTGACGGACCTATTGCAGGAGCAGATACAGACGTTATGAACGTTCGGCAAGCTCGGTGTGATAACTACTTGATAGTTTAGTGCACCATGCTTTACGGCTTAGAACCGGGACTTCAAAAACGTTTTGAGCGCCACAGAGCATATAAGATGTTCCAAGAGCTGAAATTGGTATTTCAGACTCATGTCCGAGTCGAGAGGTATGAGACCTCTGACAAGTACTTTGCCTACAAGATGGAGGAGAATAGCTCAACCAGTGAGCATGTGCTCAGATTGTCTGAGTACTACAATCGCTTGAATCAAGTGGGAGTTAATCTTCTAGATAAAATTCCGATTGACAGAGTTCTCTAGTCACTATCACCAAGTTACTGGAACTTCGTGATGAACTACAATATGCAAGGGATGAAAAAATGATTCCCGAGCTCTTCGTGATGCTGAAATCGACGAAGGTAGAAATCAATAAAAGCATCAAATATTGATGGTTGACAAGACCACTAGTTTCAAGTAAATGGATAAGGGAAAGAAAGGTAACTTCAAGAAGAATGGCAAGCAAGTTGCCACTCCCATGAAGAAGCCCAAAGCTAGACCCAAGCAAGAAACTGAGTGCTTCTACTGCGAAGGAAATGGTCACTGGAAGCGGAACCACCCCAAATACTTGGCAAATAAGAAGGATGGCAAAGTGAACAAAAGTATATATGATATACATGTTATTGATGTGTACTTTACTAGTGTTCATAGTAGCCCCTGGCTTTTTGATGGCTTTTTGATACTGGTTCAGTTGCTATGATTAGTAACTCGAAACAGGAGTTACAAAATGAACAAAGACTAGTTGAGGGCAAGGTGACGATGTGTGTTGGAAGTGATTCCAAGGTTGATAAGATCACCATCGCACACTCCCTTTACCTTCGGGATTAGTGTTGAACCTAAAATAAATGTTATTTGGTGTTTGCGTTGAGCATAATATGATTGGATCATGTTTATTGCAATACGGTTATTCATTTAAGTCAAAGAAAATTTGTTATTCTGTTTACATGAATAAAACATTCTATGGTCATACACCCAAGGTGAATCGTTTATTGAATATCGATCGTAGTAATACACATATTCATAATATTGATGCCAAAAGATGCAAAGTTGATAATGATAGTGCAACATATTTGTGGCACTGCCATTTAGGTCATATTGGTGTAAAGCGCATGAAGAAACTCCATGCTGACGGGCTTTTGGAATCACTTGATGCTTGCGAACCATGCCTCATGGGAAAGATGACTAAGACTTCGTTCACCGGAACAATGGAGCGAGCAACTGACTTATTGGAAATAATACATACTGATGTATGCGATCCGATGAGTGTTGAGGCTGGCGGCGGGTATCGTTATTTTCTGACCTTCACAGTTGAGCGGATATGGGTATATCTACCTGATGAAACATAAGTCTGAAACATTTGAAAAGTTTAAAGAATTTCAGAGTGAAGTGGAAAATCATCGTAACAAGAAAATAAAGTCTTTACGATCTGATCGTGGAGACGATTGAGTTACAAGTTTGGTCTTCATTTGAAACAATGTGGAATAGTTTCGCAACTCACGCCACTAGAACACCACAGCGTAATGGTGTGTCCAAACATCATAACCATACTTTATTAGATATGGTGCGATCGATGATGTCTCTTACCGATTTATGACTATCGTTTTGGGGTTATGCATTAGAGACAGCTGCATTCACGTTAAATAGGGCACCATTTAAATCCGTTGAGACAACACCATATGAACTGTGGTTTGGCAAGAAACCTAAGATGTCGTTTCTTAAAGTTTGGAGCTGCGATGCTTATGTGAAAATGCTTCAACCTGATAAGCTCAAACCCAAATCGGAGAAATGCGTCTTCATATGATACCCAAAGGAGACTGTTGGGTACACCTTCTATCACAGATCCAAAAGCAAGATATTTGTTTCTTAGAATGGATCCTTTCTAGAGAAGGAGTTTCTCTCGAAAAAGTGAGTGGGAGGAAAGTAGAACTTGATGAGGTAATTGTACCTTCTCTCGAGTTGGAAAGTAGTTCATCACAGAAATCAGTTCTGGTGATGCCTACACCAATTAGTGAGGAAGCTAATGATGATGATCATGAAACTTCATATCAAGTTATTACCAAACCTCGTAGGTCAACCAGAGTAAGGTCCGCACCAGAGTGGTACGGCAATCCTGTTCTAGAGGTCATGTTACTTGACCATGACAAACCTACAAACTATGAGGAAGCGATGATGAGCCCAGATTCCGCAAAATGGCTTGAGGCCATGAAATCTGAGATAGGATCCATGTATGAGAACAAAGTATGGACTTTGGTTGACTTGCCCAATGATCGGCAAGCCATAGAAAATAAAATGGATCTTCAAGAGGAAGACGAACGCTGATAGTAGTGTTACTATCTACAAAGCTCGAATTGTCGCAAAAAGGTTTTTCGACAAGGTCAAAGTGTTGACTACAATGAGACTTTCTCACTCATATTGATGCTTAAGTATGTCCAAATCATGTTAGCAATTGCCGCATTTTATGAAATCTGGCAAATGGATGTCAAAACTGCATTCCTTAGTGGATTTATTAAAGAAGAGTTGTATATGACGCAACCAGAAGGTTTTATCGATCCTAAAGGTGCTAACAAAGTGTGCAAGCTCCAGCGATCCATCTATGGACTGGTGCAAGCATCTCGGAGTTGGAATATACGCTTTCATGAGTTGATCAAAGCATATAGTTTTATACAGACTTGCGGTGAAGCCTATATTTACAAGAAAGTGAGTGGGAGCACTACGGCCTTTCTGATAAGTATATGTGAATGACATATTGTTGATTGGAAATGATGTAGAATTTTCTGGAAAGCATAAAGGAGTGTTTGAAAGGAGTTTTTCAAAGAAAGACCTCGGTGAAGCTGCTTACATATTGAGCATCAAGATCTATAGAGATAGATCAAGACGCTTGATAAGATTTTTCAATGAGTAGATACCTTGACAAGATTTTGAAGTAGTTCAAAATGGAACAGTCAAAGAAGGAGTTCTTGCCTGTATTGCAAGGTGTAAAGTTGAGTAAGACTCAAAACACGACCACGACAGAAAATAGAAAGAGAATGGAAGTCATTCTTTGTGCCTCAGCCATAGGTTCTATAAAGTATGCTATGTTGTGTACCAAACCTATTGTGTACCTTGCCATGAGTTTGGCAAGGGGGTACGATATTGATCCAGGAGTGGATCACTTGACAGCGGTCAAAATTATCCTTAGAAGACTATTTTGGGGATCGTTGCAGAAATTAAAAAATTTCTACGCACCACCAAGATCAATCTATGGAGAGACTAGCAACGAGAGAGAGGGGAGTGCATCTTCATACCCTTGAAGATCGTGACAGGGACGCATTACAAGAACGCGAATGAAGGAGTCGTACTCGCAGCGATTCATATCGCGGTTGATTCTGATTTAAGCGCCGAATAACGGCGCCTCCCCGTTCAACACACGTGCAGCCCGGTGACGTCTCCCACGCCTTGATCCAGCAAGGAGAGAGGGAGAGGTTGGGGAAGACAACTCCAGCAGCAGCACGACGGCGTGGTGGTGTTGGAGCAGCATGGTACTCCGACAGGGCTTCGCCAAGCACCGCGGAAGGAGGAGGAGGTATTGGAGAGGGGGAGGGTGATAATCCACAAGTATAAGGGATCAATTGTAGCCTCTTTCGATAAGTAAGAGTGTCGAACCCAACGAGGAGCTAAAGGTAGAACAAATATTCCCTCAAGTTCTATGGACCACCGATACAACTCTACGCACGCTTGACATTTGCTTTACCGGAAACGAATATGAAACTAGAAGTACTTTATAGGTGTTTTTGGATAGGCTTGCAAGAAAGTAAAGAGCATGAAAATAAAAAGTAGGGTCTGTTTAGATGAAGACACAACTAAATTAGTTTTAGTAAAGAACTTTTTGTCACAAGAAAGTTATTTGTCCCTAGGAAATCAATAACTAGACCGGTAATCATTATTGCAATTTTATTTGAGGGAGAGGCATAAACTAACATACTTTCTCGACTTGGATCATATGCACTTATGATTGGAACTCTAGCAAGCGTCCGCAAGTACTAAAGATTCATTAAGGTAAAACCCAACCATAGCATTAAAGTATCAAGTCCCCTTTATCCCATACGCAAACAACCTACTTACTCGGGTCTGTGCTTCTGTCACTCACGCCACCCACCATAAGCAAATCATGAACATATTGCAAACCCTACATCGGGAATCCCTCATGCTTGCGTGACACGGAGAGCACCATAGGACAACACCAATAATAAAACATGCAAATCAAACCAATCTTGATCATCAAATAGCCCGTAGGACAAAACAGATATACTCAAACATCATAGGATAGCCATACATCATTGGGAAGTAATATATAGCGTTGAGCACCATGTTTAAGTAGAGATTACAGCGGGTAAAAGAGAGGTTACACCGCTGCATAGAGGGGGGAAGAGTTGGTGATGATGGAGGTGATGATGATGGCTCCGGCGATGTTTCAGCGCCACCGGAAGAGAGGGGGAGAGGGGCCCCCCTCTTCTTCTTCTTCCTTGACCTCCTCCCTAGATGGGAGAAGGGTTTCCCCTCTGGTCCTTGGCCTCCATGGCGTGGGAGGGGCGACAACCCCTCTGAGATTAGATCTATCTCTGTCTCTCTCTTTCTGCGTTACGCTCTGCTGCCTTTCACCGCTTCATATATATGGAGATCCGTAACTCGATTGGACTGAAACCTTGACGTGATTTTTTACCAAAATTAGCTTTCTTGCGGCTGAAGGAGGGCATCAACCGCTTTACGGGTGGCCCACGAGGTCGGGCGCATACAGGGGTAGGCGCGCTCCTACCTCGTGCCCACCTCGGACACCGTTCGTGTTGATCTTTCTTCCAGATTTTCCAAATATTCCATAATAAGCTCCGTCCGTTTTTATCCCGTTTGGACTCCGTTTGATATGGATATTCTGCGAAACCAAAACATGCAAACAGACAGAACTAGCACCGGGCAATCGGATCAATATGTTAGTCCCAAAATAGTATAAAAAGTTGCCAAAAGTATATGAAAGTTGTAGAATATTAGCATGGAACAATCAAAAATTATAGATACGACGGAGATGTATCAGCATCCCCAAGCTTAATTGCTGCTCGTCCTCGAGTAGGTAAATGATAAAAAAGATAATTTTTGATGTGGAATGCTACCTAGCATAATCTTGATCGTATGTCTAATCACGGCATGAATATTAAGACACGAGTGATTCAAAGCAATAGTCTATCCTTTGACATAAAAACAATAAAACTTCAAGCCTACTAATAAAGCAATCATGTCTTTTCAAAATAACAAGGCCAAAGAAAGTTATCCCTACAAATCCATATAGTCTGGCTATGCTCCATCTTCACCACACAAAATATTCACATCATGCACAACCCCGATGACAAGCCAAGCAATTGGTTCATACTTTTTAACGCGCTTCAGCATTTTCAACCCTCACGCAATACATGAGCGCAAGCCATGGATATAGCACTATGGGTGGAATAGAATAAGATGATGGGGGTTATGTGGAGAAGACAAAAAGGAGAAAATCTCACATCGACGCGGCTAATCAACGGGCTATGGAGATGCCCATCAATTGATGTCAATATGAGGAGTAGGGATTTCCATGCAACGGATGCACTAGAGCTATAAGTATATGAAAGCTCAAACTGAAACTAAGTGGGTGTGCATCCAACTTGCTTGCTCATGAAGACCTAGGGCATTTGAGGAAGTCCATCGTTGGAATATACAAGCCAAATTCTATAATGAAAATTCCCAGTAGTATATGAAAATGATAACTCAAGAGACTCTCTATATATGAAGAACATGGTGCTACTCTGAAGCACAAGTGTGGTAAAAGGATAGTAACATTGCCCCTTTTTTGCGGGCTTCTTTGGCCCCCTTTTTTTATTTAGGCTTCTTTGGCCTCTCTTTTTTGGGGGGCAATGCTCTAATAATGATGATCATCACACTTTTATTTACTTACAACTCGATATTACAACTCGATACTAGAACAAAGACATGACTCTATATGAATGCCTCCGGTGGTGTACCGTGATGTGCAATGATCTAGCGTAGCAATGACATCAAAAAAGGACAAGCCATGAAAACATCATGCTGGCTATCTTACGATCATGCAAAGCAATATGACAATAAATGCTCAAGTCATGTATATGATGATGATGGAATTTGCATGGCAATATATCTCGGAATGGCTATGGAAATGCCATAATAGGTAGGCATGGTGGATGTTTTGAGGAAGATATAAGGAGGTTTATGTGTGATAGAGTGTATCGTATCACGGGGTTTGGATGCACCGGCGAAGTTTGCACCAACTCTCGAGGTGAGAAAGGGCAATGCACGTGCATCAAGAGGCTAGCAATGATGGAAGGGTGAGAGTGCGATAATCCATGGACTCACATTAGTCATAAAGAACTCATATACTTATTGCAAAAGTTTATTAGCCCTCGAAGCAAAGTACTACTACGCATGCCCCTAGGGGGATAGATTGGTAGGAAAAGACCATCGCTCGTCCCCAACTGCCACTCATAAGGAAGACAATCAACAAATACCTCATCCTCCGACTTCGTTACATAATGGTTCACCATACGTGCATGCTACGGGAATCACAAACCTCAACACAAGTATTTATACAATCCACAACTACCCACTAGCATGACTCTAATATCACCATTTTTATATCGCAAAACTATTGCAAGGAATCAAACATATCATATTCAGTGATCTACAAGTTTTATGTAGCATTTTATGACTAACCACGTGAATGACCAGTTCCTGTCATCTCTCTAAATAGACATAAGTGAAGCACGAGAGTTTAATTCTTTCTACAAAAGATATGCTCGCGCTCTAACAAATATAAGTGAAGAAAAAGAGCATTCTACAAATGGCGGTTGTCTAAGTAAAGAGAAACAGGCAATCCAAACTTCAAATGATATAAGTGAAGCACATGAAGCATTCTATAAAGCCATACTCAAAAGATATAAGTGAAGTGCAAAGAGCATTCTATAAATCAACCAAGGACCATCTCATACCAGCATGGTGCATAAAATAAAAGTGAAAACTAAATGCAAAAGACGCTCCAAGATTTGCACATATCGCATGAACGAAACGAATCCGAAAACATACTGATACTTGTTGAAGAAAGAGGGGATGCCTTCCGGGGCATCCCCAAGCTTAGACGCTTGAGTCTCCTTGAATATTTACTTGGGGTGCCTTGGGAATCCCCAAGCTTGAGCTCTTGCCTCTCTTCCTTCTTCTCACATCGAGACCTTCTCGATCATCGAACACTTCATCCACACAAAACTTCAACAGAAAACTCGGTAAGATCCGTTAGTATAATAAAGCAAATCACTACTCTAAGTAATCTTGCAAACCAATTCATATTTTGTTTTTTCATTGTGTCTACTGTAATATAACTTTTCCATGGCTTAATCCACTGATATAAATTGATAGATTCATCAAAACAAGCAAACTATGCATCAAAAACAGAATCTGTCTAAAACAGAACAGTCTGTAATAATCTGAACATTCACCATACTTATGATACTTGAAAAATTCTGCCAAAATTAGTAAAAATAAAAAATTTGTACATAAATACAGTGCAAGAAGAATCAGAACCATTTGACGTTCCAGTAAAAAATTACAACTCGCGCACTACATCCAAAGTTTCTGTCCTGCACCGCACAAACCAACAAGCATTGTAAACATCCTAAAGGCAAACCTTG
Source organism: Aegilops longissima (assembly GCA_021605205.1). Lineage (NCBI taxonomy): Eukaryota > Viridiplantae > Streptophyta > Magnoliopsida > Poales > Poaceae > Aegilops > Aegilops longissima. The sequence continues at coordinate 101,039,537 of CM038678.1, read as the reverse complement.
GCACATTATTTTTATAATACAATGGAATTGTACAAGGGGATAATTTTTTTTTAAGTTTCTGTAATCAAGATTCACAAAGTTGCCGTGAGCATGAACAAAGTTCAAGGAGAGCTCCCACTTCAACAATGCTTGTCTTTCTCACTTTCACTTTCCTTTTTGAAAAGTTTTGGGTTCCCCTCTTGATTTTTGTTGTTTTTTAAACTATATGAAAGCACTCAACAGAAATAAATGACTCTCTAAAACTTCCGGTTGTCTCCCTGGCAGCGCTTTCTTTAAAGCCATTAAGCTAGGCATATAGTGCTCAAGTAATGGATCCACCCGGATCCCAAGGTATATCAAAGCCAATTTTAATTAGCAATGATTTGTAATTTAGTAGTGAGCACAAAGTAACATATATCAAGCAATGAAGAAGTCTAACTCTCTTCCTATGCATCAGCATGTCATAAAAGAACAATTCATGCACACCTAGTAAAGGCCAATGCATAGTATAAACAGTTTCTTGCAATTTTATCATGTGGGAAATATAGAGAGGTGGAGATATAGTTCGTCTCTCATAATAATTGCAAGTAGGAGCAGCAAGCACATGCATATTATATCTATCAAAATCATCATGTGTAGAAGTAAGATGCAACCCATCAATATAATCCTTAATAAGTGCAAACTTCTCCGATATAGTATAACCGGGAGAATTTAAAAAGATAATAGGACTATCATGCGTGGGTGCAATAGCAACAATTTCATTCATAACATAAGGAACTATAGCAAGTTCATCTCCATAAGCATAATTCATATTGGCATCTTGGCCACAAGCATAGCAAGCATCATCAAAAAGGGATATTTCAAAAGAGTCAACGGGATCATAGCAATCATCCTTCGGTAAGCACGAAGGGAAATTAAACAATGTATGAGTTGGAGGGTTACTCTCATTAGAAGGTGGGCACGGGTAGCTAATCCGCTCTTCCTCCTTTTGTTCTTCGCTCTTCTCATCATATTTTTCATCCAATGAGCTCACAGTTTCATCAATTTCATCTTCCATAGATTCCTGCAAAATATTAATCTCTTCTTGGACAGCGGAGACTTTCTTAATGAGTGCATTAATATCGGAATTGTATTCATAATTCTCATAGCAATATTTGAGGATAGCTAAATTTTCAGGTCTATAAGCAGCATCATCAAAATCTTCAAACTCTTTAAACATAGATTCAATTTCATAAGCACCCATAAAAGCAACAAATTCTTCTATTCGCTCCACATCATAGTAATCATATATACCATTAGCATAAGAAGCTAAGATTTTATTATCATTAAATTTGCATGAAAAGGGAATGTGTGGAGCCTTCATCCTAGAGCAACAAGTATAATCATATTCCAAGCATAGTTGTCTAGCATACCACTTCAATATATGAATTTGATCCCATAATAGTTTCCCTTTTTGAGTCAAGCGATAATCCCTAAGGTATTCACGTTGATCCAACGTTATTCCCATTACATAGTTGAATGGGGTTTTCTCAGGATTATCAAAGTAGTACATAATATCTTTCACATAACCAGCATCGAGGGTTTTAGGAGGTTCCCCATCTCCATGAGTAGCAAGTACACCTAATTTTTTTGGTATTTCATGTTCCATATCCATAACTAAAGATAAAGAACAACTAAGAATAGTAAATAAAAATTACTTAGTGATAAAGCAAACAAGCACACACGAGAATATTCACCCTACGCTATTGCTTCCCCAACAACGGCGCCAGAAAAAGGTCTTGATAACCCACAAGTATAGGGGACCAATTGTAGCCTCTTTCGATAAGTAAGAGTGTCGAACCCAACTAGGAGCTAAAGATAGAACAAATATTCCCTCAAGTTCTATCGACCACCGATACAACTCTATGCACGCTTGACGTTCGCTTTACCGGAAACAAGTATGAAACTTGAAGTACTTTGTAGGTGTTTTTGGATAGGCTTGCAAGAAATTAAAGAGCACAAAAATAAAAAGTAGGGGCTGTTTAGATGAAGACACAACTAAATTAGTTTTAGTAAATAACTTTTTGTCACGAGAAAGTTATTTGTCCCTAGGCAATCGATAACTAGACCGGTAATCATTATTGCAATTTTATTTGAGGGAGAGGCATAAGCTAACATACTTTCTCTACTTGGATCATATGCACTTATGATTGGAACTCTAGCAATCGTCCACAACTACTAAAGATTCATTAAGTTAAAACCCAACCATAGCATTAAAGTATCAAGTCCCCTTTATCCCATACGCAAACAACCTACTTACTTGGGTCTGTGCTTCTGTCACTCACGCCACCCACCATAAGCAAATCATGAACATATTGCAAACCCTACAACGGGAATCCCTCACGCTTGCGCGACACGGAGAGCACCATAGGACAACACCAATAACAAAACATGCAACTCTAACCAATCTTGATCATCAAATAGCCCGTAGGACAAAATAGATATACTCAAACATCATAGGATAGCCATACATCATTGGGAAAAAATATATAGCGTTGAGCACCATGTTTAAGTAGAGATTACAGCGTGTAAAAGAGAGGTTACACCGCTGCATAGAGGGGGGAAGAGTTGGTGATGATGGCGGTGATGATGATAGCTCCGGCGACGTTCTGGCGCCACCGGAAGAGAGGGGGAGAGGGCCCCCCTTCTTCTTCTTCTTCCTTGACCTCCTCCCTAGATGGGAGAAGGGTTTCCCCTCTGGTCCTTGGCCTCCATGGTGTAGGAGGGGCGAGAGCCCCTCCGAGATTGGATCTATCTCTCTGTCTCTCTCTGTTTCTGCGTTCTGTTCTGCTGCCCTTTCACCGTTTCGTATATATATGGAGATCCGTAACTCCGATTGGACTGAAACCTTCGCCGTGATTTTTTACCAAAAATTAGCTTTCTTGCGGCCGAAGGAGGGCATCAACCGCCTTACGGGTGGCCCACGAGGGTCAGGGGCGCACCCTGGGGGGTAGGGCGCGCCCCCTACCTCGTGCCCACCTCGGACACCGGTTCGCATTGATCTTTCTTCCAGATTTTCCAAATATTCCAAAAATAAGCTCCATCCGTTTTTATCCCGTTTGGACTCCGTTTGATATGGATATTCTGCAAGACCAAAAACATGCAACAGATAGGAACTGGCACTGGGCACTGGATCAATATGTTAGTCCCAAAAATAGTATAAAAAGTTGCCAAAAAGTATATGAAAGTTGTAGAATATTGGCATGGAACAATCAAAAATTATAGATACGACGGAGACGTATCAGAGGGCTGCGCCTTGGATGTGGTGTTGCTGCCCTCCCTCCACCCCTCTATTTATAGGGTGAAGGGGAAGGGGGCCGGCCCTTCTAGATGAGATCTAGAGGGGGGGCGGCGGCCAAAGGGAGGGGGCTTGCCCCCCAAGCCAAGGGGAGCGCCCCCTTTAGGGTTCCCCCCAAGCCCTATGCGCATGGGCCCTAGGGGGGATGGCGCCCAGCCCACTTAGGGGCTGGTTCCCTTCCACATATAGCCCATAGGGCCCTCCGGGGCAGGTGGACCCCCGGAACCCCTTCGGTGGTCCCGATACAATACCGGCACACCCCCGAACACTTCCGGTGACCATATGATGACTTCCCATATATAAATCTTCACCTCCGGACAATTCCGGAACTCCTCGTGACGTCCAGGATCTTATCCGGGACTCCAAACAACATTCGGTAACCACGTACAAACTTTCCCTATAACCCTAGCGTCGTCGAACCTTAAGTGTGTAGACCCTACGGGTTCGGGAGGCATGTAGACATGACCGAGACATCTCTCCGGCCAATAAACAACAGCGGGATCTGGATACCCATGTTGGCTCCCACATGCTCCTTGATGATCTCATCAGATGAACCACGATGTCGGGGATTCAATCAATCTCGTACACAATTCCCGTTGTCTACCGGTATGATACTTGCCCGAGATTCGATCGTCGGTATCCCTATACCTTGTTCAATCATCACCGGCAAGTCTCTTTACTCGTTCGTAACACATCATCCCGTGATCAACTCCTTGGTCACATTGAGCTCATTATGATGATGTCCTACCGAGTGGGCCCAGAGATACCTCTCCGTCACACGGAGTGACAAATCCCAGTCTCGATTCGTGCCAACCCAACAGACACTTTTGGAGATACCCGTAGTGCACCTTTACAACCACCCAGTTACGTTGTGACGTTTGACACACCCAAAGCATTCCTACGGTATCCGGGAGTTGCACAATCTCATGGGCTAAGGAAATGATACTTGACATTAGGAAAGCGTTAGCAGACGAACTACATGATCTTGTGCTATGCTTAGGATTGGTCTTGTCCATCACATCATTCTCCTAATGATGTGATCCCATTATCAACGACATCCAATGTCCATTGTCAGGAAACCGTGACCATCTATTGATCAACGAGCTAGTCAACTAGAGGCTCACTAGGGACATGTTGTGGTCTATGTATTCACACATGTGTTACGATTTCCGAATAACACAATTATAGCATGAACAATAGACAATTATTATGAACAAGGAAATATAATAATACCCATTTTATTATTGCCTCTAGGGCATATTTCCAACAGTATCCCACTTGCACTAGAGTCAATAATCTAGTTACATTGTGATGAATCGAACACGCATAGAGTTCTGGTGCTGATCATGTTTTGCTCGTGGAAGAGGTTTAGTCAATGGATCTGCGACATTCAGGTCCGTATGCACTTTACAAATATCTATGTCTCCATCTTGAACATTTTCACGAATGGAGTTGAAGCCACGCTTGATATGCCTGGTCTTCTTGTGAAACCTCGGCTCCTTGGCCAGGGCAATAGCTCCAGTGTTGCCACAGAAGAGTGCCATCGGGCCCGACGCATTGGGAATAACTCCTAGGTCGGTAATGAACTCCTTCATCCAGATTGCCTCATGTTCTGCCTCCGAGGCTGCCATGTACTCCGCTTCACATGTAGATCCCGCCACGACGCTTTGCTTGCAACTGCACCAGCTGACTGCCCCACCATTCAAAATATACATGTATCCGGTTTGTGACTTGGAGTCATCCAGATCTGTGTCGAAGCTAGCATCGACGTAACCCTTTACGACGAGCTCTTCGTCACCTCCATAAACGAGAAACATATCCTCAGTTCTTTTCAGGTACTTCAGGATACTCTTGACCGTTGTCCAGTGTTCCATGCCGGGATTACTTTGGTACCTTCCTACCAAACTTACGGCAAGGTTTACATCAGGTCTGGTACACAGCATGGCATACATAATAGACCCTATGGCCGAGGCATAGTGGATGACACTCATCTTTTCTCTATCTTCTGCCGTGGTCGGGCATTGAGCTGTGCTCAATCTCACACCTTGCAATACAGGCAAGAACCCCTTCTTGGACTGATCCATATTGAACTTCTTCAATATCTTGTCAAGGTATGTGCTTTGTGAAAGACCAATGAGGCGTCTCGATCTATCTCTATAGATCTTGATGCCTAATATATAAGCAACTCCTCCAAGGTCCTTCACTGAAAAACACTTATTCAAGTAGGCCTTTATGCTTTCCAAGAGTTCTATATCATTTCCCATCAATAGTATGTCATCCAGATATAATATGAGAAATGCTACAGAGCTCCCACTCACTTTCTTGTAAACACAGGCTTCCCCATAAGTCTGCATAAACCCAAACGCTTTGATCATCTCACCAAAGTGAATGTTCCAACTCCGAGATGCTTGCACCAGCCCATAGATTGAGTGCTGGAGCTTGCATACCTTGTCAGCATTCTTAGGATCGACAAAACCTTCCGGCTGCATCATATACAATTCTTCCTTAAGGAAACCATTAAGGAATGCTGTTTTGACATCCATTTGCCATATCTCATAATCATAGAATGCGGCAATTGCTAACATGATTCGGACGGACTTCAGCTTCGCTACGGGTGAGAAGGTCTCATCGTAGTCAACCCCTTGAACTTGTCTATAACCCTTAGCGACAAGCCGAGTTTTATAGATGGTCACATTGCCATCCGTGTCCGTCTTCTTCTTAAAGATCCATTTATTTTCTATGGCTCCCCGATCATCGGGCAAGTCTGTCAAAGTCCATACTTTGTTTTCATACATGGATCCTATCTCGGATTTCATGGCTTCAAGCCATTTGTTGGAATCTGGGCCCGCCATCGCTTCTTCATAGTTAGAAGGTTCATCATTGTCTAACAACATTATTTCTAGGACAGGGTTGCCATACCATTCTGGCGTGGAACGTGTCCTTGGGGACCTACTAAGTTCAGTAGTAACTTGATCCGAAGTTCCTTGATCATCATCATTAACTTCCTCTCTAGTCGGTGCAGGCACCACAGAAACATTTTCTTGAGCTGCGTTACTTTCCGGTTCAAGAGGCAGTATTTCATCAAGTTCTACTTTCCTCCCACTTACTTCTTTCGAGAGAAAATCTTTCTCTAGAAAGGATCCATTCTTGGCAACAAAGATCTTGCCTTCGGATCTGAGGTAGAAGGTATACCCAATAGTTTCCTTAGGGTATCCTATGAAGACGTATTTTTTTGACTTGGGTTCGAGCTTTTCAGGTTGAAGTTTCTTGACATAAGCATCGCATCCCCAAATTTTCAAAAATGACAGCTTAGGTTTCTTCCCAAACCATATTCATACGGTGTCGTCTCAACGGATTTCGACGGAGCCCTATTTAAAGTGAATGCGGTAGTCTCTAAAGCATAACCCAAAAACGATAGGGGTAGATCGGTAAGAGACATCATAGATCGCACCATATCTACTAGAGTGCGATTACAACGTTCGGACACACCATTACGCTGAGGTGTTCCAGGCGGCGTGAGTTGTGAAACAGTTCCACATTTCCTTAAGTGCGTGCCAAATTCGTGACTCAAATCTTCCCCTCCACGATCTAATCGTAAGAACTTTATTTTCTTGTCACGTTGATTCTCAACCTCACTCTGAAATTCCTTGAACTTTTCAAAGGGTCTCAGACTTGTGTTTCATTAAGTAGACATACCCAAATCTACTTAAGTCATCAGTGAGGGTGAGAACATAACGATAACCACCGCGAGCCTCAACGCTCGTTGGACCGCACACATCAGTATGTATGATTTCCAATAAGTTGGTTGCTCGCTCCATTGTTCCGGAGAACGGAGTCTTGGTCATTTTGCCCATGAGGCATGGTTCGCACGTGTCAAATGATTCATAATCAAGAGACTCCAAAAGTCCATATGTATGTAGCTTCTTCATGCGTTTGACACCAATGTGACCAAGGCGGCAGTGCCACAAGTATGTGGGACTATCATTATCAACCTTACATCTTTTGGCATTCACACTATGAATATGTGTAACATCACATTTGAGATTAAATAAGAATAAACCATTGACCAGCGGGGCATGACCATAAAACATGTCTCTCATATAAATAGAACAACCATTATTCTCCGATTTAAATGAGTAGCCATCTCGCATTAAGCGAGATCCAGATACAATGTTCATGCTCAAAGTTGGACTAAATAACAATTATTGAGGTTTAAAACTAATCCCGTAGGTAATGTAGAGGCAGCGTGCCGACGGTGATCACATCGACCTTGGAACCATTCCCGACGCGCATCGTCACCTCGTCTTTCGCCGGTCTCCGCTTATTCCGCAGCTCCTGTTTTGAGTTACAAATATGAGCAACCACACCGGTATCAAATACCCAGGAGCTACTACGAGTGCTGGTAAGGTACACATCAATAACATGCATATCATATATACCTTTGGTATTGCCGGCCTTCTTATCCGCTAAGTACTTGGGGCGGCTCCGCTTCCAGTGACCGTTTCCCTTGCAATAAAATCACTCAGTCTCAGGCTTGGGTCCATGCTTTGGCATCTTCCCGGCATCTGGCTTACCGGGCGCGGCAACTCCCTTGCCGTCCTTCTTGAAGTTCTTCTTACCCTTGCCTTTCTTGAAACTAGTGGTTTTATTGACCATCAACACTTGATGTTCCTTTTTGATCTCCACCTCCGCTGATTTCAGCATTGAATATACCTCAGGAATGGTTTTCTCCATCCCCTGCATATTGAAATTCATCACAAAGCTCTTGTAGCTAGGTGGGAGCGACTGAAGGATTCTGTCAACGACCGCGTCATCCGGGAGATTAACTCCCAGCTAAGACAAGCGGTTGTGCAACCCAGACATTTTGAGTATGTGCTCGCTGACAGAACTATTCTCCTCCATCTTACAACTATAGAACTTGTCGAAGACTTCATATCTCTCGACCCGGGCATGAGCTTGGAAAACCATTCAGCTCTTGGAACATCTCATATGCTCCGTGCTGCTCAAAACGCTTTTGGAGCCCCGGTTCTAAGCTGTAAAGCATGCCGCACTGAACCAGGGAGTAATCATCACTATACGACTGTCAGGCGTTCATAACATCTTGAGTTGCTGGGAAAACAGGTGCTTCACCTAGCGGTGCTTTAAGGACATATGCTTCTTGGCAGCTATGGGGATAATCATCAGGTTACAGACCCAGTCCGTGTAGTTGCTACCATCGTCTTTTAGCTTGGCTTTCTCTAGGAACGCGTTGAAGTTGAGGGCAACATTAGCGTGGGCCATTTTATCTACAAGACATATTGCAAAGATTTTTAGACTATGTTAATGATAATTAAGTTCATCTAATCAAATTATTTAATGAACTCCCACTCAGACAGACATCCCTCTAGTCATCTAAGTGATACATGATCTGAGTCAACTAGGTCGTGTCCGATCATCACGTGAGACGGACTAGTCATCATCGGTGAACATCTTCATGTTGATCGTATCTTCTATACGACTCGTGTTCGACCTTTTGGTCTTCCGTGTTCCGAGGCCATGTCTGTACATGCTAGGCTCGTCAAGTCAACCTAAGTGTATTGCGTGTGTAAATCTGGCTTACATCCGTTGTATGCGAACGTTAGAACCTATCACACCCGATCATCACGTGGTGCTTCGGAACAACGGACCTTAGCAACGGTGCACAGTTAGGGGGAACACTTTCTTGAAATTAATGCGAGGGATCATCTTATTTAAGCTACCGCCGTTCTAAGCAAATAAGATGTAAAAACATGATAAACATCACATGCAATCAAATAGTGACATGATATGGCTAATATCATTTTGCTCCTTTTGATCTCCATCTTCGGGGCGCCATGATCATCATCGTCACCGGCATGACACCATGATCTCCATCATCATGATCTCCATCATCGTGTCTTCATGAAGTTGTCTCGCCAACTATTACTTCTACTACTATGGCTAACGGTTAGCAATAAAGTAAAATAATTACATGGCGTTTTCATTGACACGCAGGTCATACAATAAATTAAGACAACTCCTATGGCTCCTGCTAGTTGTCATACTCATCGACATGCAAGTCGTGATTCCTATTACAAGAACATGATCAATCTCATACATCGCATATATCATTCATCACATCCTTTTGGCCATATCACATCACACGACATATGCTGCAAGAACAAGTTAGACGTCCTCTAATTGTTTTTGCAAATTTTACGTGGCTGCTATAGGTTTCTAGCAAGAACGTTTCTTACCTACGCCAAAACCACAACGTGATATGCCAATTTCTATTTACCCTTCATAAGGACCCTTTTCGTCGAATCCGCTTCAACTAAAGTGGGAGAGACAAACACGCGCTAGCCACCTTATGCAACTAGTGCATGTCAGTCGGTGGAACCTGTCTCACGTAAGCATACGTGTAAGGTCGGTCTGGGCCGCTTCATTCCACGATGCTGCTGAATCAAGATAAGACAAGTAGCGACAAGTAAATTGACAAAATCGACGCCCACAACAACTTGTGCTCTACTCGTGCATAGAAACTACGCATAGACCTAGCTCATGATGCCACTGTTGGGGATCGTTGCCGAAATTAAAAATTGCTACGCATCACCAAGATCAATCTATGGAGAGACTAGCAATGAGAGAGAGGGGAGTGCATCTTCATACCCTTGAAGATCGCGACACGGAAGCGTTACAAAAACGAGGATGAAGGAGTCGTACTCGCAGCGATTCAGATCGCAGTTGATTCCGATCTAAGCGTCGAACAACGGCGCCTCCGCGTTCAACACACGTGCAGCCCGGTGACGTCTCCCATGCCTTGATCCAGCAAGCGGAGAGGGAGAGGTTGGGGAAGACAACTCCAGCAGCAGCACGACGGCGTGGTGGTGTTGGAGCAGCATGGTACTCCGGCAGGGCTTCGCCAAGCACCGCGGAAGGAGGAGGAGGTGTTGGAGAGGGGGAGGGCCGCGCCTTGGATTTGGTGCTGCTGCCCTCCCTCCACCCCTCTATTTATAGGGCGAAGGGGGAAGGGGGCCGGCCCCTCTAGATGAGATCTAGAGGGGGGACAACGGCCAAAGGGAGGGGGCTTACCACCCAAGCCAAGGGGGGCGCCCCCTTTGGGGTTCCCCCCCAAGCCCTAGGCGCATGGGCCCTAGGGGGGATGGCGCCCAGCCCACTTAGGGGCTGGTTCCATTCCACATACAGCCCATAGGACCCTCCAGGGCAGGTGGACCCCCGGAACCCCTTCGGTGGTCCCGGTACAATACCGGCACACGCCCGAACACTTCCGGTGACCATATGATGACTTCCCATATATAAATCTTCACCTCCGGACAATTCCGGAACTCCTCATGATGTCCGGGATCTCATCCGGGACACCGAACAACATTCAGTAACCATGTACAAACTTTCCCCATAACCCAAGCGTCATCGAACCTTAAGTGTGTAGACCCTACGGGTTCAGGAGGCATGTAGACATGACCGAGACATCTCTCCGGCCAATAACCAACAACGGGATCTGGATACCCATGTTGGCTCCCACATGCTCCACGATGATCTCATCGAATGAACCACGATGTCGGGGATTCAATCAATCCCGTACACAATTCCCTTTGTCTACTGGTATGATACTTGCCCGAGATTCGATCGTCGGTATCCCTATACCTTGTTCAATCTCGTCACCAGCAAGTCTCTTTACTCATTCGTAACACATCATCCCGTGATCAACTCCTTGGTCACATTGAGCTCATTATGATGATGTCCTATCGAGTGGGCCCAGAGATACCTCTCCATCACACGGAGTGACAAATCCCAGTCTCGATTCGTGCCAACCCAACAGACACTTTCGGAGATACCCGTAGTGCACCTTTACAGCCACCCAGTTACGTTGTGACGTTTGGGACACCCAAAGCATTCCTACGGTATCTGGGAGTTGCACAATCTCACGGTCTAAGGAAATGATACTTGACATTAGAAAAGCTTTAGCAAACGAACTACACGATCTTGTGCTATGCTTAGGATTGGGTCTTGTCCATCACATCATTCTCCTATGATGTGATCCCGTTATCAACGACATCCAATGTCCATGGTCAGGAAACCGTGACCATCTATTGGTCAACGAGCTAGTCAACTAGAGGCTCACTAGGGACATGTTGTGGTCTATGTATTCACACATGTATTACGATTTCCGAATAACACAATTATAGCATGAACAATAGACAATTATGATGAACAAGGAAATATAATAATAACCATTTTATTATTGCCTCTAGGGTATTAGTCACATGGCGATGTGAACTAATAACATGGTGATGTGAACTATTGGTGTTAAATCACAAGGCGATGTGAACTAGATTATTGACTCTAGTGCAAGTGGGAGACTGAAGGAAATATGCCCTAGAGGCAATAATAAATTTGTTATTTATATTTCCTTATATCATGATAAATGTTTATTATTCATTCTAGAATTGTATTTACTGAAAACTTAGTACATGTGTGAATACACAGACAAAACAGAGTGTCCCTAGTATGCCTCTACTAGACTAGCTCGTTAATCAAAGATGGCTAAGTTTCCTAGCCATAGACATGTGTTGTCATTTGATGAACGTGATCACATCATTAGAGAATGATGTGATGGACAAGACCCATCCGTTAGCTTAGCACTTTGATCGTTTAGTTTATTGCTATTGCTTTCTTCATGACTTATTCATGTTCCTATGACTATGAGATTATGCAACTCCCGAATACCGAAGGAACACTTTGTGTGCTATCAAACGTCACAACGTAACTGGGTGATTATAAAGATGCTCTACAGGTGTCTCCGATGGTGTTTGTTGAGTTGGCATAGATCGAGATTAGGATTTGTCACTGCGATTGTCGGAGAGGTATCTTTGGGCCCTCTCGGCAATGCACATCACTATAAGCCTTGCAAGCAATGTGACTAATGAGTTAGTTGCAGGATGATGCATTACGGAACGAGTAAAGAGACTTTCCGGTAACGAGATTGAACTAGGTATGATGATACCAACGATAGAATCTTGGGCAAGTAACATACCGATGACAAAGGGAACAACGTATTTTGTTATGCGGTTTGACCGATAAAGATCTTCGTAGAATATGTAGGAGACAATATGAGCATCCAGGTTCCGCTATTGGCTGTTTACCGGAGATGTGTCTCGATCATGTCTACATAGTTCTCGAACCCGTAGGGTCCGCACGCTTAACGTTCGATGACGATTCGTATTATGAGTTTATGTGATTTGATGTACCTAAGGTTGTTTGGAGCCCCGGATGAGATCACGGACGTGACGAGGAGTCTCAAAATGGTCGAGACATAAAGATTGATATATTGGAAGGTTAAATTCGAACACCGGAATGGTTCCGAAGTGTATTGGGTATTTTCTGGAGTATCGGGGCTTACCGGAACCCCCCGGGGGGTTAATGGGCCTTGATGGACCCTAGTTGAAAAGAGGAGGCAGCAGCCAGGTGGAGGCGCGCGCCCCCCGAAGCCCAAACCGAATTGGAATAGGGGTTGGGGGGCCCTTTCCTTTCTCTCCTCCTCCTCTTTCCTCTTCTCCTTGTAGGAATAGGAAAGGGGGGGGGGGATTCCTACTTGGAGTAGGACTCCCCCCTTGGGCGCGCCCCCTAGGGCCGGCCGGCCTCCTCCTCCCCTCCTTTATATACGAGGGAGGGGGCACCCCATAGGCACAAAAGTTGATCTTTAGCCGTGTGCGGTGCCCCCCTCAACAGTTTTACACCTCGGTCATATTGTCGTATTGCTTAGGCGAAGTCCTACGCCGGTAACTTCATCATCACCGTCACCACGTCGTCATGCTGACAAAACTCTCCCTCGGCCTCAACTGGATCAAGAGTTCGAGGGACGTCACCGAGCTGAACGTGTGCAGATCGCGGAGGTACCGTACGTTCGGTACTTGGAACGGTTGGATCGCAAAGACGTTTGACTACATCAACCACGTTACTAAATGCTTCCGCTTTCGGCCTATGAGGGTACGTGGACACACTCTCCCCGCTCGTTGCTATGCTTCTCTTAGATAGATATTGCGTGATCGTAGACAATTTTTTTTGAAATACTACGTTCCCCAACATCATGCATTATGTACGCACACGTGAGACACGATGCAACTTTCCACCCCAGTGTAATTGCTCACGTTATCTTATGACCATTCCTCTTATGATTAATTGAGGACAAAGTTCTCTTGAGCATCCTGAACCAATAAAATCCCCACTGATTCCCTCAAAAACTAATCTCCACCGAGATCTGAACAACATTTACGGTGTTCTTGGATTCTTATCTCTACCCCTCTCTCTCCATACTGCAATGCCACCGACCAAGCCTTCACAATCAGTTGCAGGCTCACAGCCGGAGACCCGTGCGCTGCTGTCGGCTCCGAGCCTCTCGATCATTGCCCCTATATGTACCTCTCTCGAAGCCCCATGATCCCCGCCTTCTTGGGCTATGATAGCAGATGCCCTATGCCCAAGCATCGACCTGATTATCTACATGTGCCACCGCCGGCGCCCTGTCCAATATCACTTGCGCCATAGGTGGGTTCTTTCCTTCCTCTTAGGCCCTGTTTGTTCGGGCTTTTGCTTTTGCGGCTTTTTCACTTTGACAAAAAGCCACAAAACCTCCTAAATTGGGCCTTTTTGCTTCGCCTTTTGGCTTATGAATAAATATTGTTATATGATGATATAAACCAAAAGCCAAAGAAAAACGCCATTTAGGAGTTATTTTTTTGGCTTTTTTGCCGAAGTGGAAAAACTACAAAAGTAGAAGTAAAGGCCCAAACAAACAAGGCCTCAATCTTCTCAGATAAGTTAGCTTGATTAGACGAGTTGATTTTGTGTGTGCTGATTCGAGTTAGCTTGATTGGACGAGCTGATTTGTGTGTATTGGGTAGTTTTCTTGAAGCTTTCTTCCCATCTCCACACACCTACTAAGCAGCAAGTCCAATCTGACTCTCTCCCCTAAATGCCTCTCTAACTCAACTACTGTCGACACACATGTGTCCACGTGAAAATGGATCATTGATGTCTGCCCAATCCTTTTTTTCTTCTTTTTAATGGAAGTGCTAGATGGTGAATATATCTTCTATGTTTTGTATTCTTTAGTGTTCTTGAATGAAGAAACAGATGAACTGCACCATTTAATATGCCCATGGTGTTAGTTCAGCCAAATGGTCAGCCTAACTCCACCTTGAGGTTCATGATATACTCCTCCCTCGCATGTACATGTGTGATGACAAATAAGGGCATCGATGTGTTTCTGGTTTGGAGATAGATGTTAACATTTTTTATCTATGATAGAATACGAACTGGCGGTGTTCAGTTTTCCAACATGCATGTGTAGTTACAATCGAACAATCTTCTCTAAGCCTTGTCACTTTGATATTATCTCTTCAAACCTATAACATTGCGTCAAACTGACCTCACTACTAAATTCCCAATACCGCTAGGCCAAGAATTGCATACTTATACTTATGAAAATAACAGAAATTGTGTTCTTGCGACCGACGTTTGTCATTTTTCTCGACATCTTGCTTCAGAATGATGCTCTTTATAAGGGCATGACGCGAGTGGACCAACAAATTACTCACTCTCTACCGAAACATTGCATAATGAATGAATAATTGAATGGCACTAGTGAGCAACTGTACTATCATGATAGACTAGTAGACTGCCCGTGCATTGCCACGGGCATTTGAAAATTTGTATTGGTTGCATATAAAATTTTACATACATAGAAAGATAGGCAATAACAAATAAAAAAGTAATTGGAATCTAATTCGCTTGCAATGTACTTCGATAAAAAAACTTGTAATTCAACCCTATACACCTCATGCACAAAATAAAGAAGGTGGTACACAAACATTGAACTCTTTATTCTGCAATGCATTACAAATGATAATAACACTTGAATGCCTTTTTTTAGTTCTTAAAATCGATTGCATCATGAAAGTATGTGCATTGTTATTATCCATTAATTAAAATCAACACATGAAGGATTTTTTTCCTTTAAACAAATGTTTCAAGATGTTCCAACCAGAAACTTCATTGCAATATGCAATTGGCTGGCAAACTATTACATAATATGTATTTAGGCGCTTGAAACCATACAATTTACCATTTAGAAAGTACTACAGAAAAACACATCTTCTAGAACATGCTACTCCTACCTCTCTTGTGACAGGTAGACATATCAATATTTGATAACATTTATTGTTTAAAAATTCGTTGGCATTTATTTGTATTTTTGAAAAAAAATTGAATTTTATTTGAGTTATGTAACTTCATATTTGGTGTATCGGCTCAAAAGGATTTTCACGTAAAACTCAAAAGGAAATGGGTGTGTTGTAATAGGAGATATGCCTAAAAGGGAAGCGAGCAACTCATATTCAAACACCAACCAACTGAAGAGAAACCCTAATTAGACATACACTCACACATTAACATCAAATATAAGGGTGAAAGGGTGAATGACATGTCGCATCAATTGCAAATAAAAGGGCTAAAACTTGCCCAGAAAATATACTCCCTCCATTCCTAAATTTAAGTATTTTTAGAGATTTCAATACGAACTACATATACATATTTAAGAATATAGATTCACTCATTTTGCTTCGTATGTAGTCCACATTGGAATCTCCAAAAAGACTTATATTTAGGAACGGATGGAGTAGGTCACAACTAACAAGTTCACAACATATTTTTCCTTGTATTAGCACAAAAGTCAAATAATGCACGGTAGGACTGAGGAGAAGGTCTATAATATTAGTCTTATCAGTTGTTCATTATTCTATTAGAGAGAGAGAGGGAGAGAGAGAGAGAGAGAGAGAGAGTCGACACCCCTAAATTGTCTCCATATGTCTAGGCTATCCGAAAAACCATACCATATGTGAGAAGGAAATGGGTAAGGACGTCTATGGACAGCACCCCAGATCAGGCCAAAAAACACAGTTTTACAAAATATTACAAAGCATCCCAAAGATATTGACGTTATGAATTGCTACGAACTTAAATGCTTAATACAATCAACAGAAAAGCTACCAGTATGCTTCTCCATTTTGAGTCAGTCCACCTATTGAGGACTTCTTGATTAAAACATGCAATCATTCTATATAGCCTGCGAAAACAAGGGGTAAATGTCAGTAAATAATATACAAATAATAATTTCAGTTGAGTTGAAAGGATTAAATTGAAAACCAACAAATATATGCAGGCTTATTTCATACTGCTATTTTAATGAGCTCCAGTAACCTCGTTGTCAGCATCATAATACATCATCCAAAATCATCAATTGTTACCCCACAATGCCACACCCAAATTTGTTCTTTTCACAGACGAAACGCTGCTGCTCCGTTTTGCATGAAAATTGTCAAGCATGCTTGCGACACTAACACAAACATCTATGAAAAATTTCAGATTTTTTTTTAAAATTCTACTGTTTTTTGAGCCAAAACGCCTCCCCGCATAGTAGACCGTGTTAGGTAGAATCATGAGCGAGTGAATCTCTGCTGTAAATTTCATTATAGACCATGCATACATATTATTTGCCCGTACAATTAGGGCGGATCATGTGATAGTTTTCACTATTGGAATTGCCGATTAGAGTTTCTTGGGAACTCAGTAAAGCCAAATAAACTCAGCCATGTGTTTGTCGAGTTCCATCCTCGGTAGAGGGACTGTTGGCCAAATAAGCCGTGGCCATGGGTCGGACGCGTCGGGCGCATGTGTGGGTGCGCGCTGGGCCTGTCGGGTCCGCGGTGTAGGTCTGCGTGTGTGTGTGCGTGTGGTGCCCGGGGTGCCCGTGTGGGTGAACACCATACGTGTGTGTGCGTAGGCCATGCTGTTGGCGACCTGGGTAGGGTGACCGCGCAGGTCTGTTGCGGGCTTAACGTGGCGAGCGCGAGCGGGAGTGCATCGTGGGCGCGCGGAGCGGGCCGGACCAGGAGGGGTCGTGGCCGAGCGCTGGCCCGGGTATAAGATCGCCACGGTGATCGTTGTAACATGTGTGGGACGAGTTTGTTGCTTGGGAAAAATACCGTTCTTGCGGTTGTGTTCGTGCGCCCGAAACTCTCGCTATGTCCACCGCGTTTTTCTTCTTCCTCCCCCTTTTTCTCGGTTCATGCCAGAGCGGGAGAGTGAGGTGCACAGATAGAGAGAGTGGTGAGCTAGGGCAAGGCTAGGGTTCCAACAATTGGCATCAGAGCCCGGTTTTGAAGGTGAACGCCGGCGGCCATGGCACTCGTACCGCGACGATGGCGGTGGTGGCTCGCTCTCGCTGCCGGTCCCACCGCTGACCACGACGAACTACACCTCCTGGGCGATCAAGGTGGAAGCTTTTCTTGGTGCCTAGGGGCTGTGGGGGTGGTCGTTCCGGCTAAGGGCACGACGATCGACGCCGACAAGAGCAAGACGGCGTGGGCGATGCTTCTCGGGGTGCTGTCGGCGGAAGTGCTGCTGCCGGTGTCGACGAAGCCCACCGCGAAGGAGGTATGGGACTCCCTCAAGGTGCGCTTCGTCGTCGCTGATCAGGTGTGGGCGGCCCGGCTCGCGTCGCTCCGCGGCGAGTTCGAGCGGCTGCGGATGGCGGACGACGATGACTTGGGCAGCCTACGCGGGAAGCTTGGCACCATGACGACGCGCTATGCAGGTCCGGGGGCGGTGCTCGACTATGCTGCGCTCGTGAAGAAGATGTTGAACACGGTCCGGACCGCCTCTACCCCGCCGTCGCCGGAATTGAACAATTTTGCAATGTAGAAGAGATGGCGTACGAGGAGGCTTTGGGGCGGCTCAAAGCATTCGAGAATGCACCCGGCATCGCGGGCAGGACGGGGGTAGGCGCGACGGTGAGGAGCTCGTGCTGACCGCGCCGCAGTGGGAAGCTCGGTAGCGTCGGCATGGCGGAGGCGTCCTCAACCACGACGATGACGGTGCAGGCAGTACGACACATTGGGCGGCGGAGGCAAGCGGTGCGGACGCTGCTGCAGCTGCAGCGAGCACGGCCATTTCAAGCGCGAGTGCCCCAAGCTGCGAAAGGCGCCGGCGGCGGAGCGCGCGCTCCTGGTGGAGATCGGCGACGACCTCGAGCCTGGAATCCTCTGAGTTGCAGCTTAGGGGGTGAGTGTTGGCCAAATAAGCCGCTGCCATGGGTTAGACGCGTCGGGCGCATGTGTGAGTGCGCGTTGGGCGCGTCGGGTCTGCGACGTAGGTGTTGGTGTTTGTGTGCGTGCGTGTGGTGCACGGGGGTGCCCGTGTGTGTGCGTAGGCCATGCTATTGCGGGAGCGCGTCGTGGGCACGCGGAGTAGGCCGGACCAGGCGGAGTAGTGGGTAGATGTGCGGGTCATGGCCCAGCGTTGGCCCGGGTATAAGATCGCCACGGTGATCGTTGTAACATGTGTGGGCGAGTTTGTTTCTTGGGAAAAATACCTTTCGTGCGGTGGCGTTCGTGCGCCAGAAACTCTCGTCGTGTCCATCGTGTTCTTCTTCTTCCTCCTCCTTCTTCTAGGTTATTGCCAGAGCGCGAGAGAGAGGTGAGCTAGGGCAAGGCTAGGGTTCCAACAGGGACTAACTAAATTTCTACTTCTTAACTGGCAACATTTTTAAGGACGTATAGTTAGCTTCAGATTCAGATTATAAACAAAATAATGTTAAAAGAAACATCAAATCACCATAATTTTGGAAGACCGCCTTTTACACGGAAATATCACATATATTTGTTGAAATGAATGATCATTAAACTCCATAAGATTTCTGTCCTAAGAATATCTAAGACATGAATGTAAAGAGCAACAGTAACTGAAGAACAACAAGCACCTGAACATCCTCGATGGTGAGACTTCAGTTGAGGTTGGGATGTGCAGCCGGGAACTTCCAGAAGTCAAACATCCAAAACTGATCCGTAGAAGGACATGCATAAGCAAATAAGAGTAATCTAAAAATATAAGGCAAACATATATCCCCAAGCCATCTGCACATGATCCCGCCCGCAGTTCTTCCACTGTCCCTAATCTAATTCCCAACTCCAATAATCAGAGGAATATGAATAATACCATGGACAAAGATTGATTTAATGAAAATGAAGCACGAGCGCAAACATTGATCTATTATCAAAAAATAATACGTACTCCCTCTGTAAAGAAATATAAAAGTGTTTAGACCACTATGATCTAAACGCTCTTATATAAATTCTTTACAGAAGGAATTACGAATGGGTTAGGCTCACCCATATGATAGTCAACCATCAACTACCAACTATGTCACCAAAGTTGTGTGTGCATCAACCATCAACTATGAAAATGCATGATTGATCCTAAATTCCACGCCGCATGAGCTCTGACATGCTTGTGTAGTTGGTTCATACATGCCTCTATATGATTTTTCCATGCATTATCACATAACTTATGTCACTTTGACCCTCCCAAAAAAAGAAGAAATATTCAAAAAAGGAAGAGGTGGGCACCTGTTCGTGTGCGTCGTGCCATTAGAGGCAACAATTCTTCTTCTCTTCCTCCATTAGTGGCAATATATATAGTAGGTGGCTCAGATCCGATTGACGTGCTTCTGTTTGTTCCCTCCTTTTCGAAAATCACACTCGCTTTGGTCAGTCAAACAAAAAATATATATCTTTAGAAGAAAAAACAAAAGATAGATCACATCAAATAAATAGGAAACCATATTTAAGTGGCCAAAATATGCAAGTTTTGAAAGAATTGGCAGTAAAAAAGCCTCTCCCGCTGCTCTATTCTATGACAGCAAGGAAAGAGCAAGCAAGTGAACATGCATACAAACATGCATGATGCATCCATTTCCTTGCCCTACATACGCATTGCCACTGTTGCTCGCCCATGCAGTGGAGGGCGTAGAACAACGGCAAGGAAATCAATCCAACCGCTCTGCTCACCACACAAGACCACATAAACCTCGATGATTGGAACTCGGTGTGTGACATATGCGACGAGATGCTCCTGCTTAGTTCCAATCATCTAGTCCATATATCTCTGGATGTGTGACAAAAGGGCGCGGGAGGCATGGAAGGAGGCTGACGATGGCGGAATCAATGATGTGGAGAAAGAGTTAGGTAGGGTTTCTCCGTGGCAGGCGGGGTAGAATAGCGAGGCAGCGGTGGATGTTGGTACTGGGAGGAGTCCAGCTGGCGTTGTGGTGGCGACAACGTCGCAAGAGAGAGGAGAGGAGGGAGACGTGAGCGAGCGAGGAGGTTGAAGGTGTGTGCGCGCATATTCTAGGCGTTGGACCAAAAAAACTGGACAACCAAAAAGAACGATGGAGATGGAACGTGCGGGAGAGAAAGGCTGCGGAAGGCTTGACCTGCCGCCGCCGGAGCCGACAAGCAGCATGTAGTTCGCCGCCATAAGGCCTTGATCTGCAGCCCCAAGGCTTCAAATCGCTGCCTCACTGAAGCCCGAAGATCGGCGACATGGAGCGCGCCATGGCGGATGCCTTGAGAGAAGATAGGATGAAGCGAGGGGCGAGGATATTGATGCTACCGTGGTAAGGGATAAGGCGAGTGGCGGTGGGTTGAGGAGTAGATTTGATAAGTGCGATTGATTGTTTTGGTAAGTGTGGGAAGGCCACAACGTACCATTATGGAGTAGTTGAATGATAAATCATCATTCACCAATTTCCTTTTAATAATAGAAGATTAGGTTGTTAGGAAATGTAAGGATCGATGCATTAGGAAAGTTAAGATTTTAGCATTGATTGTCATGAAACTGGATTTCATTGTTGGTAAGTGCTATCGGTTCCTACCCATTTAAAAAATTGCTAGTTAGGAAAGTTTTTATTAGACGATGAAAAAACCAATGTGAAGGGGTGGCGGTGGGAGGTGAGACGAAAAAAAATCGGACGAAAAAAACCAGCGAAAATAAACTGTGCAGACTATTCAACAACTGCTCCATTAGGAGTAGAGAAAAGATAGGCCACAACAATGCACCGAACAAAGACATGACATAGCAATGATGCAGTGTTGGAGACCCCACGATGCACCAATTGGGGAAAAAACATTTCACCGTTAAAATGCTACAAACAATTTTTAATCTTGTAACTAGTGAAATTTCCTAATAGAGCTGCCAACCCTGATTTTTAGTTTAAAATCAGCCTTTTAAGTTAAAAAAAAACTGAAAAAAATACACAAGCACATAGGGATTTATATTACATGTATGTAAATTTTCATGATAAAATACATTCTGATGTGAATTACACAAAATTAACAAAACCATCACTTTCTAACACGTGTACTGTTCACTATAAAAGTTCAAGATTTTATTTTTTGTGTAGACCGCATCAAAACGTATTTAATCATAAGTTTTTACAAAAATGAGGTATACATGTGTGAGTTTTCACAGTTTTTTGAAACTTAAAAAAGGGTTTTTATTTTCTTTATCTTGCCAGTTTAGTGTGGCCTTCATCGAATGACAACGCATCAACACCTGAAGCACCACTACTTTCATCGACAGAGAAAATTGCATCGATGTTCAGTTTAGCGTGACCTTCTCATGCAGCTTCCCACCCATTCTTCATGGAACATCTTTGTTACTCCCTCCGATTTTTTTTTTCTGGACGTGCAATTTCTTTCCCTCAATAGTTTCTGCAATAGGATTTTTAAGATTGATTTCTTCCAACTTTCCCTCAATAGAAATCTAGAAATAATAGCCCGAGTTCTATTATGATTTTTCGCTAGTGTAATTCATTTTTTTCCCCTTCTCTTGCAAACTTTTTTGCAAACATTAGTTTATTATTTGAATCTTGGTTGTGTGATTAAGAAATTGTTTGTAGCACTTAACAGAGAACTATTTTTTAGGATAACTATTTGTTTTTTAAATTGGTACATTGTGGGGCCTTCACTAATGCATCATTGCTATATCATGTCTCCGTTGGGCAAATTATCCTTGCCTATCTTTTCCGTCATGATATATCAGGATACGTTAGTACAATTGCCAACTAGTGCTATTCAACCATTCATTCATGATGCTACGTCTCGGTAGAGTGAGTAGTTTATTAGGCCACTCGCGTCATGCCCTTATAAAGAGCATCCTTCTGAAGCAAGATGTCTGAGAAAAATGACAAATGTTGGACGCAAGATCACAATTTCCATTCTTTTCAGTAGTAGTGTGCAATTCTAGGCCTAGGAGGTATTGGGAATTTAGTAGTGAGGTCAGTTTCATTGACAATGCTTTCAACCCTAACCTCCTGAAGTCAGAGTTTCTCCTCGAGTTTCCATATATGAATATCCACTTCCCCATGTATGAATAGGCAACTAAAAATCGGGCAGATTTGGACAATTTTGTCCCATATCGCACGCGGTCTGCATGGTGAGATTATAACTGGAAATCACGGTTCCCATACATGAAATCAAGTTTCATGTCCCCAAACTGCAGACTTTTTTGACCTTGTTTTATCACATTTTTCGAAGTTTTGCAAACTCGGATGTACCTACACCCGAGAGTAGCCACAACTTTCCCATCATGTTTTCCTCTCCGACCTGGATGCAGTTCACTACATTCGTGAGCACTCCATCGTCCACGAGGAGACTGTCCTCCGCGAGCAAGCCATCGTCCCCATTTTTCGTGCTACCATCTTCTTGGCTCACCAACACAATGTCGTCACCGTCCACGCCATCAACTCCTCCCTTGTGGAGATTTTCTTTCTCTTCTATAGATTGGCTCTCCTTCACGGGGAGTATGGGATTGGTACAGCGAGAGGGGCGGCGAAGTGATAGGAAATAGTGTGTGTTACTCACCACAGAGCAGTGCAGCCAAAGCGGAAACCGAGGGGCAAAGGTTGGAAGAAATCGATTAAAGGAATTCTATTGCACAAACTATCGAGATAAAAAAATTATACGCCGAGAAAAAAAGATAGGAGGGAGCAACAACGATGTTCCATGAAGCACGGGTGGGAGGCTCCACGAAAAGGCCATGTTAAACTGAACATCTACACGGCTTTCTGTCGATGAAGGTAAGTGGTGCTTCACGCGACGCGTTGTCATTCGTGATGAGCATGGTACCTTCTTGGCTGCCGGCTGCTGCGAGCTAGTTGGCGTTGTCTTTCCTGGCTGGCCATATTGGACATTTG
Source organism: Aegilops longissima (assembly GCA_021605205.1). Classification (NCBI taxonomy): domain Eukaryota; kingdom Viridiplantae; phylum Streptophyta; class Magnoliopsida; order Poales; family Poaceae; genus Aegilops; species Aegilops longissima. The sequence goes on along the minus strand of CM038678.1, from coordinate 101,016,111 downwards.
GATGCTCCAAGTTAATTGTAAACAACGACTACATGGACGTCAGATACAATGAGAAACGAAGGAAGCTCAATCGGTACTGCTGCGACGACATATGAAGAATGCACTCGTTTTGCTAAAAGGTTCACTTATGTTTCTATCGAACAATTTTTTTATAAACGAGGCAAAAGATTTGCCATTTTTATTGATTATGAAGAAAAGAGTTGCCTAGTTAATTAGAGAAAAACCAGGCGAAAATCTAGATTACAAACCCCACAAGGGGGACACGTGGACGACCTGGCCACAAACGCCAAACAGTCGACCGAAGCATCGAGGACAAGGCAGCTCCGATTTTGCTAACGAGTTTCACAAAGAAAGTTGCAAGCCTCGCACCGACCTAGTTCAGCGCAACATCCGGAGAGCACCGCCCGCTAAAAACCGCCCTCATGGAGTCATCGTTACCACAGTGGCCCCGCTGCCCGCAGCTTCGACTTCTCTGTCACAGCTAGAAATCAGTATAGACGCACCCATTGACGCACCGGGCCGTCGGCATCAGAAGGACATGCCGCGACTCGGCTCTGCTTGCCACCATAGTCGTTGCCACACACGTCACAACGCCACACCAACCTCACACCGCCGGTCGAGCACCTGCCAACCACGATGTTGTGCTCGTCCAGCCCTTGGGGAGGCGCCAGAGGAGACCATGACCTTCAAGGCGACGCCCCCAAGGGGGAGCGGCGTTGAAGCGACGCTGTCCCCCGACTCCAACGGAGTCTTGAGCTTTCGCACGAAGGACATGACTCGGGGTGGAAAAGGGGGGAGAGCTCCACAACGACCCTCCAGCGAGGAGAACGATGCCCACAGCAACGCATCGTCGGCACCAACAAAGCCGGGCAGATTCTCATCCGAAGCATCCCAATCCTCTCCAACCCACGCAGCCGGCGACAGAAGAGCCACAGGCCTACACACCCGCTGGTCCAAGCACCTCAAGCATGGAGACGATGCCATCCCACGCAAGAGCAACCACCTCGCCGCTGGCAGACACCGACGAGCCGAATCTGGAGACAGATCCAGCAACCTCCTGCTGCAGCACCAACACACAGGCCACCAGAGATCGGTCCGGGCGCGGAGGCCTCCAAAAGGCAGGAAGGGGGGCTGCCACCCCGCCCCGACGCGCCGGCTAGAGCACCGAGCCATAGCCCAGAAGCTCGTTGGCGCCGTCACCAGGGCAGCAGCAGCTGGCGACGCAGCATCATCTAGAGCACGCGCGCGGAGGAGCCTCCGGACGGCTGGAAGGGGGAGCCGCCACCCCGCCCCGACGCACCGGCGAAAGCACCGGGCCGCGGCCCAGCGACCCGTCGACGCCGAAACCTCGGCAGCTGCCGTCGGAGACGTAGCCCTAGAGAGCACCGTCGCAGAGCCCGCCGCGACGCATCACCGGAGGGCGAGCCTCCCTCCACTGCGAGACTCAACCACAGGACAAGGAGATGCCTCGCCGTCCGCCGCGTGGACTTAGTCCGGCGACCTCATCCGATAACGGCGAGGGGGAGTCGGAGATAGGCAACGCGGGGGACGGGGGGGGCGACTCGGCTTCTCTGTCGAACATTGTCCCAAGGAAAGTAATCTTGTAGGCGGATGGCGTTTCGGTGCACAGGAGCATCTGCTTCCGTAGATGAACGATAAAATAAAAACAAATAGCCGAAAAATGGCACGAAAGGGGTACTGTATGACTTTTCTAGATTCATGGTGATATGACATCAGAGGAATTCTGAACAAAGAATGTTGGAATTTTGAGAAAAGGTACACAAACTCTGATTTTTGGAGCACTGTTTTTTTTCCTTCTGTTCTAAGCCCACCATCGATGTCATATTGTCATGCACATAGAAAACTTGTTCATCTTTGATGTACACATTTTTTTCTTGCTACTCTACATGAATTTGTTGTTCACCCGGGAGCAGATGAGTTGATGATCAGCTATGAATTTTCGATCTTGTAGCATATACTTTAGCTTACCCGAAAAAACACACATTTACTATAGCTTGTAAAACAGAGGGTCCAAATTCTGTTGTTTGGGTTGAGGACCCTTCGGGTTTCAGCTCATGATGTAAGAGCATGTACAACCAAGATCATCTAATTTGGAGCCCTATATGCCCGCGAGCGTGTCCGTTGGCACTGCCCGGACAGTAACCAAACTTCCTCCTCCACAATCCCAAATCCCAAATGCGGATACTCTATTTCATACAAACCATGCATAGTACATAGATCATAGACATAGCATAAAAGCCTAGCAGTTGCGGACATCAGACATGCAATTTGTTCATCAAAAGGCACGTCCTAGTTCAAATTAAACATCAAACGAACATAAAAACAACTAAAATCTAAAAAGGCATGGTGGGCGGCCCGACTTCACCACTTCTTGGCCGGGCCTTTGCCCTTGCGGTCGGCGGTGTGGCGGTACATCTCCTCCATGTATGCGTCGGCAGCGGGAGGCTCGTCGTCGTCGTCGTCCGTGGTGGTGCCGCTCTCTGATGCAAACGAAATGTACCCGGAGAGGCCCGGAGGAGGTGTTGTTGCTCCTTCACTTGGCGGGTGGCCTTGGCGGCGGCGGTCTCCTTCTCCCGGGTGAGGCGCTCGGACGCCTCGAGACCGAGGCTGAGCGCCTTCGCATTCTTGAGCCGCAGGCGCCGTGTGTCAGCCTCCGCCGTGGTCAGCGGCCTCCGCATCACCTTGCTGAGGAGCGCCTCCTCCGGATCGACCGACACAGAGCATGCGCATTGCCGGGACAAGATGGGCTCCTCCGCGGCTGCTGCTCGCGCCGGGTGGCCTTCACCTCCAACTCCAGCATGCGCATCGGGGCCGCATGCACGAGCACACGATGCTGCCCGGGTGGTGCGTGCACCAGAGGGAAACGGGATATGCCCGCGCTCTGGATCTGGAGCAGCGCCGAGCAGGACGGGCGACTGCGACCTGCATTCCGCTAGCGGGAGGTGGAGGAGCTCACCACGAACACGAGGTAGCTCGAGCTCCCGCCAGTGTCCACGCGTGAGCGCTCGATGGTGATGCGGAGCGCGAGCTCCTCGTCGTCTGGCACGTCGGAGCTAGATCCAATGTCCTCCTTCATGAGCCTGTCCCAATTGATTGGATCGGGTTTGCTGCCGGAGTGCTCACCGGAGTTAGCCATGGCGGAGGGCAAGGTAGGGTTTGGGAGGAACCGGAGGAGGCGAGGAGAGTGGAGAAGACGAGTGTGGACTGAGGTGGAACTAGAGTTGGGATGGGATGAGGTTTTTGTAGGGGCGGTGCGTGTCCTAGCGGGCTGATCCAACGTGGCACTCGCGTCAGGGCGTCCCCATGTCCACCCCATATATGGGCCGGATATGTGGGGTTGGATATGGGGTTGTCGCTTAGTCCTAGCATTTGGGCCAGATTTAGGGCGCCCAGTTGGGTGCCGCTTTTGCGTCCGGTCACTGACCAGACAGTTCGTCCGAACGTTTGAGATGGGTACAAGGGTCCGGTTGTAGATGTTCTAAAGGTACTTTTCTTATTCTCGCCATGAAGACATGAAGGTCTTGCCTCGGAAAAATGTTGCGCGAAGCACATGCGATTTTCTTTTTTGAAGGTAAAAAAGGTGTGGGGGGGCTGGGATTGGTTGTGCTGACGTAGGTCGCTGGGTCGGCCATTGCGCGTTCAAGAGCACCATCAGACCCAACGCGAGCGGGCCCTGGTATGAAATTTTGATAAATAAATTACAGTAGTTAACTGTCTAGTCCTCGACGAGAAAAGGAAAATACTCCACCCGTAAACTAATATAAGAGCGTTTAGATAACTAAAATAGTAATCTAAACACTCTTATATTAGTTTACGAAGGGAGTAGTATACATCGCCGCACTCTTGGGCACATCGACGCATTAAGCCTTGAACCAATCAGAATCGAGAGGCAGATTTTTTTCTTTTCAAAACGGAGGTAAAAGATTTGCCTCATTCATTAAATAAGAGAGAAGAGTTTTAGGATGTTACAAGTGACCACACACGACATGGCAACTACTCGCGTACAATGACGTCGTCGATGATAGCCCGAAGGAGGACCGGAGGTGGTGCACTCTTGTGACGGAAGACCCGACCGTTACGCTCGTTCCAGATTGTCCAAGAAACTAACATTGTAAGGGAGGTCAAGGCTCGTCGATCTGGGTTTTGCAAGCTGGTTCGTTTGTCCCACCATTCCAAAACGGATCCATTCAAGTGCCAAGAAGAGGTGTCCATGTGAGCAAGACCGAATTCAAGGATGACCGAGTTCCAAAGTTGAATGGTGTAGCGGTATTCGAAGAAGAGGTGCGCGCCCATCTCGCCTTCAGTCCTGCAGAGCAGGCAAAGTCCACAGTTTTCCCATCCGCGCTGCTCTAATCTGTCGGCAGTCCAAATCCAGTCTTGGATAGCCAACCAAGCAAAGAATTTGATCTTGGAAGGGGCCCAAGCCTTCCAGATCATAAAGTCCATAGGCGAAAGCGTCAAGCCGAGAAATTGTGCCTTGTATGCAGTGGCCGCCGAGTAGATCCCGTTATTGGCATGTTTCCAGATAATGTCATCGTCAGCTTGCGTGTCCAGGTGTAGATCATGCACCAGCATCCATAACGTGAAGAATTGACGGATGTGGGCAACGGAAACGACGATGTTGTGGCTGATCTTAAGAATCCAAGCATTACCATCGAGGGCTTCACGCACTTTCCAATTCTTACGCGTGGAGGCATCGTATATTAAAGGAGCAATGTTCTTCGATTTCCGCACAAGAAGCCATGGGGAATCCCAAAAAGGTTTTTTGGCTCCGTTGCCCAAAAAGATGGTCGTTGAGGCATAGAACAAGTCCATGTCGTCCTCCGTGCAGGGGTTCCCAAGCCCCACCCAAAGCTTGTTAGGCGCCTTCCATTCATACCAAGGCCATCTAAGACGTAAGGCCCGAGCAAACTTGTCAATGTCTAGAACCCCAAGACCTCCGTACTCCTTGGGGCGACAGACCACCTTCCAATTCACTTTACATTTGGCACCGGTCGCCTTATCTGAACCAGACCAGAGAAAGGCCTTCTCCAATTTGTTGATGTTGTGAAGAGAGCGCGGTGGCACGATGAGGGGCATGATGGCATACACTGTCTGGGAGACAATGACCGATTTCACAAGTGTTGTGCGCCCAATGGTGGTAATGTTTTGTTCTTCCTAGGTGACAAGTTTGCCGGCCGCCTTGTCCTCAAGGTATTGGAAATCTACAGACTTGAGCAGCCAGACCGAGAGTGGGAGTCCCAGGTATTTCACCAGGAAGGTGGCTCTGGACACCGGTACGCCATTGAGGACATGATCCAAGTCAATGTTTGTAACACCCCGGATGTAACTTTCCATATTTGTAACTCCAACTCTTGCCATTTGCGGCATTGTGATATGATATTCCCTCCGTGGTTGGGTTTTTCTTCTTTTTGCATTTTTTCCATGTCATGCATTTTATATCTTGTCATCATGTGCATCTCATTGGCATACATGTTCGTCTCATGATTCCGAGCATTTTCCCCGTTGTCCGTTTTGCAATCCGGCACTCCTATGTTCCCCGGCGTCCCCTTTTACGTTTTTCCGTGAGCGGGTACTAAACTTTCTCGGAATGGACCGAGGTTTGTCAAGTGGCCTTGGTATACCACCGTAGACCACCGGTCAAGTTCGGGTCATTTGGAGCTCGTTTGGTACTCCAACGGTTAACCGACTCGCAAAGGCCTCTTTGAAGTTGCAGCCCAACACCCTTCAAAATAGTCCAATAACCCATCTAAGTCACTTCCATGCTCTCCGTCGTTCGATCACGATCGTGTGGGCGAAAACTACACCTCATTTGGACTCTCCTAGCTCCCTCTATGCCTACATATACACCCCCCCCCCATTCCAAATCCCGGTACAAACCCTAGCCTTCCCCTACCTCGCGCCCCCGGACACGTCCGGTCTGGCCGGACGAAAATCCGCCGCCGCGCCCGCCAATCGGGCGCGCCACCTGTCCCGCCGCCGCGCGCGCCAGGGTTCATGAGACCAACGCCAGCCCTCCGCGCCGCCATCCGGCGCTTTCCGCCCCGAGCCCATCCGGCGCCCGACCCGGCTCCGCCGCCTCGCGGAGGCCTCCGCCTCGCCGCGGACCTCCTCCGGCAGTCGCCGCCCGGCCCATGAACCCGCCGCCCGCACACGGGCCTCGCCCGGCCGGCGCCCGGCCGCTTCGGCCGCCGCCCCCGTCGCCGCCTCGGCGCCCGGCATGGCGCGCGCCGCCGGCGCCCTCCTCCGCCCGGCGGTCCTCTCCTCCTCGGCCCGGCTCCGCGAGTCAGCGCGCCGCCGCCTCGCCCGATCCATCGGGCGGATCTGAGATCCCGAGGGTTGACGTTCTTCCCCCAATTCCGTCTAAGTTTTTATTCCGTTGATTAATTTGTGGCATTTTCAACGCATCATAACTTTGCACCCGTAGCTCCGTTTCGTGCGTGTAATATGTCAAAATGTTCGTCTCGAAGAGTAGATCATTTCAAATAATTGCATCATTTCCATGTGAGCTCATCTTGATGCCCGAAATGCTGTTGGAAGAGGGCTATGTGATGTTAGTTTCTGTTCTTAACAGAACATGCACTATTGTCATTTTTGCCATGATTGATGTGTGCACCCTATGATCTTGAGTCCTACATGTGTTTTGTAATATGCCATGCCATCTTTCCATTGGTGTATGCCATGTATTTTTGTGATCTATGTGGTGACTAGCACAAGCATGCAAACTAGGTGTCTTGATGTTGCTGATTTCAGCCCCTGTTTTGCTGATATTTTGTTGCCATGTTAACTTGATGCTACCGAGAGATCCATGCATATTTTGAGATACTTCAGTAAGGATGTTTTGAACATATGGTTATGGTCTATCCATACATGCCCTTGTTTGCAATTATGGAGTGCCATAGCTTGAGTCAATCGAGCTCTACTTTTGCTACAAAATGTTTCCTGACAGATTGTTTACATGTTATTCAATTTTGCCAAGGTTGTTGTGGTTGATCCGTGTATGCTATGAAGTTGTTCTTGCCATGTATGTCTTCTATGCCATGCCTTCTTGATGTATGTATGCTTAGTTTATCATTTAATGCTCTGTAGTGAGTGCATCGAGCTCTTAAACATGCCTACTTGTTATCTGTTTTTGTCATGCCCTGTTGCTGAATCTGTTAACGAAACTTGCTATATTGACATGGGTGTTACTATATTTTCTGATCCTTTTTGGCTTATGGTCAGTAAGGGACTTTTGTTCTATGCTTTGAGTAGATTCATGCCATGCCTTGTTTTGCTATTATAAGTTCCTGTAGCATGTTGTTTTCTTGCTCTGAACATTGCTACCTGATGCTGTTTTTGCCATGTTCAGTAATTTCACTAAGTCTGTGAAGCTGATATGTTTTGCACTTTTGCCATGCTTGTTTGAACCTGTTATGTTGTGAATTAGCCGTAGCTCAGTGTTCATCTTTTGTCAAGCATCTTGAGTAGATCACTGCCATGTGTTTTGTTGGTACGTTTGGGTGCAGTAGCTTAATTTCTTGTTGCTTGCTAAGTGGCATCATGCTGTTCCAGATTTGTGCCATTCTTGTTTTGCTTGTCATTTGCAAACCGTGCATCCGATTCCGGTGATCTTTATATCGATTTCAATCGAAATCATCTCATCTTTCCAGCGGCATACTTGGTTTGCCAAGTTGATGCCTGGTTCATCATTTTCCTTTCGGAGCGCGCATACGCAGTGCATATCACATCTCGCATATCATGTCATGTTTTGCATCATGTTGATTGTGCATTGCATCGTGATTTATTGTGGTTCATTTGTTTGTGTTCTTGCTTTGGGTAGAGCCGGGAGACGAGTACGTGAACGAGGAACCTGTTGAGAACGCTTACGAGGATCAAGCTTTTGACAACTCTGAGAACATTGCAGGCAAGATGACCATACCCTCGAAATCACTTCTATCTTTGCTATGCTAGATGCTCGCTCTTTTGTTATGCCTATGCTATGATGCCTATCACTTGCTTATCGTGCCACCCATATTGCCATGTCAGCCCCTAACCATCCTTTCCTAGCAAACCGTTGATTGACTATGTTACCGCTTTGCTCAGCCCCTCTTATAGCGTTGCTAGTTGCAGGTGAAGATGAAGTTGTTCCTTGTTGGAACATGGAGATGTTGTTCCTTATTGGAACATGTTTACTTGTTGGGGATATCACAATATATATCTGCTATAATTAATGCATCTATATACTTGGTAAAGGGTGGAAGGCTCGGCCTTATGCCTGGTGTTTTGTTCCACTCTTGCCACCCTAGTTTCCGTCATACCGGTGTTATGTTCCTTGATTTCGCGTTCCTTACACGGTTGGGTGATTTATGGGACCCCCTTGACAGTTCGCTTTGAATAAGACTCCTCCAGCAAGGCCCAACATTGGTTTTACCATTTGCCACCTAAGCCTTTTCCCCCGGGTTTTCGCGAGCCCGAGGGTCATCTTTATTTACCCCCCGGGCCAGTGCTCCTTCGAGTGTTGGTCCAAACTAGAGCACCGTGCGGGACCATTCCTTGGCAACTTGGATTACGTCGGTACCTGTACGCTTAGCTTATCCGGTGTGCCCTGAGAACGAGATATGTGCAGCTCCTATCGGGATTTGTCGGCACAGTCGGGTGGTCTTGCTGGTCTTGTTTTATTGCTGTCGAAATGTCTTGTAATCCGGGATTCCGAGATTGATCGGGTCTTCCCGGTAGAAGGAATATCCTTCGTTGACCGTGAGAGCTTATAATGGGCTAAGTTGGGACACCCCTGCAGGGTATAATCTTTCGAAAGCCGTGCCCGCGGTTATGAGACAGATAGGAATTTGTTAATATCCGGTTGTAGAAAACCCGAAGTTGACCTTAAATAAAATACACATCAACCGCATGTGTAACCGTGATGGTCTCTTCTCGGCGGAGTCCGGGAAGTGAACACGGTGTTGGAGTTATGCTTGACGTAAGTAGTTCAGGATCACTTCTTGATCGCTACTAGCTTCACGTCCGTGCCTTGCTTCTCTTCTCGCTCTCTTTTGCGAATGTAGCCACCATATATGCTAGTCGCTTGCTGCAGCTCCACCTCACAACTCTGTCCTTCCTATAAGCTTAAATAGTCTTGATCTCGCGGGTGTGAGATTGCTGAGTCCCCGTGACTCACAGATTCTACCAAAACAGTTGCAGGTGCCGACGATGCCAGTGCAGGTGATGCAACCGGGCTCAAGTGGGAGTTCGACGAGGAACGTGGTCGTTACTATGTGTCTTTTCCTGATGATCAGTAGTGGAGCCCAGTTGGGACGATCGGGGATCTGTGTAGCATTTGGGATATCTTCTTTTATTTTGGTTCCGTAGTCGGACCTTGAGTGTAATCTGAATGATGGATGTTTATTTATGTATTGTGTGAAGTGGCGACTGTAAGCCAACTATGTATCCATTTCCCTTATGTATTATATGGATTGTGTGAAGATTACCTCACTTGCGACATTCTTTCAATGCGGTTATCTTCTCAAGTCGTCTTGACGGCGTGGGAGATATAGCCGCATCGAGGGCGTTACAATGTTAGAGCACCGGATGGGCACAACCGAACTTTTGTAAAAGTTGATGCACAGACCCATGACATCGTCGAAACCCTTTAAAATGATGGAGAAGTTGTCGATGTCACTCTTGACAGGGGCCATAAAAATGGCCGCGTCATCTGCGTATAAGGAGGTTCTTATCATAGCACCTCGTCCCAGAGAGAGGCAGAATATCGACGTTGCAAGAACAAGAAAAAGATCAACGTCGCTGTCTAGCGCGACTCTTGCTGAGCAGCTGACAGGTTCAGCGAGGAAGGATGCTCGATGGGAATCCATTGGCCGGTAGCCGTGATCTGTGAATGACGCAGGATCCATTGCCCACTTCTGCAAAATAGTGCGTCTTATCTTAGGCAACAAAGCCTCGACCACCAACTCGCGTTTACTGAAAAGTGAGGTCGCTCGTAGCACGACCACGAATGCTTGACGCCGATATTTTCCTCCTAGTGCCAGTCACTTTCTAGACTCCTAGTCAATAGCCAACCATCCTCATCTCAATCTTAACGTACAGAGTGGGGACTGCACTTGCATTTAGCAAAAGGTGACTCAATCAAACCAGGAAGAAAAAGAAAAAAAGAAATAGAAAATGATATATGTATTTTATGGCATGATATATTAATTTTCGAAAAAACTTATGGTAATTATATTTTCGTATTATATATGAATTAAATATTAATAACACAATCCTGGATGAAGAGGATAAAATACATATATTTTCCCATGGCACCCAAATTAGAAAAAATAATTTAGAAAATTCATAAAGAGTAAAAAATCTAAATAATCTTGGGATCAAACATGATGAGATATTACAGTCGTGTGAATTTTTTTGCGAAGGAATAGCTTTGTCGGACTACAGGGCCAAGAAAACAAATTTAAAAAAAGGGCATGAAATAACTTTCATGTAGTGTCCATTTTGTTTTTTCGCCCAAATTACCATCAGAGTCATCCATTCCGTAAAACTTTTCACACAGGTATTACACTAGACCATATTTGTTACGAAATAGTTTTAACTTTTTGACTCTTTTTGACTTTTCTAAAAAAAACATTTTTACTTTTTTTAACACAGTATATACATAGACTACAATCACCCTTATGAACGCACGCATCCACACACTATCTCTATGAGCACCTTTGAGAGACTGAGCCGACACATCATTTTAAGATTAACGAAGTCACCATAGATGCCTCAGTAGTCAATGAGAATGTCTTCTCCCACTAAACGGACATCGCCGAAAAGTCTGAAATAATTTCGGGCATCATTTGGTGGGCCTTCATGTTCCAAAGATCGGCGTACGGGATATAGAAAAATTATTAGGAAAATGTTTCCCACCGACTGATCGGCCGAAGCTTCGGCCGGTCACGTCCACGCACGCACCCTACAGCAAGTCAAGTCACGACATGCGGGGGTGGTGGGGCCAAATAACGAGGCCTTATCCTCCTTTAGCTTTGCTCCCAACCGCTCGTTCTTCTTCTCTGGCTTCTCTCTTCTCCCACTGTGCACATCCCGCCTCGTTGACGTTTTCCCGAGCTGCCATTTCCGTGCGCATCATCAGCTGACCTTCCTCTGTTTTTTGGTGCAGCAAGGGGCTCCTGTGACGGAGGTGCTGGGACCGCACCGTGCCGCCGTCCAAGGGATGCCCGACGAGCCTCCATGGATGACCAAGACAATGGTTGAAATCCCGACGAGTGGACAACGAAGCTGGAACCATCATTTTTTGTGCTGGAACCGACCGAAGCTAAAGCTGGAATGACAGTTGGTTTTTGCTTCAACCAATAAGCAAGCTGGAACCACCTTTAGTTTTTTCTACAACTGCATCGTTTTTTTGTTACAACTGGCGTCGTTGTTTGCTACAGTTGGCTACAGTGCAGATTCGTGACACGCGACGACAAATGGATGCAGCTGGAGAGATCGGGAAGCTGTAACCGCGTCGCAGAAAAGTTACGACCGGTAATGAAAAAGCTTTGGCGGGTGGACTGACATGTTGCATCCAACGACGGTGAACTTGTGACCGACAAGGGCAAACGGCTTCAACCTATGACTAGGAAGCTGCAACCGCTAGATGTAAATGATACAACCGTACATGTACGAAGCTACATCCATGTTATCTAGAGTTGCAACCCTATTTGAGGATGGTACAAACCGTTGGTTTTTACTATAGCCGTCGTCGTTTTTGCTACAACTCGCAAAGTTTTTTGCTACATCAATTCAAAGGCATTGACTGGTGACGGCCAAGGCGGCGGCGCATCGAGTGCTGCAACCATGGAGCTTCGACAATTGGAGTTGCAACCGGTTGATGGCGGAAGTTCGCAACCTGTTGGCAGCAGATCTTCAACCGGAATTCACGAGCGGCAGAAGGTTCTTCGATGAGCAATGGAGGGGCGTCGTTGCGAGGCGTCGCGGTGCGAGCGGCCGGCCGCCGCTGGTCTCGCCGGAGTAGCACACGAGAAGGCGGAGTCGCATGCCGCACAGACGAGAAGAATTTTTCCCCGTGTACGTGAGGATGAAGAAGGCACAAAAGCAAATGATGGGGCGAGCGAGGCAGGCCCGTCTTCTTCGAGGAAGCGTAAAAGACTCATGATCGAATGTTTAGAACGTCTGCTAGCCGACCAACCGAAACTTGGGCCAGCCGGCCGACGCCTACCACTCGTCAAATTATTATAGTGGAGGGTTTTCTCGTGCCATTGCGACCGCCATATGAGAAATTTAGGTCCCTTCGCCTCTGGCTGTCATCTTGACGCTGAGAGGTGGGGGGGCCTCGAATCTTCAAGACCTTTATGTTTTTTTGTCAACGTGTTAGGATTATCAATGTTTTGTGAAAATAAATTTCCTCCCGTTCTTTTGGCTGTGCCGTGAGATTAGATAGTTTTCTATCCTCGCAGCTGATGAGTTTATGTTACTGTGTCAAGCTTTTTTGTTGGTCTAACTCTTTGGGGAGGTGAAATGTTTCAACGACACCATGGTGAAATATAGTGATTCGACGGCATGCACTTCTATGGATCATACCAGCCCAAGTACATTCATCGATCAAGGATTCCCATCTTTTTGGATTGGCGACTCAAGGTGTTTTCAAAAATCATTATTGGTAATGTTCGTGCGGGTGAAAGAGCAACAACATCGAGCATGAGTTATCATTGTTGACATTATCCTTGAGGTAAAAGGTTGGGAGGCGAAACTATAAGCCCCTATCTTTTCTGTGTCCGATTAAAACTCCGTAACCACAAGTATCGCGTGAGTGTTAGCAATTATGAAAGACTAAATGATAGTTGAGTATGTGGACTTGCTACAAAGCTCTGACATAGACTTTTTCTGATGTTATGATAAATTGCAATTGCTTTAATGACTGAGATTATAGTTTATTGGTTCTCAATAAAGTTTCTGATTCATACCTTTGCATTGTGAATAGATTATTACTTGAGCAATAGAAATCATATGACAATATCTATATATGTTGCTTCAGTCCAATTGCAGCCTCTTTACCGTAGTCTTTGGAGTATTTCTTCGAGTAGAGATTGATACCGTGAAGGAGGTGTTTTCAAGAGATTTCCTTCTAATTCTTAGTCATATGAGTTACTTTGTATTTTCTTGGATCTTAGGTTTAAATCAGTGTAGCTGTAATTGTTATGAGTACAAGCAAAAGGCACATGTGTTGCACGGAACATCAAGATGCATTTATACGAGCTGTTTATTTCGTGGGAGACGAAGATGAACGAGGGAAAGCTTTGTCTGTAAATGTGGAGAGGGGTGCGGGTATCTTTTTGCAAAATTACCATAGTTTTCTTTCTATCCGTCAGATATAGATCGGACGGTCTATATTACAGGATGGCAGTCACACCATCATCGCCAACTCTGTTTTTTATGAGAGTAGATGAATAAAGTTAGGCCGCCGCTACGCGTCGGCCGACAGATGTTTTGCCTGTACCACCGTCCGATACGCGGCCCGACAACCGTCCGATCCAACTACCGCGCGTGTGACTATTCCTGCAGCAACCACTATGTTTCAGAAACAAAAAACCCTGTCCGCCATCCAGACACACCTGCGCGCGGCGCCAGCCCCCGCCACCGCGAAAACGTTGTTGCCGACGTGCTACAGGGACTGAGGCCGTCGACGGAAAATCCTGCAACACAATGGCCACCACATCACGCGACGCACACTGGGATACGACGCAGATCGAGCAAGCCGCGGCTCCCCTGCTTTGAGAACAGCTATGGTCGTCGTTCTCAGCTCCGACCGCCCCCGGGGGGCTTTTGCCGCGATCTGGAGTATCGTCGTGGTTCACAACCCCCTGGTTGTGTTTCCTGAAACTACTTCAACAAGATCAAATCAGGGCTAAGTTTCTGAATCTGAATCCCCGAGCTGCATGTCACTGTAACTGTTGTAGATCCTACTTATCAGAAGCGGGTTGTTTGATTCATGTGTGGCAGCTAAAAATAAAGTTTTAGAATTATGTGGGTGAAGCCAAGGCATAACCCTAAACCCCTGCCTCCTTCTTGTATTTCTGGTTTCAATTTTTGACAGCAGAAGAAACACGTAGCTAGTTGTTGTCTCTGGTTTCAATTTTGTTTATGAATGGCATGGATTGCATGAATTTCTGAAACAGCAAAATACAACTGTTGATGCCATGTATGTGTCTATGCCATGTATTTATCTAGGCCATGTATCTGTTGATGCATTGTATCTGAAATTCTGAAATTCTAGCAATTCTGAAACAACAATATAACTCTTGATGACTTGTAGATGATAAAAGTGACTGCTGCACAACACCTGCTATATTTTACAAAAATAAAAACTTGTGCCTCATTTCAGGAAGCTGCGACTGAAAGGGAAGGGAGCTATGTCCAAGGGAACTTCTCTGTCCATGATAATGAAGATTCAGATGGTTTGTTGCATGCTGATGATGTGATGCAAGATGATTCAGATGATGGAGATGTTTTGTCGCAGCCACTACCACCCTATGTTGGCATGGTCTTTGACACAATTCAGGATGCAAAGAAATTTGACTATGCCTTCAAGTTGGGTTTCGGGACATACATATCTTCAACAAAGTACAGTCAGAAGAAGAGAAAGAAGCAATAGGATGCCGTAACGATCAAGAGGATCTTTGGGTGTGTGCACGCTAGAAAAGCTGATAAACCGGAAGCAAGTAGTACGTCGGAGAGCATTGCAACAGAAGCAAGCAACACCAGCAGGCGGCCTAGTGCTGCTATGGATATAACAAGCGCCAGAAGAACATGACTACAAAATAATCCAAACAAATGTTTTTCTTATGATCGGTTTTGTGGCCCTTGTGTCCTTTTGTGATGCTACAGATACAACATTGAGCGCCAAGCTGCTGGTTACTACACACGAAACATCTTTGGAAAGTTCCAGAATCAAGTCACTGCTTCTACCGGCTACATTGTCAACCAAGATGCCGAGTACCAAGGGCAAGGTCTCCTGTTCAAGCTAACATCAAGCTCATATAAGAACCCAAAGCTCTATTCCATGCATGTTATGATCGATGAAGAGGTGTTTCAATGCAGCTGCCACTATGATACGTCTCCAACGTATCTATAATTTATGAAGTATTCATGCTATTATATTATCCTTCTAGGATGTTTTATATGCATTTATATGCTATTTTATATGATTTTTGGGACTAACCTATTAACCTAGAGCCCAGTGCCAGTTTCTGTTTTTTCCCTTGTTTCAGTGTTTCGAAGAAAAGAAATATCAAACAGAGTCGAAAGGGAATGAAACCTTCTGGAGAAGTTATTTTTGGAAGGAAAGCTACCCGATAGACTTGGAGTGCATGTCAGGAAAGAGACGAGGGAGCCACGAGGTAGGGGGCGCGCCCACCCCCCTAGGGCGCGCCCTCCACCCTCGTGGGCCCCTCGTGGCTCCCCTGACGTACTTCTTCTGCTTATATATATCCATATACCCTAAAACGATCAGGGAACATAATAGATCGGGAGTTCCGCCGCCGCAAGCCTTTGTAGCCACCAAAAACCAATCGGGACCCTGTTCCGGCAGCCTGTCGAAGGGGGGAACCCTCACCGGTGGCCATCTTCATCATCCCGGCGCTCTCCATGACGAGGAGGGAGTAGTTCACCCTCGGTGCTGAGGGTATGTACCAGTAGCTATGTGTTTGATCTCTCTCTCTCTCTCTCTCTCTCTCTCTCTCGTGTTCTTGATTTGGCACGATCTTGATGTATCGCGAGCTTTGCTACTATAGTTGGATCTTATGTTTCTTCTCCCCCTCTACTCTCTTGTAATGGATTGAGTTTTCCCTTTGAAGTAATCTTATCGGATTGAGTCTTTAATGACTTGAGAACACTTGATGTATGTCTTGCCGTGCATATCTGTGGTGACAATGGGATATCATGTGATTCACTTGATGTATGTTTTGGTGATCAACTTGCGGGTTCCGCCCATGAACCTATGCATAGGGGTTGGCACACGTTTTCGTCTTGATTCTCCGGTAGAAACTTTGGGGCACTCTTTGAAGTTCTATGTGTTGGTTGAATAGATGAATCTGAGATTGTGTGATGCATATCGTATAATCATACCCATGGATACTTGAGGTGACATTGGAGTATCTAGGCGACATTGGTGTTTTGGTTGATTTGTGTCTTAAGGTGTTATTCTAGTACGAACTCTAGGGTTGTTTGTGACACTTATAGGAATAGCCCAACGGATTGATTGCAAAGAATAACTTTGAGGTGGTTTCGTACCCTACCATAATCTCTTCGTTTGTTCTCCGCTATTAGTGACTTTGGGGTGACTCTTTGTTGCATGTTGAGGGATAGTTATATGATCCAATTATGTTATTATTGTTGAGAGAACTTGCACTAGTAAAAGTATGAACCCCAGGCCTTGTTTTCTACCATTGCAATACCGTTTACGCTCACTTTTACCACCTTTTACCTTGTTGTTTTTATATTTTCAGATTACAAAAACCTTTATCTACCATCCATATTGCACTTGTATCACCATCTCTTCGCCGAACTAGTGCACCTATACAATTTACCATTGTATTGGGTGTGTTGGGGACACAAGAGACTCTTTGTTATTTGGTTGCAGGGTTGCTTGAGAGAGACCATCTTCATCCTACGCCTCCCATGGATTGATAAACCTTAGTCATCCACTTGAGGGAAACTTGCTACTGTCCTACAAACCTCTGCACTTGGAGGCCCAACAACGTCTACAAGGAGAAGGTTGCTTAGTAGACATCAAGCAGTTTCTGGCGTCGTTGCCGGGGAGAATAGCTCTATTCTTTGAGTCACTTGGGATTTATATCTGCTGGACACTATGAAGAACTTGAAAGACAACAATTTATCCCTCAACTACGACGGGAGGTAAGGAACTGCCATCTAGCTCTGCACTTGATTCACCTTCTGTTTTGAGTAAGTTTGCGACATGATACGTCTCCAACGTATCTATAATTTTTGATTGCTCCATGCTATATTATCTATTGTTTTGGACTATATTGGGCTTTATTTTCCACTTTTATATTACTTTTGGGACTAACCTATTAACCGGAGGCCCAGCCTGTAATTGCTGTTTTTTGCCTATTTGATGTTTCAAGAAGCAGAATATCAAACGGAGTCCAAACGGAATGAAATCTTGAGGAACGTGATTTTCTCATCGGATAAGACCCAGGAGACTTGGACCCTCCGTCAAGAAAGATCCGAGGCGGCCACGAGGGTGGAGGGCGCCCCCCCTAGGGCGCGCCCCCTACCTCATGGGCCCCTCGAGGCTCCACCGACGTACTTCTTCCTCCTATATATACCTACGTACCCCCAACAGATAAGATACGGAGCCAAAAACCTAATTCCACCGCCGCAACTTTCTGTATCCACGAGATCCCATTTTGGGGCCTGTTCCGGAGCTCCGCCTGAAGGGGAATCCACCACGGAGGGCTTCTACAATATCATCATAGCCTCTCCGATGAAGTGTGAGTAGTTTACTTCAGACCTTCGGGTCCATAGTTAGTAGCTAGATGGCTTCTTCTCTCTTTTTGGATCTCAATACAATGTTCTCCCCCTCTCTCGTGGAGATCTATTTGATGTAATCTTCTTTTTGCGGTGTGTTTGTTGAGACCGATGAATTGTGGGTTTATGATCAAGATTATCTATGAGCAATATTTGAATCCTTTCTGAATTCTTTTATGTATGATTGAGTTATCTTTACAAGTCACTTTGAATTATCCGTTTGGTTTGGCCAACTAGATTTGTAGTTCTTGCAATGGGAGAAGTGTTTAGCTTTGGGTTCAATCTTGCGGTGTCCTTTCCCAGTGACAGTAGGGGCAGCAAGGCACGTATTGTATTGTTGCCATCGAGGATAACAAGATGGGGTACTTATCATATTGCATGAATTTATTCCTCTACATCATGTCATCTTGCTTAAGGCGTCTCTGTTTTCATTAACTTAATACTCTAGATGCATGCTGGATAGCGGTCGATGAGTGGAGTAATAGTAGTAGATGCAGGCAGGAGTCGGTCTACTTGTCTCGGACGTGATGCCTATATACATGGTCATACCTAGATGCTCTCATAACTATGCTCAATTCTGTCAATTGCTCAACAGTAATTCGTTCACCCGCTGTAAAATACCTATGCTCTTGAGAGAAGCCACTAGTGAAATCTATGGCCCCCGGGTCTATTTTCATCATATTAATCTTCCTACGCTTTATTAATGCTTTGCTCTTTACTTTGCTTTTTATTTTTACTTTGCATCTTTATACCAAAAATACCAAAAATATTATCTATCATCTCTATCAGATCTCACTCTCGTAAGTGACCGTGAAGGATTGACAACCCCTATTCGCGTTGGTTGCGAGGAGCTATTTTTGTGTAGGTACGAGGGACTCTGGCGTGGCCTCCTCTTGGATTGATACCTTGGTTCTCAAAACTGAGGGAAATCTTGACGCTACTCTGCTGCATCATCCTCTCCTCTTCGGGGAAAACCAATGCAAGCTCAAGACGTAGCACGACACCTAAACCTACTTCTGCTATTAGTTTTGATATGTCGCATGTTATTGATGATGCCACTTCTGCTATGCATGATACTTATGATGAAACTACTTCTATGATTGATACTACTGTGCCCCTTAGTGAATTTCTTGATGAACAAATTGCTAGGGCTAGAGAGAAAGAAATTATTGAAACTAATTATACTGATGAAAGTAATGATGAAGATATGCATGTTATTCCTGAGGGTTATGTTTTTGATATGGAAGCTTCTGCAGCTATTTTAGCCTGCAAAGATAGATATGAGCTCAAGAGGTTATTAGTTAAATGGGATAAGCAATCTCTTAAAGATAGAATGAAACCTGACCCTGCTTTTGCTACTTCACCTATCTGTGTTGCCGATAAGGATTATGAATTTTCTGTTGATCCTGATATAATTACTTTGGTTGAATCTGATCCTTTTCATGACTATGAATCAGAAACTGTTGTGGCGCATCTTACTAAATTAAATGATATAGCCACCCTGTTCACTAATTATGAGAGATCTCGCTACTTTTATATCCTTAAAATATTTCCGTTCTCATTAAAGGGTGATGCTAAGATATGGTTTAATTCTCTTGATCCTGGTTGTGTGCGTAGTCCCCAGGATATGATTTATTACTTCTCTGCTAAATATTTCCCTGCTCATAAGAAACAAGCTGCTTTGAGGGAAATATACAACTTTGTGCAAATTGAAGAAGAGAGTCTCCCACAAGCTTGGGGGAGGCTTCTCAAGTTACTTAATGCTTTGCGTGATCATCCTCTTAAGAAAAATTAAATACTTGATATCTTTTATAATGGACTAACCGATGCTTCCAGAGATTACCTGGATAGTTGTGCTGGTTCTGTTTTCAGGGAAAGAACACCGGATGAAGCTTAAATTCTATTGAATAATATGTTGACAAATGAAAATAATTGGACACTTTCTGAGCCAGCTCCTGCTCCAATTACTGAGCCTATTCCTAAACCAACTCCGAAGAAGAGAGGTGTTCTATTTCTCAGTCCCGGAGATATGCAAGAGGCAAAGAAATCTATGAAATAAAAAAGTATCAAAGCTGAAGATGTTAAGAATTTACCTCCTATTGAAGAAATACATGGTCTTAATTTACCGCCGGTTGAAGAAACGTATGATCTTAATCCATTACCTATTGAAGAACCTCCTGGTCTTGATAACCCGACACAGGTAGTAAAGGTAAATTCTCTCTATAGATTTGATGAAGGTGATATTCCTCACTATAAGTCTGCTAGACAATGCTTAGAAGAGTTTGATAATTTTATTGTCAAACAAGAAAATTTTAATGCTTATTTTGGTAGACAATTGAAATACAATTCCAATATGCTTAAACACTTGGGTGATTATATGGCTAATGTTAGAGGTGAACTTAAACTCGTTAGCAAACATGCTTCTATGGTTACCATTTAAGTAGAACAAGTACTTAAGGCTCAAAATGATTTGCTCAATGAAATGAACAGTAAGAAAAATAATTATGCTGTTAGAGTGGCTACTAGAACTGGTAGAATGACTCAGGAACCTTTGCCTGAAGGCCACCCTAAGAGAATTGAGCAAGATTCTCAGAGAAATAATATTGATGTACCTAGTTCTTCTAAAAGGAAGAAAAAGAAAAATGATAGGACTTTGCAAACTTCTAGTGAACCTATTGCTGAACCACGAGAATCCCAATGATATCTCTATGTCCGATCTTTGAGACACAATCTGGTAATGAACATGAACCTAGTGAAAATGTTAATGATGATGTTCATGATGATTCTCAACCTAGTAATGATAATGATGTAGAAATTGAACCTGCTGTTGATCTTGATAACCCACAATCAAAGAATCAACGTTATGATAAGAGAGACTTTGTTGCTAGGAAACATGGTAAAGAAAGGAAACCATGGGTTCAGAAACCCATGCCTTTTCCTCCCAAACCATCCAAGAAAAAGGATGATGAGGATTTTGAGCGCTTTGCTGAAATGATTAGACCTATCTTTTTGCTATGTGATTGACTGATATGCTCAAAATGAATCCTTATGCTAAATATATGAAAGATATTGTCACTAATAAAAGAAAGATACTGGAAGCTGAAATTTCCACCATGCTTGCTAATTATACTTTTAAGGGTAGAATACCAAAGAAACTTGGAGATCCAGGAGTACCTACTATACCATGCTCCATTAAAAGAAACTATGTAAAAACTGCTTTATGTGATCTTGGAGCCGGTGTTAGTGTTATGCCTCTCTCTTTATATCGTAGACTTGATTTGAATAAGTTGACACCTACTAAAATATCTTTGCAAATGGCAGATAAATCAACTGCTATACCTGTCGGTATTTGTGAGGATGTGCCTGTTGTGGTTGCAAACATTACTATTTTAACAGACTTTGTTATTCTTGATATTCCCGAGGATGATAGTATGTCTATTATTTTTGGAAGACCTTTTCTGAATACTGCAGGGGCTGTTATTGACTGCAACAAAGGCAATGTCACTTTTCATGTTAATGGTAATGAGCATACGGTACACTTTCCGAGGAAACAACCTCAAGTTCACAGAATCAACTCTATTGGAAAAATTCCATCGATTATATTTGGAGGTTTTGAATTTCCTCTTCCGACTGTCAAGAAGAAATATGATATTCTTATTATTGGGGATGTGCATATCCCCGTTGAGGTAACATAGTGTTATTCGAAATTTCTCCGGTTCCATGTTATTCAGAATGAGTTTGTTAACAAGACTTGATCAACCTTGTTAGTGGATTCCTTTTGATGAGCATGAGATGGATGAAACTAGAAGGCACAACCTACATACCCTCTTTCTACTTTCTGTTATTTAGTTGAAATAAAGTAAAAATAGTATTTTTCTGTCTGTTTTCTGATTTATTCGTGCAATATAAAAATACCCCGAAAATAAAAGTTCTCCAAATGCCCTGAAAATGAAATATGATTTTTCTAGAATATTTGAGGATTTTCTGCATCGAGAACACAGCAGGGGGTGAACCACCTGCCACGAGGGTGGAGGGCGCCCTACCCCCAGGGCACGCCCCCCTGCCTCGTGGGCCCACGGTGGCCCTCCTCCACTTATTCCTGCACCCATACACTCCTTCTTCCTCCCACAAACACCAATATCCAGCTCAAGCATGAGTTCTAGCTCACTTTGCTGCGATTTTCGATCTCCTTGCTCAAAGCACCTCTCACAAAACTGCTTGGGGAGACTCCTCCATTGGTCCAATTAGTTTTTGTTCTAGTGCTTTATTCATTGCAAATTTGTGCTGCCTAGGTGACCATGTTCTTGAGCTTGCATCTCAAATTTATATGGTTCCAAGTAGTTCTAATGCATGATATATCCTCTAGGCACTTGTAGGAGTAGTTGCTATCAATTTTGTTGAGCTTGGTTCACTTTTGTTTGAAGTTACTAAAAATTTCAGAATATTTCAGAAAATAATGAAGAGATTTTTGAGGGGTTCATCGAGCCGAAGCCCGAAGGAAAAGCAAAATGAAGAAGCACAGAGGCCCAAATTTAATTTGCCTCGTACCGCAGAGGTCCGACCGTGTGAATGGCCTTCCGATGATTTCTTGAGAGCAACCGGGATTTATGATGATTTCTATTCATTGGCTGAGAATGCTGGCCTCACCGACTTCCTCCGCGACCAACGTCATCAGTAACTCTTACTCACCAATACTTTTGTGCAAAACTTCTACTATTTTCCTAAGGAATCACCTCCTTCAGTAGAGTTTCATTTATATGATGTTGTTAAGAAGATACCATTAGCTGAATTTTGCAAGGTTTGCAAAATACCCTTTGAGGGTACCTTAGATAAACCACACCGTAAAGATGTGGAAGAATTTATTGACACCATCACTGTGGGAGAAACCAGGAAGGTTTCCGATGCAAGAATCACTAGCATACATTTTCCTGTTTTACGCTACTTTGCCATATTTGCTAGTCATTGCTTGATTGGTCGCGGAAACTATGAAAACCTTAGTGTTCCTGATATTATCATTTTGTTCCATGGTTTATTCCACGATAACACTGTTAGTATTGGCGGAATTATTGCTAAATGGTTAAGTTTGAACCGTACAAAGGGCCCCATCTTTGGAGGTATTTATGCTTCACGCCTTGCTGCATATTTTAATATACCAATTAGGCTCTATGAGAAAGAAGAAAAAATGTTGCCTAGTGCTTATTTAGATTATAAGAGTATGCTAGCGCATGACTTTATTGTTAATAATAGGGAAGGGGAGCTTAAATATAAATTGTACTTTGATAAACATCACCCTGAGACTATTACCTTGCCTGCTCCTTCCTTGTTTAATTTATCTGAAGGTCCGTATCTCGTTCCGTGGGCGGCCGTTCAAGCCTACCGGAACCCTACACCAACTCCGGAGCCGGAACCACAATTTGAGCCTCCACGACAGTCTAATTACCAGTGGGATCCGGAGATGATTGCCAGCCAGTGGCAGTCAAAGCCCTCTTCATCGCAGTACGACCCCAGCTACACCTACGGGTATCCGCCAGGCCATCCTTGGCAATGAACCAACTTAGGCCAAAAGCCTAAGCTTGGGGGAGTACGTATTTCCCACCGACATTACATTTATGTTTACACACACTCATTGCTAGATGTCGGTGCTCATAGCTTTTCGCTGTAATATCCATGCTAGTTTATTTTTCTTTTTCTTGCTTTCTTCTTGTGTGTTTGATAAACTTAAAGAAAAACCAAAAAAAATTAGTAGTAGTTTACTTTTCTTGCTGTAGTAGTATTAATAAAAAAGAAAACCCAAAAACATTTCCCATTCTTCTTTTGCTTGTTGGGAGCTTTCCCGTGTAAATAGTTTTATTTCTTTTCTTTTCTTTGGGGGTCGATAGGAGAAGACCATGATTAAATTGTTGAAGTGGCTCTTATATGCATTATTGTTGATTTAACCAAGAGCCCATATTGCCTTGTCTTCTCCTGTTTATTGAATGCTCGCAGATTCCAGCTTAGTCCAATGCACGTGCACTCTTATTATTATTCACATCGTTCGGTCGTGCAAGTGAAAGGCAATTATGATGATATATGATGGATCGACTGAGATGAGAAAAGCTGGTATGAACTCGACCTCTCTTGTTTTTGTAAATATGATGAGTTCATCGTTCCTGATTAAGCTTATTATGAATAAACATGTTTGCAATGACAATTAGAGATCATAGTTGCTCGTGCCATGCTTGATTAGCTATGAGTTATAATGGTTTACCTTGCATGCCAACATGCTATTAAAATGGTTGTGATGTGGTATAGTGGGGTGGTATCCTCCTTTGAATGATTTAAGTGACTTGACTTGGCACATGTTCACACATGTAGTTGAAACAAATCAACATAGCCTTCACGATATTTATGTTCATGGTGGATTATATCCTACTCATGCTTGCATCCAATGTTTATTAATTTAATTGCATGTTCATGACTGTTGTTGCTCTCTAGTTGGTCGCTTCTCAGTCTTTTGCTAGCCTTCACTTGTACTAAGCGACTGCTTGTGCATCCAATCCCTTAAACCCCAAAGTTATTTCATATGAGTCCACTATGCCTTCCTATATGCGGTATTTACCTGCCGTTCCAAGTAAATTTGTATGTGCCAAACTCTAAACCTTCAAATAAACATTCTGTTTTGTATGCTCGAATAGGTCATGTATCAACTAGGGCTGCCCTTATCTTCCATGTTAGGCGGGTTATTCTCATGAGGAGTGGACTCCGCTCCTCACTCACGAGAAAATGGCTGGTCACCGGGATGCCCAGTCCCATGCTTTATGCAAACTAAATCAAAATAATTGCAAACAAAACTCCCCCTGGGACTGTTGCTAGTTGGAGACACTCGTTGTTTCGAGCAAGTCATGGATTGATGCTTGTTGGTGGAGGGGGAGTATAAACTTTACCATTCTATTTGGGAACCGCCTATAATGTGTGTAGCATGGAAGATATCGCCGTCTCTTAGTTGCTATGTTGACAATGAAAGTATGCCGCTCAAAACATTATTTATCTCTATTTTAAAACCGAGCTCTGGCACCTCTACAAATCCCTGCTTCCCTCTGCGAAGGGCCTATCTATTTACTTTTATGTTGAGTCATCACCCTCTTGTTAAAAAGCACTAGCTGGAGAGCGCAGCTGTCATTTGCATCCATTACTATTAATTTATATTGGGTAAGACTATGACTGGATCTCTTTTACCATGAATTACAATGTCTAGTCAGTCCTTGATCTTTAAAGGTGCTCTAGATTTATGTTTTGCGGTCTCAGAAAGGGCTAGCGAGATACCATCTTGTTATATTATATCATGATTGTTTTGAGAAAGTGTTGTCATCTGAGATTTATTATTATTGCTCGCTAGTTGATTATGCTATTGATATGAGTAAACATGAGACCTGAGAGTTATTGCAAATATGGTTAGTCATAATCTTTGCTGAAAACTTGAATGCTGGCTTTACATATTTACAACAACAAGAGCAAACAGAGTTTGTAAAAGTTTTTCTTTATCACTTTCAGTTTATCAACTGAATTGCTTGAGGACAAGCAAAGGTTTAAGCTTGGGGAGTTGATACGTCTCCGTTGTATCTACTTTTCCAAACACTTTTGCCCTTGTTTTGGACTCTAACTTGCATGATTTGAATGGAACTAACCCGGACTGACGTTGTTTTCAGCAGACTTTCCATGGTGTTATTTATGTGCAGAAACAAAAGTTCTCGGAATGACCTGAAACTCCACGGAACGTCTTTTCAGAAATAATAAAAAATCCTTGCCAAAGATGAAGACCAGGGGGGCCACACCCTATCCATGAGGGTGGGGGGCGCACCCTCCCCCCTAGGGCGCGCCCCCTACCTCGTGGGCCCCCTAGAGCTCCTCCGATGCCAACTCCAACTCTACATATTTGCTTTCGGAGAGAAAAAAATCAAGAAGAAGAAATCATCGCGTTTTACGATACGGAGCCGCCGCCAAGCCTTAAAACCTCTCGGGAGGGCTGATCTGGAGTCTGTTTTGGGCTCCGGAGAGGGGGGTTCGTTGCCGTCGCCATCATCAACCATCCTCCATCACCAATTTCATGATGCTCCCCGTCGTGCATGAGTAATTCCATCGTAGGCTTGCTGGACGGTGATGGGTTGGATGAGATCTATCATGTAATCGAGTTAGTTTTGTTAGGGTTTGATCCCTAGTATCCACTATGTTCTGAGATTGATGTTGCTATGAATTTGCTATGCTTAATGCTTGACACTAGGTCCCGAGTGCCATGATTTCAGATCTGAACCTATTATGTTTTCATGAATATATGTGTGTTCTTGATCCTATCTTGCAAGTCTATAGTCACCTACTATGTGTTATGATCCGGCAACCCCGAAGTGACAATAATCGGGACCACTCCCAGTGATGACCGTAGTTTGAGGAGTTCATGTATTCACTATGTGCTAATGCTTTGTTCCGGTACTCTATTAAAAGGAGGCCTTAATATCCCTTAGTTTCCATTAGGACCCCGCTGCCACGGGAGGGTAGGACAAAAGATGTCATGCAAGTTATTTTCCATAAGCACGTATGACTATATTCGGAATACATGCCTACATTACATTGATGAATTGGAGCTAGTTCTGTGTCACCCTATGTTATGATTGTTACATGATGAACCGCATCCGGCATAATTATCCATCACTGATCCAATGCCTATGAGCTTTTCCTATATTGGTTCTCGCTTATTTACTTTTCCGTTGCTACTGTTACAATCACTAC
The DNA here is from genome assembly GCA_021605205.1 of Aegilops longissima. Lineage (NCBI taxonomy): Eukaryota > Viridiplantae > Streptophyta > Magnoliopsida > Poales > Poaceae > Aegilops > Aegilops longissima. Next base: position 100,989,789 of record CM038678.1, on the reverse strand, counting down.
AAAAACACCAAAAATATTACTTTTGCTTCCGTTACTTTTGTTACCGTTACCACTACTATCATATTACTTTGCTACTAAACACTTTGCTGCAGATATTAAGTTATCCAGGTGTGGTTGAATTGACAACTCAGCGGCTAATACTTGAGAATATTCTTTGGCTCCCCTTGTGTCGAATCAATAAATTTGGGTTGAATACTCTACCCTCGAAAACTGTTGCGATCCCCTATACTTGTGGGTTATCACACTACTTTGAGATGAATGGCCTGGTATGTGCCCACATAATAAGGGTGATGGTGCACCTCACTGTTCAAGTTATTTCGCAGTGATACTTGTTGGATAGGTGGTCTGAAGCAGCAACAACAAGCATGGCCAGAACTGGGCGATTGCTGGACTTCGGGCACCCCTCCACAAACACACTGAAATACAACTCCTTGTGCCAAAGGTTAACATGGCTTACCTCGAATGCATGTTGCAATGACGATGCTTACAAAATATTGGATGAAGCAATAAAGGTTCTTGAGTCTGCCATCGTAGCAGCAAGGAGAGGAGCACTGCCTGTACAGCAAGCAGCACAGCAGAATGAAACACCACCACCACCACTAGCTGTCGTACCGGAGGCATTGCATGATGATCTGCCACAACCAGATATGCTAGAGAACCTAGCTCGTGTGCCTAAGAAAGGGAGACCAACTGAAAGAGAAAAGAGGAAGAAGACTTTGGTAGAACAGCGAGATGACAAGCTGAAGAAGAAGTCGAAACAAGAAGAGAAGAAGACAACGGCAGCAGGGAAGCCAAAATCTGGAAAAAGGAGTATTCGCTGCATGTTCTGCAAAGAAGAAGGGCACAATGTGCAGACATGTGGACCACTCAAAGCTGTGACAGAGGCAGCGGTAGCACCACCTAAATGTCAATTTTGCTAAGAGGTTGGCCATGTTGTACCAAACTGTGTGTACTTGAGAGCGGTGATGACAAATGCTCCGAGAAATGCCCAAGCAACGCAACTCAACCTCTAGGGAAAAAATGCTCCAAAGAAATGCTCGATAAGATGTTTTCCATTTTCTTTAGAGCCTCACATTGTGCTTGAGCAAAAAACATTCATAGTTTCTATTTTGCAGCATTGATGATGTATTTAATATATATTTCCATTTTGCAAAAACTATGTTACGAGAAAATAGAGGAAATAATAAGATCTCATATTCTTATGTGTGCCTGAAAATGATACTATGTGTGCCTGAAAACAGAGGAAAACAGAGCACTCTCCTGCAAGCAAACAGACAAGAAAGGCTCACATTTTGTATCTTGAATGAAATAGTTTTGAATTTGTTGTTTTCTTCATTTCGTCCTCCTTACAAATATTGTTGTTTTTCATATTACAACAAAACATGTTTCCAGTACTTGAAACATCTTGTGTTTTGAATAATTTTTTGAGGTCCGATCCAGAACATGAATGATGCTTTCAACAAATGTTGGCATATTCCCAGTATTGTTAAGCACATTTTGTCCTCCCTCCAGTAATTTACATACATACATGATGATGCAATATGGTTTCAGTTAAAAAAATGAACTGTTTCAACAATATAATCCCAGTAAATATACATGGCAGATGAAGTATGATTCACTGTTTCAGCACAAAAAAACCAATGAAAACAAAAATATACCAAGCTGCAAAAAAGGCCAGTCATTTTCATTACCAACTCTCCATCAATCTCTAGTTCATATTCACATGGGTCAGCATGCATCAGCATGGATGATGCTCCAGCGTTTCAAAACAAACTAAAAAAAGGAAAAAAAGGACATGCCCAGCATGATAGATGCTCCAATTACATAAATGATGTTTTCAATTACATAAATGGATGTTTCGGACACATGGACTCACAAAATAGAAAAATAAAAACTAAGCTAGTGAGCTTCTGTTCCGATTGTCATCTTCTACGCGCTTCTCGGCAGTTTATGGAACTCTTAGGTTGGGTCGAGAGTGTTCTGAGGGTGCTTGAAAAGCTTCGGTGCCATGAATGTTCAGAAATTGAGCAACGACCTCGTGTCCTGAACAAAGAAAAAGCAAAAATACAAAAAAACATGGAAAAGATTAATATTTCACGCAGCCGCTTTGCTGACCAATGAGTTTGGAAGATAGGCATGTTGCGAAACAAGAGCAAAAATGAAAACATGGAAACTATCAGCAATGCATATCTACTTATCAAAGAGTAAAAAGTATTGAAGCAAAAGTTGAAGATTGCATATATAACTGTAGATAAAATGCAGGTTTGAAAGAACATTAGCTAATCCAACTAATTTCAGATAAACATGAGCTAAACATTCATGAAAAAGTATTGGAACAGTAGCTAAATTTCAGAGAAAAGATATATGTAGTTTCAGAAGCAAAAACTGAGTTCCCCGTGCTATAAGCTAGCAGTACAAACATTCCTGTAGTTTCAGAAACATAAGCTACAGACATAACCTACAAACTAGCTTCAGAAAGGTAAGTTTCTCTGAAATTTAGCTATTGTTTATCTGAAATTACATATATGTTTCCTTCCCTTCTGTTGGGGATATAACTATTTGTGTAAGCCGCCCAGGAGGGGCCGGGTTACGTAAAGAGGTTACCAGACAGAAGCCCAAGTCCAAGCATGAAGATGGCGTCTCAACAAAGGGCCTAAGGCCCACATGCGACTTAAGGCCCGTTGTAGTAAACCGCCATAATGGGAAGACTTGTATCATAAGGTAGACTTGACTAGTCACCGAGCGGACATTGTTTATAAGTTTACCGACTCAGAGCCTGCAGGCGTCAACCCGTGCATATAAGGGGCGACCTGTTGGCGGCTTAGGAAGAAACAACCAATCGAGAACCGGGCATAGCGTATCTCGCTCCACGGTCATCGAAACCTCAAGCAATACCAACCCAACTAGGCGTAGGCCTTACCTTCACCGTAAGGGGCGAACTAGTATAAAACCTCTCGTGTCCTTTGTCCCGATTAACCCTTTAAGCTTCCTAGTTGTGATGGCTCCACGACTAAGTCCTTGCAAGAGGACATCTGCCGTGACAATTCCACGACGGTTGGCGCCCACCGTGGGGCTAGCGACGGTGGATTTGAGTTCTTGAAGGGCAGCTTGAAGGGCTCAAGGGATCTGTGATGGGCGGATGACCAAGAGTCGTCGCGGCAAGATCTACATCGACAACGAAGGCTGGGGCCCCGAGGCCGACTCAATTGAGTACGGGTACCGGGTCCCCTTTGGCGAAATCCACGTCTTCATCGGCCGGATTGGTGAGCCAGGCCTAGAGCCGGACAGCTGCACCGACCTCATTGAGACGGCTCAGCGTGCGAGACCCGCCCAGATTCAATCTACCATGAAGCATGCTTTTGTGGGCTGTATTCATAGAGAGGCACTCTCTGAAGGATCTAGAGGTGGCGAAGAGACAGCCGTCCCATCAGATGATGATTCGTCCTCCGGCTCAACAGATTCTCTGTATCAGGTCCAAGAAGGCATGCTAGGGGGCTGTTCTGACGACTCTAGCATTCCAGATTGCTATGAGCCGCCAAGCTGGGCAGGAGTCTTCATGGCCGGTACCCAACCCGGCCAAAACTCGACGGCTGCGACAGCAATGACGTCCGGGTCAGGAGCGGCCGGGGCAGGAGGCCCCGTGCGCCCGCCGGCTCAGGTGCTGATAGATCTTATGGACAAGTTGACGGCCCTGTTAACCCCCACGGTTATTCCTGCAAATCCAGATGAGCATAACGCAGAGGTGGCAAAGGTACGTGAGGAGATAGCCCTGGCCAAGGAGGCCTTGGCGGCTGAGGACACCAGGCTAGCTGCGGAGCGGGCGGCTTTGGATGCACGGTCGCAGCGACTCAATCGAGGCTTTCGACAATATGAATCTGAATCGTCCAATGAGGTGATGAGAAGGATACATCAGAAGACCCAGTCCCGTCTGCCTCCGGTTTACGATCCTCGGAATCTTTTCACGATACCCGGGGCTGGTCCTAGCAATCCGCCTGAAGCCAATCAATTTATGACACCCGGAGCTGGAGGGTCGGCTCAGCCTCGAGAGATGGCACCTCTTCATGGGAGCATGGCCCCGCCCCGATACATACCGACACCTCCGGGCCACTTTTCCAACCCCATGGAGAACCTGATAGCAGCATCGGCGCGTCTGGCGGCTCTCCCAGTGGGTGGTGATGACCCGATGGCGGTGGAAACCCGGAGGGTTAGGGGTCTTCTTCAGACGGCCTTGGCACAGCAAGAGACCTATTCTTACAGCAGGGACATGATTCATTCCACTCCTCAGCCTTGGATAGCACCTCGTCCAAACCGGAGTCCGAGTTACAGCAGGCACATGGGGTCAGAAGCTTTATCAAGCAATGCCCAACGTTGCAACCAACCTGGCGGCTATAACCCGGTGTAGGATGGATTGCGTCAGGAGGATGAACGGGCGGCTCAATTAGGGGCTCAGCAGACGGCCTATGATGGTCTCCCGGAGTATCCGATGACTTCTGTTGGAGCAGGGGTGGCCACTAGAACCGGTGGTGTCCCTTGTCTGGTGCCGGCTCTGCGAGATGTGCGTCTGCCCAAGGATTTCAAGGGTCCTCGAAAGGTGTCGAATTACACGGCCGACTTACAGCCGGGGGCATGGATTGAAAGTTACGAGATGGCCATGGAATTACTGGAAGTCAGCGACGCGGCAATGGCTAAGTATTTTACCATGATGTTAGATGGAACGGCCCGATCTTGGTTGAAAAGTTTGCCTCCCAATTCCATCAGTTCATGGGCCGAGTTAAAGGCCCGGTTTATCCAGAACTTTAAGGATACTTGCAAGCAATCTATGTCCATTGTGGACTTTACCAATTGTAAGCAGGAGGAGGGTGAGTCCACAACTCATTGGGTGAGCCGGGTCAAGGAAATAATACATTCATCTGATAAGATGGATGCCGGCTCTGCAGTACTTATGCTCCATCAGAATTGCCGTTTTGTGCCGCTAAAGCAGAAGCTGGGGCGCCTTAAGCGTGATTGCAATGACATGGGTACGCTGATGGCGGCTTTGGTTAAATATGCCGATTCTGATACTACTGATGATCCCGCGTCTGAGGAGGAAAAGACAGGGAAAGGAAAGAAGAACGGCAATGGAAAGGGTCAGTAGCAACAATCGGTAAGTCAAGGTGGCAACAAGCATAAGCCGGACGGTAGCCCGGCGTTTGTGGCCAATGCTAATGCCCAAGGTAATAACAAGAAGCATAAGGGGAGAGCACCTCCTCGATCTGGTGGCTCAGGTCCATCTCTTGAGCAGCTTCTGAATGAGCCTTGTCCAAGACACGGTACTCGGGAAAATCTTGCCACCCACTTGTGGAAGGACTGCGCGATCATGAAAGCTTTCAAGAATTCAAACATGTTTGACGGCAATCACGGATCAGGCGGCGGTTCAGGAGCAGGTGGTTTCCATGGCCCGGGTGGCGGCTCAAGTTCCGGTTTTCAAGGTGGTCAAGGTGGCTATAATCAGCAGCAGTCTGGTCAAGGAGGACAGCAGCAGAGAGCGGTCAAAGTTATCGAGCCATCCAAAACAGTTGAGCGGTGGGCAATACCATGTGTTTACCACTAACTTGTGTAAGCGTGACCAGAAGGTTCATAAAAGGGCTGTGAATTCGGTTGAACCGGCGGTTCCCCATTATCTAAGGTGGTCAGAGCAGCCTATCATTTAGAGTAGAGAAGATCACCCCCCCCCCGAGTTGATAACCCGGGTCAGTTAGCCTTGGTGGTGGCCCCTCAGGTTGGTGGATATAAATTCACTAAGGTGCTCATGGACGGTGGAAGCAGCATCAATATTCTCTATTATGAGACCTTTCGCCGTATGGGTCTGACTGATAAGGACTTGAGGATGTCTAACACTGTTTTCCATGGGCTGGTACCCGGTAAGTCGGCGTATCCTGTTGGAAAGATCAAGCTGGAAGTGGCTTTTGGAGACGAATATGATTCCAGGGCTGAGAAGCTGATGTTTTAGGTAGTCAAAATCAGAAGCCCATATCACGCTCTGTTTGGACGGCCGGCTTATGCCAAGTTTATGGCACGGCCGTGTTATGTTTATCTGCAGCTCAAGATGCCGGGTTACAAGGGCACCATCACTGTGCATGGGAGTCAAAAGGTGGCCTTGGAGTGCGAGGAAGGCGATGCGGCTTATGTTGAATCCGTTTGCACTGAAGAGGAGCTGAAGTTTTATCAAACTAATGTCGACCCGGCAGATATGACCTCTTTGAAGAAGCCAACCATGGAGCAAGACCCGGCATTGAAATTTAAACCGGCCGCCGAGACAAAACTGGTTGACTTCACTCCAGGCGATTCTTCCAAGCAGTTCAGCATCAGTGCCAATTTGGATCCCAAATAGGAAAGCGCGCTCATCGAGTTCATCCGTGAGAACCGGGACATCTTTGCATGGAAACCTTCCGACATGCGGGTGTCCCGAGAGAACTCGGCTGAGCACACTCTTAATATTGATCCAAAGTATAAGCCGGTCAGGCAGTTTCTCCGGCGATTCAATGAGGAAAGGCGAAAGGCTATAGGGGAGGAGGTCGCTCGGCTCTTAGCGGCCGGGTTCATCGTGGAGGTTTTTCACCCGGAGTGGTTGGCTAACCCGATGCTTGTGCTCAAGAAGAACGGCACCTGGCGGATGTGTGTGGACTACACGGACCTAAATAAAGTTTGTCCGGCTGATCCCTTTGCTCTGCCCCACATTGATCAAATCATCGATGCTACCGCGGGTTGTGAGCGGTTGAGTTTTTTGGATGCTTACTCTGGTTATCATCAAATCAAGATGGCAGTTAAGGACCAGGAGAAGACGGCTTTCATTACTCCATTTGGAGCCTTCTGCTATGTGTCTATGCCGTTTGGGCTCAAGAGTGCCGAGCAACTTATCGATGGTGTGTGCGAATTGTCTCCACAATCAGATTAGGCGCAATGTTCATGCTTATGTGGATGACATTGTGGTGAAGTCGAGAGAAGGAAACCTTGATCTCCGACTTAAAGGAAACCTTTGACAATCTCCGGGTCTACAAGATGATGCTTAACCGGAGAAGTGTGTATTGGTGTACTGCAGCAAACTTTTGGGATTCCTGGTCTCAAACAGGGGCATTGAAGCTAACCCGGAGAAGAGCAAGGCGATTACCTCTGTGGCTAAGCCGGTATGCATCAATGATGTTCAGCGACTGGCGGGTCGCGTGGATGCTTTAAGCCGATTCCTAAGCCGGCTAGGGGAGAAGGCTCTACCGTTGCATCAGATGATGAAGAAAACGGACACCTTTGTCTGGAGTGAGGCTGCGGATGCTGCCTTTGAAGATTTAAAGAGACAATTGTCTGAGCCGCTGGTTCTCGCAGCTCCAATTGATAAAGAGCCATTGCTGTTGTATGTTGCTGCTAACTCACGTGCTGTCAGTGTGGCCATTGTGGTGGAGCGTAAAGAGGCTGGCAAGGAGCATCCAGTTCAGCGGCCGGTTTATTACATCAGTCATGTGCTCATAGAGTCTAAGCAAAGGTATCCGCATTGGCAGAAACTTGTTTATGGGGTGTTCATGGCAAGCGGAAGCTAAAGCGATACTTCTGGGTCATCCTATAAGCGTAGTAAGTTCAGCCCCTTGGGAGACATCATCGAAACAGGAAGTCACGGGACGAGTTGCCAAGTGGGCCATCGAGCTTGGGCCTCACGGTTTGAAGTATATGCAGCAAGACAGCTATCAAGTCTCAAGCCCTAGTGGACTTTATCAATGATTGGGCGGAGTTGCGAGCACCGGAGGAGAAGCGGATAACACGTATTGGACTATTCACTTCGATGGGTCCAGGCAGTTGGAGGGCTCGGGGGCTGGAGTTGTTTTAACTTCCCCCCGAGGTGACAAATTTTGTTATGTGCTCCGGCTTATGTTTCCCTATACTAACAATGCAGCTGAATACGAGGCTTTACTCCATGGCCTCCGGATGGCCAAAGAGATGAATTTGAGCCGGGTAAGATGCTTGGGCGATTCAGACCTCGTCGCTCAACAGGTGTCAGGCACGTGGGATTCTAAGGATCCCCTTATGGCGGCTTATCTCGTGGAGTTGATGCGGTGGCTGGGCACTTCAAAGGTTATCAAGTAGAGCACATTGATCAAAGGAAGAATGAGGCGGCTGATGCTTTAAGCCGGCTGGGGTCTCAGCGTAAGCCGGTGCCGCCTAATACTTTCCTTGACATTTTGCATAACCCTTCTGTCAGAGTGCCTACAGAGGAAGAGCTTGCAGTGCCAGACCCGAAGGCGCAGCTGGTGGCGGCTCTCCATGCCATCCCGGACTGGACAATCCCATATTTGGCCTATATGACCCGGGGGGAGTTGCCTGAGGACGAGACCTTGGCAAGACAAATCGTCAGGCGGTCCAAATCCATGACGATTGTTCATGGCGAGTTGCATCACCGCAGCGTCATTGGGGCATTTCAACGTTGTGTATCTCCTACGGAGGGTCAGGAGATACTTCGTGAGATTCATGAAGGTGATTGCGGTCATCATGCCGGTTCAAAGTCTCTGGTAGCCAAGGCTTTTTGTCATGGTTTTTATTGGCTGATGGCTCATGCTGATGCGGAGGATCTGGTCAGCAAATGTGACGGATGTCAAAAATTCTCACGACGAGATCATGTGCCGGCTCAAGAGTTGAGGATGATTCCGATTACTTGGCCGTTTGCAGTCTGGGGGCTTGATATGGTTGGACCTTTCAAAAGGTCTAAGGATAAGAAGACACACATGTTGGTGGCAGTGGATAAATTCACCAAGTGGGTTGAAGCAGAGCCGGTCAGTAAGTGTGATGCAGCCACGGCGGTTCAGTTCATCAAAAAGGTGATGTTTCGTTTTGGTTTTCCGCACAGTATTATCACTGATAATGGTACTAATCTCTCCAAGGGTGCCATGGAAGAGTTCTGTCAACAAGAGCACATCCGGCTTGATGTTTCGGCTGTTGCTCACCCCCAGTCTAATGGTCAAGCAGAAAGAGCTAATCAAGAGATCTTGAAAGGTATCAAACCCCGGATCTTAGTTCCTTTACAGCGAACTCCGGGTTGTTGGGTGGAGGAGTTACACTCTGTGCTATGGAGCATCAACACAACGCCTAACAGGTCTACTGGTTATACACCTTTCTTCATGGTGTACGGAGCTGAGGCGGTTCTGCCAAGTGACATCCGGCATGATTCACCACGGGTGGCGGCTTACGTTGAGGCTGATAATGAAAAAGCTCGTCAGGATGCACTTGACTTGTTGGATGAAGAGCGAGACTTGGCCATGGCCGGCTCGGCGATTTACCAGCGAGACCTGCGCCGTTATCACAGCCGCCGGGTTAGAAGCAGAACTTTCCAGGAAGGCGATTTAGTGCTCTGGCTCATCCAGGATCAATCTGATATGCACAAGTTGTCCCCTCCTTGGGAAGGACCTTTCGTGGTCAGCAAAAATCTCAACAACGGGTCATATTACCTCATTGATGTTCGAGAGCACAAAGACTCACGTAAGTCGGAGGAAGAGACCCGTCGGTCGTGGAACATAGCACATCTCCGACCCTACTATACTTAAACCGCCGGCTTTCAGAGTATATTTGTCTTTTCTTTTTTAGCAATGTATATATTATATAAAGTAATAAAGCAGGACCTCTTTCTTTTCCATCCTACAAGGTTTATGTGTTTTCTTTACCAGGTGGTGGAAACGACTAACAGGGAGCAGATCATATTTGAATCCATTTTTCCCTTTGGTCCGGCTTATGATCATATCTGAATCAAGCCATGGTCATTGGGGGGCTTCCTGTTCAAACATAGGTCGTATTCGAACCAAAGAGAACATAGCTGTCGATACCCAATTGGTTGGCATACTGCCAAACCCACTTGGGGGCTTCTTGATCATATTTGAATCATAGCTTAACCCCTTGTGGGTCTGACGTGGATCGTATTCGAATCAGCGTCATTAAACAACTATCATGGTCATTTGGGGGCTTCCTGTTCAAACATAGGTCATATTCGAACCAAAGAGATCATAGCTGTCGATACCCATTTGATCGGCATCGCCAAAGCCATTGGGGGCTATATGATCGTATCCGAATCTTAGCTTAACCCCTCTGGAACGGTTCTACTGGTCGTATTCGAATGAGAGGCCTTTGAAAATCAGGTTTACTTTATTCTATAAGAGTAAATAATATTAAGGGCCAGGTAAACATTATATGTGCCAATTTTCAGAAGTTAAGTATAATTGTCTGCTTTTTTGGGATCACGTAAGCCGGTAAGGTACGCCTTTAGCTGGGTGATACTTATGATGTTTTGGTTCCTACTCCGGGTTAACGTTATTTTACATGACCCCGGATGTGGTGAGATGCCAAAGGAAGTTTTTTGTTTTATACACAGGGTAAAGCAAAAAGCTTTTGGATGATTCAAGCAAGCCGGCAGTACACAATGATAGCGGCTTGAGACATTGTTAAGCACCACAAAACATGCGCGAAGGCATGACAGAGTTAAGAAGTTTTTCTACCCTATTACAAGACTCCCCGAGTCTGAATAATGAAGCATTGTTTTTTCAAAAGACTTAAGTGCCAGGCGGATTACTCCTTTGGTGGACTTGACGGCTCTGGGTTATCCTTCTCCGCCTCTTAAATGCGCTGCTTTGTCTGGAAGGTTGACGAGGTCCGATCAATGCCGCTTAAGGCTTCAAATTCAGCTTCATCATCTATTAAACTGGCCGGGTCAACTTCAGGAGCAAAGGTATGCTTACGAGTTGGAGGGATCAAGCTGACATCATCATAATGATGAGTTGGAATCCTCCGGTTGTCGTTGTCATAACCCGGCTGGTACTTTGTAAGATCAATATTGTTGCCGATGATGGTGGCCACAGGACGTACGACTCTCACACAGGTGGTGAAGTCTGATTCATTGAATGCAGAGCCGTCATCCTTTAAGCTAGGATATCCAAGAGCAACATCGCCTAAGTCTAGCTCTGGAGCCAACGCTTTGGCCCGGCTTAAGGCGGCTATGGCCCCGGCTCTACCAGATGCTCGACTTAACTCCTGAATCCGTTGAGGTAACACGGCAAGCCGTTTGAGTACATCCTGCAGGAGGTAAGGAGTATCATTTGATAAAGCCACAACAGCCAAAGCACGTTGTGACCCCATGTACAGCTGTTCCACTAGAGTGTACACCGCCTTAAGCTTGATCAGCATATTCTGCTTCAGGTTGGTACTCCTGGGACCTGCGTTTATGCAGATGAGATTAAGCCGGAGATCATATCTGAAACAGTTATCAAATGAATCATGGTGATGTTCAAAAGTTACACATAGTAACTTACCAAAAATTGCTGAGACCATTTGGGATATCTGGTTTTTAAGCGGACAATTCTGCGCTTGCTTCGCAAGAGCTGCTTCATTGTCTCGGCCCGGTCACAAGTGAAGATTTTTCATCCGCCCAAGCCTTCTTCTCCGCGTCAAAATCCTTCTTCAACTTTTATTGCTCAGAGATGCTGAAGGCGAATTTGGAGTCGCCTTTTTGAATCTCAAGGTCTTGGGCTGCCAGTCGGGTCTTCAGGTCAGCAATCTACAATTCGAATTGACTGGTGGAGACCTGTAATAACGCCGGGTCACAAGTAAGGTTATGATAAGGTATTATTAAAGTCTCAAGCACTTTACAAGTAAAGACCCTTGACACTTGGGGGCTAATGTATGCTGAAGAAAATTTTACTTTATAATGTCAGATTATGCATATTAAAGTCTCAAGCATTTTACAAGTAAAAATACTTGACACTTGGGGGCTAATGTGTATCGCTTCTTTAAAAATTGCTATATTACAGCCGGGTTAATATACTTTTTTGTAAACCGGGTGAGTAATCAGTAAGCCGGTATCTAATTCTATGGCATATTTACCTATAAGCAGTAGACTTGGGGGCTGGTACAGTAAGTAAGATTCCGGAGAAGTGATATAAGTTATACCTCAGATTTATGTTGTATCTGTTTCACCATGTCAATTTCCAGGTCGCGGCTGTTATGCACTTGATTCAGATAGCCTGAGACTATATCGCCAATGCTTAAGTGGGCATAATCAGCGATGTCCTGTTTGTTTTTCCGGCTTTTGACAAGTTCTTCCTTAGCGGTACATCTGGCAAGAACAGTAGGCCGCCCCGGCTCAACATACTGGCTTTTCAAGAATTCAACTTCTGGTTCAGCCGTCCGGACTGGGCTAGGAATTTCCGGTTTATCGGAGCTATCAAGAATGTTTTCTTGAGGCGGGTCGGAAGATGGTGTTGGAATTTCATGGGCCGGCTCAGGAGGAGGTTGATGAGTAGACGCATCAGGGGCAGTGGTTCCGGGTTCCGGCTCCGTCGCTACCGGGTCTTCAATCGACTTATTCTTCTTTGCCCTTTTACTGGGCTTCGCCTGCACACTGTGAATAAAACAAAGGGATGAGTACAAAATATGAGTAAGGCAAAGCATGAGGATAACAAAGATACATTACCTAGGGGCAGTCTTGAAGGCCGGCATGTTGGATTGCATAGACTCGCCAGAAGAAGGAGAGGTATCCCTGATAATTGGAGTCAGATGAATTGAGAGGCTGACGAATTAAACCCGCCAAAGGATAAGCAGAGCATAAGCGGAGATGACCTCGATTCGGCGCTTCACGCTTCGTCGTGTAAGCGGAAGAGAGCTCTACATCCTTACTTGTCCGGGTTTGCCTCCGTTTCTCAAGCTGTTGTTGCTTCAAAAGAAATTGAGGATCTTGATAAGCTAAGGGATGTGAAAATCTTACTTTCCGGGTCACCCGCCGGGTTTTGTGCTTTGGCAAAGGCTCTGAGTCGGAGGAAATTATAGTTACCTCTTCACCATGAGCTTGGCTGTTTCCAGTGTCTTCCTGAAAGGCGGAAATATCAATAAAATAATAAGAAAGGAGTTAAAGAGAATAAGGGATTACCTCCTCCTCATCTGAAGAAGACTCATCCAATTTGAGTAATTCAGAGGCGCTGGGTTTCTTCTTTTTTGAAGTCCCCGTCTTGGCGTTTTTCCTTTCATTTTTCTTGGCTGAGACTTTCCAGAAATCATCACTGGCCTGTGGGAAAGATAAGGAATTATAAGTACAAGGAGGTAAACATATTAAAGGGTATTTATTAAGATTGGTAACTTACTGCAGGGGCCGGGTTCTTTTTGCAGAAGGGAAGTAACCCGAAGGTGTTGTTGATAACAGTACCCTCCTTCAACAATGACTGGGTTGTAGCATCTGCCACGTCATTTGGTAAGTCGTCAGAACTGTGGCGCATTGGGTCGCTCTGTTCGCCTGTATAGGTGCACATTAAGCCGAAGCGGCGGCTTAATGGGAGTATACGCCAAGTGACCCAGACCCGGACCAAGTCGATGCGTTTAAACCATTTCCCAGAAGAGCTTTAATCTTCTTGATGGTGGGGTTGAGCGGCAGATGTTCCACAGCGGTCAGTTTATCCGCCAGCGGATGGTTGGACTCAAGGCGCATGGCGTGAAAGCCGGGCAGAGGCGGCTCATCAGCCGGAGAAGTATCCTGACAGTAGAACCATGACTGGTTCCAATATTTGGGGTGACTCGGCAGCTCAGCATAAGGAAACAGACAATCTCTCCGCCGCTGGATTGAGATACCGCCAAGTTCAAGACTCGGCCCGTTGGCGCGCTCATTCTGCCGGTTCAAGTAAAACAGTTCTCTGGATAAGAGCAGGCTTGGCTCCTCTCCCAGGTACACCTCACAGAAGACTTGGAAATTGCAAAGATTGGACACGGAATTGGGTCCAATATCTTGAGGTCTAAGGTCAAAGAAATTTAAAACTTCTCTGAAGAACTTTGAGCCGGGAGAGGCAAATCCCTGGCTCATGTGATCCGTGAAAACTATTACCTCCCCTTCTTTGGGTTGAGGCTTCTCTTCAGATGGGTCTGGGACGCGATAAGACATGACTTCCTTCTTTGGCAAATGGCGGACTTCACAAATTCAGCCAGTTGGCTTTTAGTGACGATGGATGGGACCCGATTGCAGATTCTGAGGAGCTTTGGTCGACTTAGGCGCCATGACAACAGATTGGCCTATTACAAAAATAAGAAGTTCCGGTTTAAATTTTAACCCGGAAGAGAATATTCAAATTACTGAAGGTAGCGGCTTAAAGGGGCATAATGACATAAGGATAATTGGGCAACATTATTTAAGCCACCCCAAGTGTTAGCAACAATTCAAAAGTTTTAAAGACCTGAGAAGGCGTCAAGGTTCACAGATCAAGTGGGATGCGTTTAAACTGGATATTTGGACAGTTATGTTAAAGGCATTTAGCATAAAAAGTGTTCCGGGTGTTAAAAACAAGTTTCATAAGTTACAACTATTATTTTGGATCAAATGATCGTCCTGAAAAGAAAAATTTCTAGACCTAAAACAAGGGCAGAGAAGTTCATACGCTCGAAAGAAGCTTCTGAACAAAGGAAAAGGGATCCGTTTGCATATAAAATGGGGGTGAAACAGCTACCGCAGCAGTTCTATACCATCTGACGATCAGAAAAGGGCGTTGCGGGTGAGATCTATCAAGGGTTTGTAGCGGGCGGTGATGAACACCGACGAATTCGAAGAAGATCTAATGCAGATCTAGGCAGGGAAGGAAAGGAAACTTACAGGTCTGGAGGAGCTGCGGAGGTTCGCCGGCGTGTTTACGGTCCGATTCAGGTTGATCTGGCGGCTGGTCGGAGAAGACGAGAAGCTTGACGGCGGCGGCGGCGGAGCTCGAGAGGAGGCAAGAGGAAGGAGACGACTGGAAGGGGAAAAAATGAAACCCAGGTCGCGCCTATTTATAAGGAGAGCATAACTGAGACGACGCGGGAAACGAGGAGATAAGAATTACTATCCAGCGGCCCCGACGCCTCGATTCCCGGAATGGGCAATAAAGACAGAGATCCGTTGGGCCGATACGGCGGAATAAAAGGAAAGATGGCGTCATGACGGGTTAACACGGATCCAAATAATGACGTCACAGCGGGTTAAAGAAAGTCTTTTTGCGCAGTCAGAAGACTGAAGATTTATGTTTTAAAGATTGACATGAACAAGTTCAAATCAATCTGGGGCCTAATGTTGGGGATATAACTATTTGTGTAAGCCGCCCAGGAGGGGCCGGGTTACGTAAAGAGGTTACCAGACAGAAGCCCAAGTCCAAGCATGAAGATGGCGTCTCAACAAAGGGCCTAAGGCCCACAGGCGACTTAAGGCCCGTTGTAGTAAACCGCCATAATGGCAAGACTTGTATCATAAGGTAGACTTGACTAGTCACCGAGCTGGACATTGTTTATAAGCCGGTCGGGACTCTGTAGGCCACAGGGCGTCAACCCGTATATATAAAGGGACGACCTGTTGGCGGCTTAGGGAAGAAACAACCAATTGAGAACCGGGCATAGCGTATCTCGCTCCCTGGTCATCGAAACCTCAAGCAATACCAACCCAACTAGACGTAGGCCTTACCTTCACCGTAAGGGGCCGAACTAGTATAAAACCTCTCGTGTCCTTTGTCCCGATTAACCCCTTCAAGCTTCCTAGTTGCGATGGCTCCACGACTAAGTCCTTGCAAGAGGACATCTGCCGTGACAATTCCACGACACCTTCTCTCAAACTACATTTATGTTTCTCTGAAACTACAAACTAGATAACTGCATGAGCTACAGAAGCTTTGAACTAAAAAGAAAAATCCTTCATCACTAGTTTCCTGCAACACATCAAGTCTGTACCACTAATTCCCTACAACACATCAAAATCTTGCATCACTAACTTCCAGGTAAAAAATGCTACAGAAGTTTTGAGCTACAAACATTCAGAAAAGGATGGCATCAGCTACAGCACATCAAGGGGATAGCATGAGCTCCAGCAGCGTATTCTGAAAGTCAAATCAACAATTCTGCCACACTGGATCTGCAACATCCAAATCCCTACTGCACATCTACACCACCTATATCATCTACATCATCCACCTCGGCACCGACGACGAGAGCATCTCCCTACATCGGAGCGTCGCTACGATGAGCTTCAAGAATTCAGAAACTAACACAAAAATGGGATCCTACAACTTTAAGTTCTCTCTGCATCACAACATAAACTATGAGCTTAAGAAAAAAATAAAACAAAGGGGATCCTATAGAAACTGCGTGCTCCGGAAATTCAAAAACACACAAATGGGATCCAATGCACAAATTTGTATCACAACATAAACTATGAGCTTCAGAAAAATGAAACAAGGGGATCCTACAGAAACTGCATGCTCCAGAAATTCAGAAACACACCTATAAGTTTTTAGAACTATGCGCTCCAGTGCACAAATTTTCAGCAGCATAAAAACTGAAAAAAAGGATCCTGAAACTCGTTGTCACGTCGTCGAACTACCTACAACGCCGCTGAACTACCTACAACCGCTCTGCTCCTTGTCGAGTCATCGTCTCCATCATGGTGACATGCCATATTTTTTTTGAGGAAAATGAACTATGAAGGTAGCTAAAACTAACTAAACGGGACTTATGGACGCCACTTATTTGCCATTTACATCCTTACCGGCCCACCTCGTCCGAGCAAATCGTTCACCAACTAAGAGGGTCCTATTTCGGTTATGTTTTGTTTCTTTTAACAGTTCCCTAGTAAAAAAATCAAACAATCTGCATCCAAATTGCCAAGATCTAGAATTGATTCTAAGAAAAACCTCCAAACTAGGTGAGAGCACGTCCGCTAATTTGCAGCAGCAAATAACTGAACTACCATTTCAACAACATAACACACATATCCAATACAACAAATGAACAAAGTTCGCTGGTTTATGCTTCGATCTCAGCCAGCAAAACCAGACGAACAAGATGCTCCAAATCAACAGTCCAGTTTCATCACGACGCCAACAGAATGCCTTCTAGTAGAACATCAGCCGCAACAGAATCACATCAACAGTTGAGGAACACAATCCATCCGCACAAGGAAACCTACAATTCTGACGCCGTTTTGTTCCTTCGGGCAAATGCATGCTCAAGAAATCAAACAGGGAAACAAAATCAATCAGTGCAGGAAAATACGCGCTAATTTCCGGCCGGCACCCGTCTTCCGGAGCATCTTGTTCGGGGGGAAGGGGGGTGTCCGATCCATACCTGTCGGCCACCGCCGAACCCGTCGACGTCGTCGCCACCGCGGAGGATACGCGCCGCCACCGCCCAACGTCCTGCGCTGCCCGCCGCCGCTGCCCACCCGAATCCAGCCGCGTATCCCTAGCCCTCTCAGAGACAAGAGTCGATAGAGCTGGTCAGTTGCAAGAATAATTGTACTGAAACAATGGCCCTGTTTCAGAAATGCACACGCGTCACGCAGAAGCGGGGAGGCTGTCATCCATCCGATCAACAGACGATCCGACGGATGCGGCGCGAGTGATGGTCGGGTGAAGGAGAGCTTTTCCCATAAAGTTACAGTGTTTCTCAAAAGGACTTTTATAACTACCAAACGTTCGGATTTTAGAAATAGGCAAGAACGATCCTTACTTCACTCTAATTATATATATGCATGCATTAAAATGACTAATTTTCCTTTCACGTGCACTTCTCCCTTTAATTACATACATATATACACTAAAGGATGAAAAGTTGATGTCATCCTAGATTCTTTCTTTTTCAAACTTCAAAATGTTTTGTAGCTCAAACCGTCGTTCCGATTGAAAAACCGTCTTGACACAAAAAATTCGTCTCGACGAGATCTTTGAAACTAGATCCCATGTTGATATGTTCTGATGACTTTTTTTCGGATCAAAAGTTACCACACCTGGACTACGTAAGTTATCACGTCTGTCATACATAAGTTACCGCGTCATTTACACAAAAGTTTTCAAGGTATGTTTTCAACAAACTTTTATCCCAGGGTCAAAAAGTGACTATGATGTTTGCAGTGAGTTATCAACTTTGTTGTGAATATTACCACGTTGCACAAAAGTTATCGGGTATGTTTTCCAACAATTTTCATTTCCTTGGTCAAAATATTACCGCGATATTTGTATATGAGTTATCAGCTCTCATGTGCGCGTATTATCATGTTGTTTACACGTGTTGTTGAGAGATATTTTTTAACAACATTTTTCTCTAGTCAAAAAGTTACCACGTTTGGATTAAGTAAGCTATCAGCTATGTTGTATGTATATTACCCTGTTATTTACACACAAGTTATCAGGGTATGTTTTCAACAAACTTTTATCCCGGGGTCAAAAGTTACCGTGGGGTTTGTAGCGAGTTATCAGCTTTATTGTGTGTATAATATTGTGTTATTTGCACACAAAGTATCGGAAATATGTTTTTCAACAAATCCCCCACCTCACGTTTCACCTAAGTATTAGGTATGCAGTGCTTGTATTATCATGATATGCACGCAAAAGTTATCGAGGTTATATTTTTCAACACTTTTTTCTCGGGTTCCAAGTTATCATGGTGTTTGTACCTAAGTTATCATGTATATGATGCGTTATTACCATGATGTTTATACAAAAGACCGGGTACATTTTTGACAACTTTTTTTCTACAGATCAAACTTACCGTTGTGTTTGTACCTCAGTTATCAGTGTTGCCATGCAGAAGACACCGTGTTGTTTACACATAAATTACCATGGAGATGTTTCAATAAAATTTTCACCCTCGGTCGAAGTTACCATGACATTTATACGTAAGTTATCGGGTCCCGGTTCATAAATTACCATGCCATTTGCATAGAAGTCAACGGGATATGCTTTCAATAACATTTTTATAGATCAAAAGTTATCACGGTGTTTGTACATAAGTTATCTAGTGTAAGGTGCATATACTACCATGCTTTTTTACATAGAAATTACCGGGTATGTTTCAACAATTTTTTTCCTCTGGGTCAAATTTACCATGATGTTTGCATGTAAATTATCAGGTCTGTGGTGCCTAAATTACCGTGATATTTATACATAACTTATCGGGGGTATATTTCAATAACATTTGTTTCAAAAGATCATGTAGATACTACAACTACATTTAAGCTTAGTCGTAGTATATGTAAGTTCCGACGTTAAGTGCGGTATACCCCCAATCTAGTCCTCACTATTGATGTTTTGAGTTAGACACTCATCTCTATCAATTTTGTAAGAAAATTTTTGGCCAAAAATAAAAGCAATAGAAGAGAACTAGTGTTCTGATCTGAATAGATAACGACAACTAAAAGTTTGCGTGACAGAAAAAACAGACGAAAATTCTAGAGAGAGTAAATTAGGTAACACTCTCAAAAACAATTCTGATAAAAAAATTACACTAATACAATAGTATAAAAGTGTCAAATGGCTTAGTTTGCATTTGGTTTACGACAAGTATAGTGTGTGGAGCAGAGACTATAGTTCGAACTCAACATAGGAACCATTTTTCTCCCTCCCGCAAGAATTTAATTCAAGTGTTACTAATTTTTCTGAAAAAATTCGAGTGTTTTCTTTATTAGTTTGAATTGCTTACCACACATGTCACGTGGTGAAAATTGACGGCTGAGTGGTCTACTCGCTACAGTAATAAACTATGTATAGTAACTAGCCTCTATCTAAACATAAGAGCATCTTCAATAGACGGTCCAAAAGTTAGGTATTTTTATGAGTTAAATATGTTGGAGGTGCCTCAACTTGTCCTGCGCGGTCAGTTTAATGCCTAAAGTTGCAAAATACATAAAATGGATGCTCGAACTTGTCCGGTCATGCAAATATGGTGCCTCCATTCGTATCCAGATGTACGTCCAGCCCATGTGGCGTGCCAATGTGGCGCTGGCCCAACTGTCAGTGGCCGGGAGCAGGGAAGTTGCTCGGTGGCCTGGACATGAGGATTTAAAAAAACCGCTCAAATTTTGCTTAATCACATGGGGAAGCTCCACAAATTTGTTGATTATGTTGCACGCATAGGGGGTCCACCAGGCCATACCGTGCTTAGTAGATATAGACTAAGTCGAACTTTACATATTGGGTTGTTATGCAAAATGTAATTTTGGAGCACCGACACATTGTGCCTATTTTTTCGAAGGTCAAAGAAATAGATTTTTACAGCTAAAAAACTTCTGACATTTTTTGTACATGCACATATAGAAATGTAATATATCCGCGTGTTTCTTTTTCAAAACTGTATTTGTATGTGAGAGATACAAAAAAGACAAATACATGCAAAAATCAGCTAATTTTTTGGCCTGATTATTGTATTTTTTTGCAGGGTAAAATATAACAACATTTCAAACAAAACTTGAAAGTCACTTAGAGCACATGCGTACATTTTTGTGTGAAATTTTTAAATTTGGAATGAAACTTTTAGCTAGTTTTTAAACTTTCAAGAGAAAAAAAACATGCTCAGTGGCCACCGTGCTCCAAAATTCCTCTTTGGTTGCTATGTACCCCTCAAACGTGCTCAGTTGCTGTATATATATGGCGCTCGTATGGGTCTGCACACTCAATTTTCAAGTTCTTTATTTTTATTTTTCATATTATTTTCACCATTTGGAAAAGAAACGTAAGAACAAAATACAACTGCCATAAACTTAAAGAAAATGTTAGTGCATTTGAAAAATGTTCAGCATGTTGTTGGAAAATGTTTCACATGTATTAAAAATTATAATGCATTTTTGAAAAATGTTTGGCGTGCATTAAAAAAGTTTACAGTATGCATTTTTAAAAGAGTTCAGTGTGAGTTAAAAAAAATATTGTGTAAATTATCATTACATTTCTATGAACACAACATGTCCGATACATTTCTCAAATTTAATATTATCCACATAAATTAAGTTCAGCCTCTTCGAAGTACACAATAATGATAATGGAAAAATATGTAAAATATAAAATATTTGCATATTGATAATTGTATTTTTCATATGGGAAAATTTATGCGTTATGAAACAAAACAGGAACTTGGAAAAAAATTAAAAATAAAGAAATTTGTAGAGTGATATGTGGATTGTATTTAGTATTTACACAGCTTTGTAGCTAATAGTTGAATTTGAAGCATACTTCGGCCGGCTGGCCAGGTCGTGCAGTTGTTGAACATGATGTGCCAGATTCGATACCTCTCCATTGAGTTTTTTTTAATGTTATTTCTCGCTATCATACTGTGTTTTTTTATGGCTTTTCTATTGATTAAATAAAAATGAGAAGGATTTTTGTAAAAAAAATCCCCACGTGCGGGCCACCCAGCGCCTCTTAGACACGATAGGCGGGCTACCATCACGTTTGTACGCCATGCGGGCTGGATGTACGTCCTGATACGAATGGAGGCACCGTATTTGCACGGCCTGACAAGTTCGAGCACGAGTTTCACGTATTTTGCAACATTAGGCACTAAACTGACCGCCCAGGACAAGTTGAGGCACCTCCGGTGTATTTAACTCTATTTTTATATTTGGACTGTCTGGGGCAAAAAACGCTGCTCCAACAAACGGTCCATATGCAAAAAAAAATTGGACCGCGGCCTCCTCGTGATGTAAAATACAACACCTCGTGATGCAAATATACATCACGAGATGCATCTGGTCCAAAACCAGCCGCCACCCGTGAACGCCCAACCGCCACTTCATTTCCTTTTCCGCCCGCCCGCACCCGTCCGCCGCCCGCGACCTTCCGGCCGCCGCCGCCATGCATGGCGATAAGCGACGACCCGCCGCCTTCTCCGCCGCCGCCAGGCCGTCTGGCTGACCCATGTGGCTACCGCCGCTGCCGCCACGGCCATCTCGCCCGCCGCTACCACCGCTGCCATACCGCCGCCCCGCCCACCGCCCAGATTGGTGCCGCCCCGGCCGATGGCCACCGCGCCGGCGACGAAGCCGGCGAAAGGGACGAGGAGGAAGGGTAAAACGACCGGCCAACCGCAGCCGCAACCCGACCGGTAGTACGCGGCCGGCGAAGGTCTCTAAGGCGTCCGCGGCGGCTCGGGGCGACGACTCCCAGACGGTGCGGCCGGCGGCCTCCTCCAGCAGCCACACATCCATTTCTCAACCTTCCCCGCCGCCACCGCCGGCCGTGGAGGAAGATGTGGCCACGCCGACGGCCACTGCCTCCAACATGTTCGACGAAATGTCGCAAAGGTATAAATTTTTTGATTGTGCTCTCGTTTGTTGTTCCAAATTTTTTGTGTTCTTGATTGTTTGTGCGTCCAATTGTAGTGTTGATGATGAAGCTTTCATGCATGCAACAAATGTGGCAAATGATGATTACATATATGAGTCACAAGAATATGAAACCCAATATGATGATGACAATCTTGATGTGGACGATGAGGGCTTTATTGTCAAGGGAAGAAGTGGAAATTATACCACCGCGGAGGATGTGTTGATATGCACCGCTTGGAAGAAAATCTATCAAGATGCAAGCGTTGGAAGTGACCAAACGGTGAGCACCTATTGGAAACGCATCAAGGAGTATTTCGATGAGCGCAACACAAGTGGTATCTTCCATTCGAGCGACTCTCTACGCCATCGTTGGTCCACCATCAACGTCGAATGCTCAAAGTGGGCCGGTTGCTTGTCAAACGTTGCTCGCATGAACCCAAGTGGTTGCGGTGATAGTGATTTGGTAAATATTTCCTCTTTGTTCAACATGTTGATGATGATGTCTTGCTTGTTTTATTGTAGAAAATGATTGCACAAGGATTGTTTCGAGAGAGGAACATGAAAGGCGAGAAGAAGAAAAGGAAAGGAAAAGCTTTCACTTTTCATCATTGCTACAAAGAGCTCAAAGATGTGGAGAAGTGGAAAACTAGAGAGACTTTTGAATCGTCGAAGAAGAAGAGTGTGTTGCTTGAGGATGAAGAAGATGTCGCCATTGAGGAGACGAGCCCCACTCCTCACTCCGCGACAAAATCTTATAAGCCCGATGGAAACAAGAAAGCGAAGGGAACCAAGGCCAGAGACAATGATCTCAAGGAAGGATTTGATGCCATTGTCATGGCAAGGAAAGAGTATGCCGAAGAGAAAAGAATCTTGAAGCTCAAGGAAATAGAGGAGAGGAGTGAGGCCGAGCGGCGAAGGGCGGCGGCCGAGGAGAAGAGGGCGACAACCGAGGAGAGGTTGGCCGCGGTCGAGGAGAGGAAGGTGGACCTAGAGGAGAAGAAGGCCGCAGCCGACGAGAGGAAGATGGTAGAAGAGAGGACACTCAAGTTTATGTTTATAGACACATCAACTCTTGATGCCAAGGCAAAGGCATATGTTGAACTTTGTCGCGATGAAATGCTCATGAAGAAAGAAATTCTCATGAGGCAAATGATGATGAGAGGAGGCATGGGGGTGCCATGGGAGGAGGCATGCGAGGAGGCGTGGGAGATGCCATAGGTTGAAAGATCGAGGATGTCGCCTAGAGGGGGGGGGGGTGAATAGGCGCTTTAAAATAATTACGGTTTAGGCTTGAACAAATGCGGAATAAACCTAACGGTTAATTTGTCAAGCACAAAACCTACAACAACTAGGCTCACCTATGTGCACCAACAACTTATGCTAAGCAAGATAAGCAGCTATGTGATAGCAAGATATATGACAAAGAACAATATGGCTATCACAAAGTAAAGTGCATAAGTAAAGGGGCTCGGGTAAGAGATAACCGAGGCACGCGGAGACGACGATGTATCCCGAAGTTCACACCCTTGCGGATGCTAATCTCCGTTTGGAGCGGTGTGGAGGCACAATGCTCCCCAAGAAGCCACTAGGGCCACCGTAATCTCCTCACGCCCTCGCACAATGCAAGATGCCGTGATTCCACTAAGGGACCCTTGAGGGCGGTCACCGAACCCGTACAAATGGTAACCCTTGGGGGCGGTCACCGAACCCGTACACTTTGGCAACCCTTGGGGGCGGTCACCGGAACCCGTCAAATTGCTCGGGGCGATCTCCACAACCTAATTGGAGACCCCGACGCTTGCCCGGAGCTTTACACCACAATGATTGAGCTCTGAACACCACCAACCGTCTAGGGCGCCCAAGCACCCAAGAGGAACAAGCTCAAGGGCACCAAGCACCCAAGAGAAATAAGCTTCTCAACTTGTAACTTCCACGTATCGCGTGGAGAACTCAAACCGATGCACAAATGCAATGGCAAGGGCACCTGAGTGCCCAAGTCCTTCTCTCTCAAATCCCACCAAAGCAACTAATGCTAGGGAGGAAAATGAGAGGAAGAACAAGAAGGAGAACACCAAGAACTCCAAGATCTAGATCCAAGGGGTTCCCCTCACATAGAGGAGAAAGTGATTGGTGGAAATGTGGATCTAGATCTCCTCTCTCTTTTTCCCCAAAAACTAGCAAGAATCCATGGAGGGATTGAGAGATAGCAAGCTCGGAGAAGGTCAACAATGGGGGAAGAACACGAGCTCAAAGGATAAGGTACAATGGGAAGAAGACCCCTTTTATAGGAGGGAAAAATCCAACCGTTACCCCATCGAACAGCCCAGACAGAGCGGTACTACCGCTAAGGAAGGGCGGTACTACCGCTGAGGGCGGTACTACCACTCCTACCTAGCGGTACTACCGCATGAAGAGAAGGACAGGCCATCGGCCCAGAGCGGTACTACAGCGGGAGTAAGCAGTACTACCGCTCAGAGCGGTACTACCGCTTCTCTGCCGCCCTAGTGCCGCAAAACCCGACACGAGAAAACACCGTTCGAGAATCGAGGTGAAGTAGCCAGACCTGCAGCGGTACTACGGCCGAAACTCCCAAGCGGTACTACCGTTCGAGAGGCGGTACTACCGCTTGGCGGCATTACTACCGCTCGAGAGCGGTACTACCATTGGGAGCTTCAGCGGTACTACCGCCGAGGGCACTGTACTACTACTGGCACCAACCTTGAAAACACAGAATACTCCAAGGAAAACCAGGCGCCATAACTTCTTCATATGAGCTCGAATTGAGCAAACTCAAGCTTGTTTGAAACAAGACAACGAGTAGCATCAAAAGCAGAGACAGGGAGGTATGCCTAACAAAAGGAGGAGAAACCTCCAACAGAGAAGAACCGCATACCCTCCAACATCGAAAACATCATAGAAGATGCAAGTGAACTCCGCTGATGAACTCGAGCTTGTCATAAAATGACCATAAGCTCCAAATCTCACAAGGAGAAGAACCAAGCAAGAACCAAGAAACATGATGCAAGGATGCAATGGTTTGAGCTCTCGACGAACGATACGATCAAGCTACTCACTTGAGAGCCCCCCTTGATAGTACGGCTATCGATCCTATAACCCGGTCTACCACAACTCCCATGAGACCGGTAAAATAGAAAACCTATCAAGGGCAAACCTTTGCCTTGCACATGGTCCACTTGAGCTAGATGATGATGATCTTGACTCCCTCAAGTTGGACCACCTTTCTTGATTGCGTTGGCTCGAAGAAGACTAGTTGATTGCTCCCCCATACTCCACTATGGGTGAGCCACTCTTCCGCACATCTTCACAAGTCCATTGTCACCAAATGGACGGCAAGCTTCAAGCACTTGATCTCTTCGTGATGCATCACTTGAACTTGCACATCGCAACCTAACCCCACAAAGAACTCTCACGAAGACCATGGGTTAGCACACAAAGCGTAATGGACAATGCTTACCATACCATGGGATCACTTGATCCCTCTCGGTACATCTTCTACGCTTTGTGAGTTGATCAACTTGATTCACTCTTGACTTAGTCTTGATCAACCTTGAATCTTTCCAACTCTCTTCGTTTGGATGATGTCTTGAAGGTAAACATGAATGATCACACAATCTTCTTCTTCAAGACATGCTTGCAATAAGCTCAACACTCACATGACCAATCTTTGGATAATTCCTTAATAGCACCTTGGTCAGCACATAAACTCCTTGAAACCAACACATGGACTTCAAGAAATGCCTATGGACAAATCCTTCAAATATAACTCAATGCAACCATTAGTCCATAGAGAATGTCATCAATTACCAAAACCACACATGGGGGCACCGCATGTCCTTTCATAGGTGGTGCCATGGGTGGTTACATGAACATTATTGGAGGTTCCATGAGTGGTGCATTTGACGGAAACATGGAAGGTGGCTTCGGTGGCAACATGGAAGGTGGCTTTGGCCGCATGGGAGGTGGCTTCGGTGGCAACATGGAAGGTGGCTTTGGCCGCATGGGAGGTGCTTTTGGCGACAACATGATGAGTTGCTTGGGAGGTGGCTATGGCGGCAACATGAGTGGCGTTGGAGGTGGATATGGCGGCAAGATGTGATGCAATGAAGATGCTTCCGGTGGTGCTCACGGCAACGAGAGTTCACCGTTTGTTGAGAACGTCGACAAAGACGATGGTGGAGACGATGATCGTACCACGGTTCACAACACCGATGGTGTTGATGACCCGCATGAGTAATATTCATGTGCATTTCAATTTCTAGGGCGAAAAACTTTAATTGAGACGATGTTCTTTTGGTAGACGAATTTGATACTATGATGGTGATGCACTTTTGATTGAAACTATGATGATGATGCACTTTATTTTCAAATTTTAGTTGCTATTTTAATGCAAAACCACGGCTGAACAGTGGCTAGCAGCAGCCGCGCGGTCATTTTCATATTTTTTTTATATCTTCATTTAGGACCATCTATTGGAGTTACAAATTTGGACCATCAATTTGGACCATCTGTTGGAGTTGCGCTTTTTCGGAGCTTCAAAACACATTTTTTGACGGTTTAAATTTTACATCTTCGATTTTGAACTGCCAAATTTTAAACCATCTATTGAAGATACTTTAACATAAGGTTAGTCCAGGTTGTTAGCTGGATGGCGAAAATCAGGTAAGAGTCTTCCGGTGCAGAGTTCGATTCCCGCTGTTGCTCTTTTTTCGGAAATAAAAAGAAAACCAACGACCGCGGCTGTTTTTTCAACGTGCGCTGATGGAAGCGTTCGGATCTATTGTTTGGTTCCGAACGCTCGGAAATTACAATAGTCGTTCTCAAAAATAATATTATACTCCTAGTGATTTTTTTTACAGAATGTGCCAGGTCATCCGTCCCAGGCCGGCGACTCCTTGATCAGAACAACCGCGTCCGAACCTCCTCTACCCACCCCCCGCCCTCATCCCCCCGCCCCTCGAATTCTCCTTCACAGACCCCACTTCGCCCCGCACTGATCCCGGCGGGGGCCGTCACGGCCGGCGACCGCCGCGTACGGGCTTTCCCCCACCTTATCCCCGCGACCCCGCACCGAGTCGCGCCGCCGCAGCTCGAATCGAGGCCGCCGTCGAACCCTAGCCGCCGCCCCTCGATCCCTCTCCGGCATCGACATCGGCACGGAGGCGAGATCCAGGCGACGTCGCGTCGACCGGTACTCCCGCGTATCACGGTGGTGAGCTGAGATTCCACGCCCTCATATAACTCCTATACGCGTGCTGTATCGATCTATTTCAAGTTCCGCTGGGGAGTTTTGCGTTTGATTTGGCGATTGAAGGATCCATCCTAGGTTTTCTAGTTCCGACCGGCGATTTTCGTGGTGTTCTCTTGGCGATCGAAGGACTGCTCTGATCGGCGATTTTGTCGGTGGGGGCGGGGACGCGTTGATTTTGGGGGTTTTGGTAGGGTTTGAGGGTTATAGATTTTTTAATCGGATTTGCTAATGCTCGTCTAGATGAGAATTAACAAAGTCACATCTAACTCCCACATCATTTGATTAATCAAACAAGAAAAAGGAAAGAGAAAATCCCCACGAATCTCCGTGTAAAACCAAATGGTGTAGGAGTTAGATGTGACTTTGTTAGTTTTATATCTTGATTAATTGATTGAACGTTGGTGTGATTCCATCGCGCTTCCAAACGCTTCGCTTGGTATGTAACAAGGATTGTGTATTTGTGTTGTTTAATAGAACATCCCGTGGCCGTTCCACGGTCCACCTTCCAGGGGATGTGCATAAACATCTGTTCATCTAGACGTTCCAATGATAAGCACAGTTTAAACATCAAAGGAGCAGTGTGCCATATTTTCCTATTATAGTTTCCATCTTAGCTACAAATTTGAACTAAACACTGAAACTCTTACTTAAAAATGCCGGAGATCTGGTAACTGAGGTTGCTGATATTTAATGCCGCTGTTAATGCGGCGGCCGTACTTGCATATATGTACATATGCATTTGTTTCAATTGTAATTTCCAGGAAATGTAGTACACGTAGTTCATCTGTGGTTGGTGATCTGAGTTTACGTGCTGCTGTGCAGCAGCATAGGTTTATATGTAGAGTGAAGGTTTTCCTTACATTAGAGCTTCCGTGATAAACAATTCAAAAGGCACTCCTCCCTGACTCCTCCTGTCTATTCATTTTGTATCTTATGTCTTTACTTGTGCTACAGTGCACCAGGATATGTTGTTTCCTCTTCCGCCCATTTAATTCAGTTTATGATGTTGTGATGTCACTGCAGTTGGGTTTGGATATCTACATCAGCTGAATTTACTGTAGTAGCATGTCCACGAAGGAAACAAGGTACTATTAATCTATTATCACTTACCAGAATTTTCTGAACTGTCGATTTGTGCATTCACCATTCCGTTTAATCATATGAAACTTTACGAAACTGTTCAATCACATATGGAGTTCTACAGTCACTCAACTTAGTTATGGCGTATTCAAGTGTAGACCCGATCTTGAGCTCGGTGGTGTTTAATCTGCTTGATCAGAATGAAGGTCTTAAAGCAGTGTACATAGTACATACTCCCTCCATCCAAAAATAAGTGTCGCCGTTTAGTTCAAATTTGAACTAAAACCACGACATTTATTTTGGGACGGAGGGACGGAGTACTATTGTTTTCTTCTGTGCTTCTATGCACAGATTCTGAAGGGGAGCCTTGGCGCAGTGGTAAAGCTGCTGCCTTGTGACCATGAGGTCACGGGTTCAAGTCCTGGAAACAGCCTCTTACAGAAATGTAGGGAAAGACTGCGTACAATAGACCCAAAGTGGTCGGACCCTTCCCCGGACCCTGCGCAAGCGGGGGCTACATGCACCGGGCTGCCCCCTTTCTATTCACAGATTCTGACTTGACCATTTTTATCCATGAGCTGGTATTTTAATCAGCATATTGAAGTGAACTGTAATATTATCTTATCAAGCAGCATTCGATCCTTACCAACATTCTCTGATTGATCTGCTTCCCGTCACTGCTATTTCATGTTAGCTACTCTCTGGTGAATGGTCTTTGTGAATAGCTGGATAGTTGTTTTCATAAAACTAACCTTTAGGGTATCGTCTAACTTGTTACATTAAGGATTTCCTTATTGAACCTGGTTTTCTTATTTACTCCCTTTTCCATTTAGCAAAACCCCAAATTAAATGAGCTTAAATGGATGTATGTACTGATGCTATCTGTACATATCAGAAACTGTTATTTGACTTGGACATGGCTTGAATGCCTTCGGTGTGAAACTATTTGAACGCTTCCACAAAGATGTAGCAAGAATTTGGTGTCTTTATTAGAATTTGTGTCATGATTCATGAAGTACACTGATATGCACAAGTTTTTCTTTTTCAGGCTTAAAGAAGTTAATTCTGTTGGGATGAAAGATTGGGCTAATATTCAGACTGATATTGTTTGTCTAATTATAAAGAAGCTTGGCATTCCTGACTACATCAGATTCCGTGCTGTATGCACCTCATGGAACCATATCTGCAAGGAAGTATCCAACCATCCACGGGTGGACCCATGGCTGATGCTCCCCACAAAGGCGCTTGAAGGTGCTAAATTTTTTAGCTTACCTGAAAAAAAGAGTCAAACCATCCATATCCCGAGTGTTGCCACGATCTTTGGATCCATGTGGACTCCGGTTGGTTCATCCCACGGTTGGCTTATCTTCTTTAGCCCGCCACAGGGAACCATCCAACTGGTTAATCCCATCAGCAGCACATCGTTCCAACTCCCCTCAGTCGGAAGGAGGCACCTGTCCAAGGCCATGTTGCTTGACATGAGCGAGAGCAACTTCACTGTTGCTGTCATACATCGCGACCAAAAGGGATACCAAGTGACACGAAAAGGAAGCAAAAGCTGGTCGTTTGTCGATTCAAAACACATTTTGGTGGATGTCTTCAAGCACGGAAGGCAACTCTACACCATTGATGTATATGGTACGGTCGAGGTGTGGGCAGAGCCTCCCCGTTCATGGCCAGATGATGACTTCCCCCAGGTGGAACCGCATATGCACAACCTCGTCCACTACCAGCACCAGAAGTTCAATTGCCTGGTGGAGACCCCGTCCGGCGATCTCATAAGGGTCAAGCGCCAATCGCAGAACAAGTTTGCGCTGTGGGTCCTCGACAGGGAGACCTCTTCCTTCGAGCGGACCAGCGACATTGGGGAATTCGGGCTGTTCGTCAGCCACTACAGCTCGTTCTGTTTCCCGGCGAAGGACCATCCGTACCTGAAGGCGAACTGCGTCTACTTCATCGACGGCTACAACAACATGTGCGCGTTCAACCTCGAGCACGGGACCAAGGAGCTCGTGGAAGCCCTCGAAGCCGCTGCCCCTTCCCAGAGTGAGCAAGACTTCTACGGCCGCCAGCCACGAGCAGAGCCGTTTCTATGGTTAATCCCTTCTCTGAAGTGATTCAACGTGTGCGAAGCTGAAACTGCCGTGTACCTATATCCTAGAACTGGTACTCTGAACTACTTACATATAACTAGTATAAGTATTGGACGTATTCCTGGTACTTTTGTGGCAAAAACCATGTGGCTGAAGTTTGAGTTGAACCACCCGGTCGTTGCGTGTGTTTGTTGTATATATATATAATATATGCAACTGGCTTGTGTTTTTGGACAAAGTTGTATTACAGGCTTGCCATTCTCCCTCCTTGTCCCAGGTGCCAGTGACACATGAGCAGTATATTTGGTTGACATATCTGTGTGGCAGTGACACATGAGCAGTGTGTTTCCGCGAAAAAAATATGTAATCTCCCAGGAGTAATTTGGTTTCTTGCGAATTGGGAACTACTAACTTCCACTCGGTCAGGAATTCAGAAGTCTGAAGTTCAGCCGTGAGCATCGCACGCGGTTGCCGATTTTCTCCGCTTCTTCCCCGCGTTTTCCCAGCAGGTGCAGCCACTCTGTCCAATATAAGCCAACCGCATCTCATCTCTCGTGTTGAGATCAACCCAACGCGTCAACACGTGCGTAGCCATTCCCCATTTTCTCAGGCCACAGCGGCAGCACCAGCTCGATCTCGCACGCGACCAACGCCGGAGCGCATGGAGGCGGCCGCGACGTCCTACCCGGTGGCGCGGGACCCGCCGCCGCGGCCGGCGCCGCAGACGGCGCAGCTGGGCGGCGGCCCGGCGGCGCCGCAGCGCGGCAGGTGGGCGCGCTGGGCGCTGTGGGCCGTCGTCTCCCTCGTCCTCGCCGCCAGCTTCGCGTGGGGCGTGTACCAGGCGCGGCACCGGCCGCGGAGCCTCGCCTTCGTCATCGTCACCTACTACCTCCTCGCCGTGCTCTACTGCTGCCTCGGGAAGCTGAGCCTCCTGCGCCGCGACGACCCGGCGGCGGCGCCCGAGCGGCGCCGCGTCAGGCTCGCCGTGTGGGTCGTCTCCGTGGCGTTCGCCAACGTCATCGCCGCGCGCGTCGCCGACTCGATGCCCGAGCGGGGACTCCAGATCGCCGTCTGGGTGGTCCTCGCCGCCGGCATCGGCGTGGCCTTCTACTTCTTCTTCATCCGCGAGGGCGCCAGCGAGGTCGCCGGGCAGCGGCAGGAGGCGGAGCTCCACCAGGTGTCCCCGGAGCAACGGGTCTGAGGCGAGCTCCAGTCAACTTTGCCATGGATCATGAATGGAAGAAGTAGTATAGCCATTGCTTCGTTTTTTCTTAATCATGTAAACTTTATTTTTTTTGGGTAAACTGCTGTGTGGCTGTGGCTGTCAGTCGACACTCGGCGCCGTGCTGGGGTTCGCTGACATCACTGACGTCTGGGGTCGCCTCAGCAAATCTGAAAGCCATACTCGGTGGATCAATTGTTTTCTTTTGCTTGAAGTTTGACCGACGACTGTATCTATTCGACCACGTCTTCGAACTGCTGATTTTTCGTTGCATTCTCTGTTATCTCTTCATACGGGCCCGCAACATGATGACATCGAGAAGTAGGAAATATGTAATTCAACCTAAAAACATAATAATGTTTTGATTTTATTTTCCGATGCATGCTTAGCTAAATGTATACACCGCATGCGAATTTGGTTTCAAAAGATGTGGTGTGAGCTTTTTCAAAAAAGAAGATGTGGTGTGAGGTGTGTGGCGTTTGTAGCCGCATCTCACGTTTTCTTTGTGTGCACACTGAGTGTGTGTTTGTTGTGTGGGAGGCGGTGGGGTTGGGCACTTCCGAGTTAGGTTTTCGTCAACAATGTCTCACCGACGTGCGGTTCTACTCCCTCTTTCAATGAAAGTTTGGGAGATCTATAGAGCCATGAACTCTTTACGAGAAAAAGGGGCACCCCGCCCTTTCTAACCAATGCCGAATCAATGACCTAAACAGAAGATTTTTTTTTTGGATTTTTTAAATTTATTTAGATAGATTTTCTTAACATAACTAAAATTATTAACTAAGGGTAAATACAAATAAAGAGGCAATCTCAACCGCATCCCCGACATCACCATCTCCTTCCGCTAGGTTGGTGACGGCAGGCTTCTTACAAGAGGATCCCAGAGACACCGGTGTTGGTCGTTTCATATTCTCCTTTAAAATTGAAAAAAACTGGTGTGAAAAATAAGCACGTGCCCTTTAAAAAAAATCACAACCAACAACACCGCAACGCGAGAAGAGCGTGGGAAAGTTGTGGTTGTGTAGCCATGTAGCTACACCTCTTATCTAGACCATCCATTCTTCCACCAAAATTCGTGTGTACAAACTTCTCTTGTTTTTCCTCCTAAATAAGAAAAATATTTGCACTTGATGGAATGTTGGATGCCCTACATAGAAGGTGTAGCTACATGCATGGGCCTGTATTTGATTAATTGGCGGGTTGAGTGCAAATGTTAAAGCCACAACTCATGTCATGGTCTATATCTCAAGAAGGAATTTGAGCAACACATATCGATCTACGTATATTTATCATTAACGGGGAGGCAATGGTACGGTGCCTGGCGGCATGAGATGGCTGGAGATGCTAGTTCGTATGTAGATGGTGGGTCTTTGCATATCGAATTCCTTCACCCCTAGCAGCTTCTTCTGCTTGAGGTCAACGGCAATCACATGCGAGTTCCTGTCGGTTTCGCTGCTGATATTTGCACGGAGGTACAAGACGACATCTTTGCCGGAGCTGAGAATGGGGCTGCAGACAAAGAGAGACTTGGGCAAGTTGTAGCCCTTGATATCACGAGAATGAAGTTCAAGCTCCTGCTTGAATCGCAAACTACCCAGGGTTTCCAAATCCCCATGAAGCCCCTCCATCTCCATGGTCCATGTGACCACCGTCCAGCCACTAGGGGTTTCTGAGAAAGGGTTGCTGCTGGTGTCGGCGTGGACCTGAAGGTCGACGAGCCTGATGGTGTCGGAGTCTTTGACAAGAGTGAATTGCAGAAAACATCGACATTGAAGGCTAGGGTTGCAGAAACCACACTTCTACAGTTTTGTGCCAAAAATCACTAATTCCAAGGCTATTTTTTTTGCAAAAAACACTAGTCGTCCGGTTTGCTCGTTTTAAGTCCGATTATGACAGATGGGTCCGACTTAACAGGGTGGCGGTGACACGATATAACAGATCACAAATAGACAAAATTGCATGGACCAAACTATAAAAAGGAACTAAGAGGACAAGGTTGGTGCTGTGAAAAAAGAGGACAAGGTCATGCCTCGGCCTCCCGCTGCCCAGCCGGCGAGCTCACTCCACCGCCTGGCCATGGACGCCCAAGTTCGCCGGCGAGCCCGCCGTCCGGCGGACGCCCCACCCCGCTACATCCCTTCTCCTCTCTCTCTCTCTCTCTCTCTCTCTCTCTCCACGAGCTGCTCGCCCCCGCCTGTGTCGCTCACGGCCAACTCCTCGGGTCGCCTCCAGAGCTCCGCCCCCAGCCGCGAGAAACCGCGGCCGGCCACCTCGCTCGCGAGTTCCCCAAGGCCTGTAGTTCGAATTAAGGGCCGGCCTCAACCTCCTCCCCACACGCCGGGTGCTGCTCTGCACGGTCGCGAATACCCACGACGTTGGTGCTGCACCGGAACAGGCGGGATTCGGCCGGGAATCGAGCCGCCGCCGCCCGTTGACCTTCAATGTTGGGGGCTGGCCGCCAGCGAACCCGATAGCCGCCTCGTCCCCGCCAGGCACTGGATCCGGTAGGATCCGCCCCTTCTTGCTCTTTCGATAGGGGCGGCCTCACGCCACCTTCCCCCCGGCTCTCAACGGTAGCTGCCCGGAGAGGGAGTGGCCGCCGGCGTCCACCAGACCCGGTGCGAGGTGAACGTCACGGAGGACCTGATTGCTTTCTTTTTAGGGGTCTTTTTGCAAATCATAAATGTATCAGGGTGTAATTTGCCTTTTCCTTTGCCACGTCACTCTATCCAGTGGGACCCACCTGTCATAATAGTGCTCAAAACGTCCTAAGCCGGTGATTAGTGTTTTTTGCGAAAAATTAGCCTCATAATTAATGATTTTTGGCACAAAATTGTAGAACCGTGGTTTCTGCAACCCTAGCCTTCAATGTCGATGTTTTCTGCAATTCACTCCTTTGACAAAGACAATGCCCCTAAAGTTGCGTGCGATGTCAATGGCAAGGGGGAGGCAATTTAGCGGATGCCTCCGCTGGGGAATGGGGACATAGCGGAACAGGTGAAAGGGGGTGTGGTCGGCTAGCACGTCGGAGGTCGACCCAGCCCACGATGCCACCGCTGGAGCCGCCGATGGCGATGGCCATGTCGCACATATACTCGGAATGAGGCGGCGACCGTGGAATAGCACCTGGTTTGTGGGTCCAAGCCTGGGTCTTGGAGTCATAGATGCACAGGTAGTATGGGCCATTGGCAGAGTCGTGGAAATAGTCTTGGCCAAGCGTTGCGATTCTGTAGGCATCACAGGCATCATCGTCGTTGAAAGATCGAGGATGTCGCCTAGAGGGGGGGGGGGGGGTGAATAGGCGCTTTAAAATAATTACGGTTTAGGCTTGAACAAATGCGGAATAAACCTAACGGTTAATTTGTCAAGCACAAAACCTAAAACAACTAGGCTCACCTATGTGCACCAACAACTTATGCTAAGCAAGATAAGCAACTATGTGATAGCAAGATATATGACAAAGAACAATATGGCTATCACAAAGTAAAGTGCATAAGTAAAGGGGCTCGGGTAAGAGATAACCGAGGCACGCGGAGGCGACGATGTATCCCAAGTTCACACCCTTGCGGATGCTAATCTCCGTTTGGAGGCGGTGTGGAGGCACAATGCTCCCCAAGAAGCCACTAGGGCCACCGTAATCTCCTCACGCTCTCGACAATGCAAGATGCCGTGATTCCACTAAGGGACCCTTGAGGCGGTCACCGAACCCGTACAAATGGCAACCCTTGGGGCGGTCACCGAACCAGTACACTTTGGCAACCCTTGGGGCGGTCACGGAACCGTCAAATTGCTCAGGCGATCTCCACAACCTAATTGGAGACCCGACGCTTGCGGAGCTTTACACCACAATGATTGAGCTCGAACACTACTAACTGTCTAGGGCGCCCAAGCACCCAAGAGGAACAAGCTCAAGGGCACCAAGCACCCAAGAGTAATAAGCTTCTCAACTTGTAACTTCCACGTATCACCGTGGAGAACTCAAACCGATGCACAAATGCAATGGCAAGGGCACACGGAGTGCCTAAGTCCTTCTCTCTCAAATCCCACCAAAGCAACTAATGCTAGGGAGGAAAATGAGAGGAAGAACAAGAAGGAGAACACCAAGAACTCCAAGAACTAGATCCAAGGGTTCCCCTCACATAGAGGAGAAAGTGATTGGTGGAAATGTGGATCTAGATCTCTCTCTCTTTTCCCCCAAAACTAGCAAGAATCCATGGAGGATTGAGAGATAGCAAGCTCGGAGAAGGTCAACAATGGGGGAAGAACACGAGCTCAAAGGGATAAGGTTCAATGGGAAGAAGACCCCTTTTATAGGAGGGGAAAATCCAACCGTTACCCCATTGAACAGCCCAAGACAGAGCGGTACTACCGCTAGGAAGGGCGGTACTACCACTGAGGGCGGTACTACCGCTCCCTACCAAGCGGTACTACTACTGTTGAAGAGAGGGCAGCCATCGGCCCCAGAGCGGTACTACAGCGGGAGTAGAGCGGTACTACCGCTCGAGGCGGTACTACCGCTTCTCTGCCGCTCTTAGTGCCGCAAAACCCGACACGAGAAAACACGTTCGAGAATCGAGGCGAGTAGCCAGACGCCTGCAGGTACTCGGCCTAAACTCCCAAGCGGTACTACTGTTCGGAGAGCGGTACTACCGCTTGAGCAGACTCTACGCTCCAAGAGCGGTACTACCACTGAGGAGCTTCGCGGTACTACGGCTGAGGTCACGCAGTACACGCGGCACCAAACTTAAGACAAAGAATACTCCAGGAAAACCAGAACTGCCGTAACTTCTTCATATGAGCTCCGAATTGAGCAAACTCAAGCTTGTTTGAAACAAGACGACGAGTAGCATCAAAACAGCGACAGGGGAGGTATGCTTAGCAAACAAAGGAGTGAAACCTCCAAACGAGAAGAACCGGCATACCCTCCAACATCGAAAACATCATAGAAGATGCATGAGAACTCCGTTTTCGATGAACTCGAGCTTGTCATAAAAATGACCATAAGCTCCAAATCTCACAAGGAGAAGAACCAAACAAGAATCCAAAAAGATGATGCAAGGATGCAATGGTTTGAGCTCTCGACGAGCGATACGATCAAGCTACTCACTTGAGAGCCCCCTTGATAATACGGCTATCGATCCTATAACCCGGTCTTCCACAACTACCATGAGACCGGTAAAATAGAAAACCTATCAAGGGCAAACCTTTGCCTTGCACATGATCCACTTGAGCTAGATGATGGCGATCTTGACTCCTCAAGTTGGACCACCTTTCTTGATTGTGTTGGCTCGAAGAAGACAAGTTGATTGCTCCCCATACTCCACTATGGGTGAGCCACTCTTCCCACATCTTCACAAGTCCATTGTCACCAAATGGACGGCAAGCTTCAAGCACTTGATCTCTTCGTGATGCATCACTTGAACTTGCACACCGCAACCTAACCCCACAAAGAACTCTCACGAAGATCATGGGTTAGCACACAAAGCGTAATGGACAATGCTTACCATACCATGGGATCACTTGATCCCTCTCGGTACATCTTCTACGCTTTGTGAGTTGATCAACTTGATTCACTCTTGACTTAGTCTTGATCAACCTTGAATCTTTCTAACTCTCTTCATTTGGATGATGTCTTGAAGGTGGACATGAATGATCACACAATCTTATTCTTCAAGACATGCTTGCAATAAGCTCAACACTCACATGACCAATCTTTGGATAATTCCTTGAAAAGCACCTTGGTCGACACAAAACTCTCCTTGAAACCAACACATGTACTCCAAGAAAAGCCTATGGACAAAACCTTCAAATAAACTCAAGGCAACCATTAGTCCATAGAGAATGTCATCAATTACCAAAACCACACATGGGGGCACCGCATGTCCTTTCAGTCGTCCTTGGGGAGGGCCTGAGAAGGGCGCCCGTTGACGGAGATGTCGCCGCGGTAAGGCACGACAGCAATCGAATCGGCATCGAAGCAGTCAGCTCCCCCAGTTAACATCTCGGGGGATGGTTGCCGGAGCCGGGTGAGCTCCCGTACCCCCGCCTGGTAGACGAAGTATTCGTAGTAGTCACTGATGGGGCAGGTGCTGAAGGAGGAGGAGGGATGGGAGCGCCTGTTGCGGAGGGTGACGAGGGCAAGGTTACCCTGAGCGGCCAGCATGGACGGCTCACGGGAGAACAAGCGGGCCTGATCTTCTTGGCCGTGGTCGTCGGGGCAGCGGGCGTGGCAGCAGAAATAGGAAAATAGCTCCTATGCGACGTCGTTGGTGTGAATTGTCTCTCATGCGACGTTGTTGGTTGTAATAGCTCTCATGCGACATCTGCGTTGGAAAAAATAGCTCCCATGCGACACTGCTGCCTAATCCAAAGACACATGTTTAAAACTCGAATCGGTGGCGGGACCCCTGACATGGGACCCACTAACTTATCCAACTCAGCATTGGTCGGTGGCGGGACCTGACATGGGACCCACTAACTTATCCAGTCGACATTGGTACAAGAGGACACCGAGCCGTGCCCCAAGCTGCAAGAAGACCGAGCCCATCCTCCCCATCCCTCTCCCCGACCGTTGTTGTTCTTCTTCTCCGTGACGACGCGCAACAACGCCGTTCCGGGCGCGACCTAGCAATGTCGAGCTCGCTTGACCTCCGCCGCTCATGGCGGCGCTATGGTGCGAGTGCCCATGACAAGGTGCCCTACATGCCCATGTATCGCACCCCCAGGCGGCTAGTCACACCGGACCAAACAAGAATGGCAACCTTGGCGGGAATTCGTGAAATCGAGAGCAAACCAGAGCGAGGAAAGGTGAGATTTTACTTCTCAATATGCCAATTTTGTTTTGTCTCCCAATTTCATATTTGCCCATTTTCATCGGATTTGGGATTTAGGGTTCATCTTTCCGATTTCAGAAATTGAAGCAATGCACCCATTTTGAGTGGCTCGATGAGTACATAGAGCGGATTCAAGCTGGAGGGTGCATCGGGGAGCTCGATTTACCGTTGAGGCGGAGAAGTTGGGCAAGTTTGGATCGGTAGCGTTTGGATCTGGGGCCCTGGATGTGGCAATTGCATTGGGGCGCCCATTCCATTGGTGCTCTTGTGGGGATCAGGAGTGAAGGCAGAGTGAAGAAGTGAACAAGCGGATGAAGAAACTCATCGAATTGCGAAGTAGGGCAATTTGATGGGGCTGATGGCCGGACTTTTTTATGTTTGTGTAATTGCTCTCGCATTTGTTTATGTGGTGATAATTAGTCGTAAGTGAATAGATTGGGCATCATTTGTAATCGTAATGATATGTACATTTGAATAAAAGTGTTCTTGTTGTCTGAATTGGCATGTCTTCTCCACTCTGTTTTGTTTTTCAGTTCTTCAGTTCGTCATCAGTTTCAGTTTCAGTGGTAGAGGGAGAAAAGGAAAAAAAAGGTTCGTCCACAGTTGCTCGAAAAGGCCAGGCCCATATAGAAGTTTGGCAGGGCCGAATAGAACATATCCAGGCCCATTGATAAAAGAAGTGTAGCTAGTGAAAAAAGTGCACACGGTCATTGGCGTCCATATATCTTTTCGGCTTTAGGTTATTTCACAAATTTTAAGTTTCCTGCCTTCACCTTTTTTTAGATAACTCATCTGATAATTATTTGAGCTATTTTATGCATAAGCTATCGTGTCCGATGGTAGGGTCCCGTGTTGTTTCAGCTAAAACAAAAGGTTGGTTCTAGTTAGTAGTCTAACTTGCAGTCTTTGTGAACCAAAAAAGTTGCAATTGTTTGGTTCTAGTTTATTTCAACCAAGCACCATTTTTAATTTTTTTTTGATTTGTGCTATGGTGTTTTCAAAGTTTTTACTCGTGTGTTTCAACCGAAAAAGGTAGTGCCCCTCTAAAAAAAAGAAGACATCTAGTGTGCCCCTAGTAGCATCTCCTTACAACATAGAGGGGCATCCCCTTACAACATATAGTGCATAAAACATAAAAGGAAGATAATTAACTAGACACGTGCTAACAACAACTTATATGATTGGATCATGTTTTAGTGCATTTTTTAGTTCACATGGCCACATAAATAAAATGCAATGGAAAAACTTTGAAAACACCATAGCACAAATCAAGAAAAAAATTAATAGATAGCACGATAGCCCGAAAAAACATTAAAAGATAGCACGATAGAGGGGCATCGGGTACCCTAGTAGCATAGATAGATAGAACATATAGAGGGGCATCCCCTTACAACATATAGTTCATAAAACATGAAAGGAAAATAATTAAAACTAGATAGATAGAAGACATGGGCACACACGCCCGAACCAACACAAACACAAGCTAGATAGATAGAAAGACTCGCAGTCGAACAACTCCTTGGCCCCTCCTCCTTAGCCGGCGCCCCTCACTCCTTGTTCTCTGGCATCTGGTAGGGGAGGGTGTGCATGCCGTTGGGGTGATGGAAGATGTGGTGGAAGTTGGTGAAGATGTTGTAGGTCGTGAACGCGATAAACTCGCATCCACGCCAGAACACCTCGCCGAGGAGGTGGTGAGCGTCATAGGGGTTGGTGAAGGTGACGTAGAGGCCGATGATGAGGCTGTTGGCGTTGCCATCGTACTGCTCGTGGAGGTGGAACATGGGTGGAGTGCCCGGAGGGAGGTGGCGGTAGCCGGCTTGGAGGAAGAAGCGAGCCAACTCTCTAGGGCCCCTCCACCTTGAGATGGCCCACACCCTCAGGCTATTCTCGACAATGACTCCGGCCGGGTACTCCCTCTCCGGCACGGTGCGAGGGCGATGGTAGGTAGGGCCGTTGAACTGCAGGGTGGCTCGAGTGGTGGATTTGGCTCGAAAAGAAGAAGCGGAGGAGGCTTGAGAGATGAGTGTGAGAGGGATGAGGAAATGGTGCCCTTTTATAGCCGCGTTGCAGCCGTGGTCAATGTGTACACGGTGCCTTCTCAATCGTTTTCTCTTCTCCGTTCGTACTGGCATAAGTAATTGCGGGCATTAATTCAAAAATGGCGGGCAGAGCATCCAAAGAGGCACGGGCGGCACAGGCGAGATGCATCGTTTCGTGCACTTGCATCGGCGGTGACGCCGCGTCGGAAATAGGCCCGTTCATCCGCGCGTGACACTGAAAAAGGAGCTGCACCACCGACGCGTCCGTCCCGTGTCTCAGGTTCAAACATGCATTTGTTAAAATAGCTTGGATGCGACGTACCTATACGCTGCGCCCCTGCCGTGCTTTACTGTGTCGATGCGTGCATGCAAGCCCGCATGCAAATGGCTAGGTTGTGTCACAGCGTTCACGAGCACAGAGTAGCTAGGCTGCGACGTTGCATGGCATGCATGGGACATGGATGGCCCACATGTTATTGACCCTCTCGCCTGCAGCCCATCCCCCCCTCTCGACGGCCGTGCGCACGCACGCCAGGCTCTGCCGGGCCCGATCCGCTCGGCCCAACGGTCACTGAGATGCTCCCCTGCTCAACGTTATCTGTTCGTCAAAGAGAAAAAACGGTGGCCAATCAGATTGGAGAATCAGGGCTCCCACGGACCGCCCCCGCGGAATCCTTCTAGAAGGCCTATCCGACGGCCGTAGTTTGGCGTTAGGGTTAGATCAACGGTGGACGTTTGGCGCTAGGGTTACATGGGTTTTGGAGGCAGTCAACGGGGTTTTGAAAGGTTTGACCGAACATTCAAATGTGTATAACTAATTCAAAAAAAATCTAAAAAATGAAAAACCTGCGCATATAGTCTTTTTATGTTACATAGTTACGATATAAAATGATAAACTTGATCTAATGATCTTTGCATGAAAAACCTTCACAAATTGGACTATCTCGACTGAGGTTGCATAGAGTTCAAAGGAGTGAGAAGAGGGTTTGAGGTTTTGAAAATGCAAAAAGTTCAAAAACCTCACCTTAGCTTCATTTTGGAGTGACTAAGGAGGATCTGAAGTTATTTTTGCATTTTAAATTTTTAAACTTGTTTTATTGCTGACTTTGTATTAAAGGGTGTTTTTTCAAAAATAAATTAAATAATATGAATACTTATTCAAAAAAAGGTGAGACTTCGTATTGATCTTATATAGGTATAATATAAGCTAAGAAAATCTTTATGGGTGATTTTGAGAAGGTCGAAAAAAACTTGCTTAGAAATGGGGCCGTTTTCCCTTACTTTGGAGCCTGTTTGGACAACATTTTCAGTGACTATGAGTTGGACTTCACAAAAAGGGTTGGATTTATGAACTAAAGTGCATAGTAGTACATAAAACAATACAACATCACAGAACAAACAAATGAACTCCAAAAATATTGGAGATAGGTTCAAATTTGAATGTCGGTTCAAATTTGAATTTTATTTCAAGTCAAATCAACATCATAGCACATAAGTTTTCACATGAAAGAACATAAGTTTTCACATGAAAGAACATAAGTTTTCACATCAAATGACAACAAACTTAAGTTTTCACATCAAATGTGAATGATTTTGACTCTATTTCTTTTGCTTCTTTCTACCACTCGATTTCTTCTCCTTTTTTTCCACCGTTTGGTTCCACGGTGCATAGTTTGTTGATGCTGATGCTCTTGCTTTTTGGCCCCTTGGTTTTCTTGCCAACTCCACTAGGCCCCCTCAACTTTTGCACGACCATGTCCCACTTCTTGGTTTGCACTTCTGCAGATTGA
The DNA here is from genome assembly GCA_021605205.1 of Aegilops longissima. Lineage (NCBI taxonomy): Eukaryota > Viridiplantae > Streptophyta > Magnoliopsida > Poales > Poaceae > Aegilops > Aegilops longissima. The sequence continues at coordinate 100,947,376 of CM038678.1, read as the reverse complement.
GTAGATGGCACACATTGTTCAACTACTTCAGTTTGCAACTCAACACTTGGCAGCACAACATCCAAACATGGCAACACATTGTCAAAGCAGATTAGCATGGCAGCACAACAGTTGCTTCATCTGCAACAGTTTCAGATTAACCTAAGCGCTGCAAAACAGATTCAATATGCATCACATCGTCCAAAGCAGAAACACTTAGCTCATGTTCAGCGATAAAAGTTTCAGTTTGCTCCATATCTTTGTCACCAAACATTATCGCTTAGCGCTCTTCCTTCTAAAGCCATTGAGTCTTGCTTTTTCATCGGCCAGCATTGTTCAACAACAAGAGGTGGGGCTTTTTCTGCATGCTTCCTCCTAAAAATAAAGCATTTGACTTGGTTAGACACTAGAACAAGTAGCAAAATCAAAACTTGCAAAAGCAGTAACATAAACATACTTTGGCCTCGAGGAGTGTAGATGCATTTGGATGAACCAATTACGTGCCCAAGTACCTCACACAACTTGCACCTATTTTTGTTACCTTTTTGAGCCCTTTTGGGCTTACCATTCTTTTCCTTTTCCTTTTTCCCCTTCTTACTACAACCACCTTTCTCAAACCAAACTTTGAATCTTCACTGTTTTGGCCTCCCAGCCTTTCTTCTAGTGACAGGGGACACAAGGTAAATTCTATTTCCACCTCAAGGCCTTTGAGATTGGTCGATCGGTGCAGGAATTGGAGTTGCATATGCAGCTTTGAATTTTTGTACTGAATAATACTCATGCAAATATGGGTGCATATTTAACCTGGGTTTAGATGCCAAAAAAAGTATGGAATGCTCACATGGTTTTCCAGTGTGTTGCCACTCTTGGCAAGTTGTAACGCCCAGATAATTAGGCTACAGTAAAACTCTACTAATGATGCCATGTCATCTTTGATTACTGTTGCTAAACTTTCCTTAGTTCAAACCGATCCAAAAATCAATTCAAAAAAAATGGCAGACAACAAAAGTTTTAAAAGTTGAAACAAAAATGTTGGGTCAGTACCAAAAATGGCATAGGTAATTTTGGTGTAGAAGACACAATTTTACAAAATACCTAAATGCCCTAAATTAAATAAAACAGAAAGAAAAAATAAATAAATAAAAGAAAATGAAAAACAGAAATAGAAAAGAAAAAAAAGGAGAAACTCCCCCCTGGACCAGGCGGCACAGCTCGCAGCCAGGCCGGCCCACCTGGCCCATCGGCCGACCCGCCCCCGCTCCCCTGCCTTGTCCCCTTCCCCGTTCCCCCGACCAGGGTCGGAATAGGGCGCGTCGCCACCGGACCCCCTCGCCGGCGTCGAGGAGAGGATAAGGCCGCCACGCCTTCGCCTCCTCGATCCCTCCTCCCACTCGCCCCCACTCTCGCCCTCGGTTCCTGCACCTCTCCCTCCTCCCTCAGACCCACCTCGCCACTCCCCTCGTTCCCCACCGCAACCGAGCGCCGCCATGGCCTCGCCATCGTAGAACTCGCGGCCGCCGCGACCTCCAAGCCTCTCCGACGTGTCCGCTCGCTCCGCCTCCCTCGACTATGCCTCCCCGTCAAGACGCAGGACGCCGGACGCCCACGAACGCTGCCCCGGCCTCGTCTTCTTCCTCGGATCCCCGACGCGTCTCCGACGAGCGCCGTCGACTCTGCTGCTACTAAACCACCACGGGCCATCTTGCGTGCCGCACGGTGAGCTTCTCCTTCCCCTGCTGCTCCTCGTTGGCCCCCTAGCGCTCTGTAGCCAGCTGCCACCATGCACTACACCGCCGCGGCCACAGACGCCGTTGAGCTCGTTCGGGCCCAGCATCGAGCTCCTGCGAGCCCTACGCGCCCGCGCACAAGCCTCCCCGTGCCTCCTAGCGTGTTTCCCGTCGGGGACCTGAGTGCGCCGCCGCCTGCGCGCGTCGCCGGCGCCCTTCCGGTGACCAAATGGTCACGGGGCCGAGCCCTTTGTGCTCAGCGCGTCGCGCAGCTCCTCCCTAATCTTCCCGTTAGTCCCGAAGTGCGCTTCGTCGCCGTCTTCGTCTCATGCCCGAACCACCTCACCGCCGTCGAGCTCAGTGGCGCTCGACTCGCCCCACAGCCTCATAACCACCACCATTCGCTCATTGCCGTCTTGCCGTTCGAATCGACCGGTCCCGCCCATTTTGGTGGGCCTCTGACGAAACCCGCCTTCGCCCAAGCGCGCCGCCTTGCAACGAACTTCGCCGGCGTCTAAACACCGGCCGGTGACGTGGCATGCGTGGGGTCCACCACAGGTCCTTGCCGGTGGGTCGAGGGCCAGTGACCATTGACGGTCAACGCCGACGTGGCATATACATCTCACGGCCCTGGGCCCCACCGCCCTTTTAAATAACTAAAACGATTTCGTAAATAAAAATAATTAAATTAGTCTAAGCACTCGCTGATAGGATGGGCCCACGCCCTTAATTAACCCAATTAATTAGTCTAAACCCCCCTGTTAGTACCCTGTCAATGACATGTGGGTCCCACTGGACCCACCTGTCTGGTTTGACTGGTCAGCCGACCTGTTGACCAGCTGACGTCAGCATTGCATCATCTTGATGTCATAATTCCTTTTGTTAAATAAGTAAATTCCAATAAATGATTTAAATCTTTAGAAAATCATATCTTTTAATCCGTAACTCGGATGAAAATACTTTCTACATGAAAGTTGCTCAGAACGACGAGACAAATCTGGATACGCAGCCCGTTCGTCCACCACACACCCCTAGCATACCGAACACACAACTTTCCCCTCGGTTTCTCTGCCGAGAACGCGAACCCCGGGATACTTTCCGGATGTTTCCCCCTTCGCCGGTATCACCTACTACCGCGTTAGGGCACGCCTAGCAACACGCCTTGTCATGTCATGCATCGTCATGCATTTGTTTGCATTGTATTTATTGTTTCTTCCCCTCTTCTCTCGCTAGACACCGAGAGAGGCCTTGTTGCTACCCGGTTCGACTATGGAGTTGGCGACCCCTCCTACTTGCGAGCAACCAGGCAAGCCCCCTTGATCACGAGATATCGCCTACTCTCCTCTATCTTGCTTGCATTAGAGTAGTGTAGCATATTCTCGCTTTCCGTTATTCCTATCCCGATGCATAGCTTTGTCTTTGCTATACATTGATACCTTTACGTGCAATCCTACTTGCCTAGTATAGGATGCTAGTATTTCCATATGTGGCCCTACATTCTTGTCCATCTGCTGTGTTATACTATCGGGCCGTGATCACTCGGGAGGTGATCACGGGTATATACTTTATACTTATACATGATACATGTGGTGATTAAAGACGGGTCGACTCGTAGGAGTACCCGCGAGTGGATCTTTGTGGCGGAGCGATAGGGCAGGTTGAGATCACCTAGGAGAGAGGTGGGCATGGCCCTGTTCGGCGATCGCGGATACTTAACACGCTTAACGAGATCTTGGTATTTGATCGAGTCGCTCTTGGCCTATACGCACTAACCAACTCACGAGGAGCGATTATGGGCACTCGGCGTCGTGGTATCGGCCAAGCCTTCGTGACGTCGTCGATCGAGCGGCGTCGCGCCGGTTTGGAACGTAAGCCTGCTCTTGTATTAAGGGGCTAGTTACGCTTCCGGCCGCCACGCAACATGCAGGTGTGCTAAGGCGATGGGCCCGCACCCACAATGCGCTTAGGTTTAGACCGGCGTCTTGACCTCTCTGTTGGCCTAGGTGGGGCTGCGGCGTGTTGATCTTCAGCGGCGGGCATGACCCGAAAAGTGTGTCCGGCCAAATGGGATCGGCGTGTTGGGTTATGTGGTGCACCCTGCAGGAAGTTAATCTATTGAATAGCCGTGATCTTGGTAACAAGGCGACTTGGAGTTGTACCTTGACCTTATGACAACTAGAACCGGATACTTAATAAAACACACCCTTCCAAGTGCGAACAACCCGGTGATCGCTCTCTAACAGGCGACGAGGAGGGATCGCCGGGTAGGATTATGCTATGCGATGCTACTTGGAGGACTTGATCTACTCTCTTCTACATCTTTGCAAGGCGAAGGCTGCGAGCGTAGTCTTTGACGGATTAGCTATCCCCTCTTATTACGGCATTCTGCAGATTCGGTCCACCGATATGGCCCTTTACACATATACCCATGCATATGTAGTGTAGCTCCTTGCTTGCAGTACTTTGGATGAGTACTCACGGTTGCTTTTCTCCCTCTTTTCCCCTTCCCTTCTACCTGGTTGCGCAACCAGATGCCGAACCAGGAGGCGACGCCACCGTCGATGATGACTCCTACTACACGGAGGTGCCTACTACTACGTGCAGCCCCCGCGGCGACCGGGAGTAGTTAGGAGGATCCCAGGCAGGAGGCTGTGCCTCTTGCGATCTGTATCCCGGTTTGTGCTAGCCTTCTTAAGGCAAACTTGTTTAACTTATATCTGTACTCAGATATTGTTGCTTCCGCTGACTCGTCTATGATCGAGCACTTGTATTCGAGCCCTCGAGGGCCCTGGCTTGTATTATGATGCTTGTATGACTTATTTATGTTTTAGAGCTGTGTTGTGATATCTTCTGTGAGTCCCTGATCTTGATCGTACACATTTGCGTGCATGATTAGTGTACGATTGAATCGGGGGCGTCACACAAGTGCACTCATGCAACTCAGTATTTACCACATGCCTCTTGCCACTCTTTGTATCTCTAACTTCAGCACCCCACAAGGAAGATTTCTCAACAGATAGATGTGAAAGATTTCTACTCCTGTTGACCACCTGTTGTACCACAGCTGGAAGCTTGTCCCCTTTCAAAATATTAGCAATTTTTCCTCTCAACTCCCACAATCGCATGACCATGATCCTTATTTGGTCCACCATGTCATGCACAGGCAAGTCTTTCAAATCCTTCACTTTGTTGTTAAAACTTTTTGCCAAGTTGTTATTGATATGATCACATTTTATGGCAGTATTAAAACCTGATCTATACCACAATAGAGAATGGTGGGTGTTCAACCATGAATCAAATTCATTATCACTACATGATGCCAATATCTTACCAAGGTGATAGGAATGTGTGCATGCAGTGTAGGATCTTGTCTTTGGCCACCTGCGCCCAAATTCATCTCCTCTGAATTTTTTATCAGATTCATCCACATATGTCCAAAGCACTCCCTCTGCTCATCATGGGGAAAACATTTTTACTGCATTTTCCAACCCTTTACATGCATCTGTGTGGATGGCCAAAGGAGAAAGCGGCCCTATGCATCTTTTCGGTTGCATCATGAACCATATCCATGATGCCTCTGTCTCGATTCAAACATTCCTATTGCAATTGGGAACATCCAGTTGTGTCCATCTAGAGCATTGCATGCAACCAACTGACCATTCCACTTTCCAGTCAAAAAAGATGAGTCTATGCTCAAATATGGATGACAACCTGCTTTGAATCCATCTATGCAAGGCTTCAAACACATAAAAAACTTGCTGAATAAAACCTTGCCATCCTCTGTTACCTCTGTATCTATCTCCACCACACTCCCAGGTGACCTCCTCTCCACCTCTGCTTTAAAACTATACAACATCCTAAATGTATTTGCCCAATCACCATACAATCATTTCATGGCCCTTTGTTTTGCTTTCCACACTGTGGTATATTGCAGCTGGATGGGGTACAGCTTCTCCAAGTCAACTTTAAGCCTCTTTGCAGTAGTGTTTGGAGTCTGGGCTAAAATAGGAGTAATCTTCTCTGTAACCCAAAGCTGTGATGTTATCTTTGAAACTCTCGTGAAGTGGTCATACATGTATTTGGTGTGGTATTTGATTTACCCTTCTTGTACTTCCATCAGGTTGTAGCTTTGCGAGACAAGTACCATTTGCAAGGATTGCCACCACCATCATAACCTTTGCACCGAGCATAAAATTTCTTTCGATCAGTCCACATAGTCTTGACATCAAACTCTTTTTCCTTTGCATAGGTCTGAAAGACATCCTAAACTCCTTCATGCTTGGCCACAACTTTCCCACCTCAATAACTGGGTTCTCTTTGTCATACAAACAAACCAGCTCATTATCATCTGCATCATCCACATCATCTGACCTCTCTCATCAGCTGTTCTTCATCCTCATTTGCATTTCTAGGGCTGTGTTACCATCGCAGGCAAAGAACTCATCCTTCTCCTTATCTTTGTCATCAACTTGAATGCCAAACATTTCGGCCATATCAATGTCGGATATTGGTGTAATGACCAAATCTTTTTTTCATTCAACTCTACTACATTCCAGTCAACAACAATCTTCCTAGCACCATGGGTTCCCTCCTCTCCATCTGCATCAATCCCTGTATCTTCAGCTACTACAGTCGATTCAGTCAACAATGCCAACATCTTCTTTTGTGAAACCCATTCATCATCTTCCACCTCTGCAGCCATCTTTGATGGCAGATAACCAACTCTAGAATGAGTTTGCAGATCAATTAGCTCTGCATAAAATGTTACTTGTTTGCTTGCCCACCCTTCTTGCTGATCAATTTCAGCAACCATGGATTCTCCATCTTCAATTCTCACATATTCACCATTATAGTTATCGAAACGTTGCAGAGGTACCTCTTGTTCTGGACCCCAAACAATACTCTCCCCAATTCTCTCCACCAATTTGCCCACGGCCTTCTCCTTCATGCTCTTCAATTCCTGGGGATCAACATCTATCAATGTCTTGGACACTGCCATCACTGAGCTTGGCTTTACAGGGAAAAAATTCCACTATAATTGCGAATGTGGTGGCAGAACCTGAACCTCCCCTGTTTTGTCAATGGCAGGCAGCGGCGACAGTGTAAACGACAGTCACTACCAAATCGAGTTCGATTCTAAATCGCCAAGAAAAGAGGGTGGCATTACCGATTTGAAGCACTGTCTCCTCGCTCCATCTCATCCAGCCCTCGCTCCATCTCCTATCCAATCGAGATTCTAAAACGCCAAGAAACAGGGGCAGCATAAGGCCACAGATTTGTCCAAAATTCAGTGGAATGGGAGTAGTGTTTGGAAAATACTCACTCGCAATAGCCGCTGCAGAGAAAGGCGCTCCACCACCGGGCCGCGGAGAAGAAACAGCCCCCGGATCCAATAGAGTCCGATTCTAAATCGCCAAGAAACAGAGGGGCAGCATGAGACCACAGATCCCCCAAAATTCTGGGGAATGGGACTAGGGTTTCGGGCTCACCTCGCAATAGCTCGCCACGCCGAGAAATCGCTCCACCACCATGAGAAGAGAGAATCCCCCTAAAAAACTAAGACCAGGTTTTCTCTTGTTTTAATCAATTTTGGTCTGCTTTATTTTTTATTCTCACATTTTCAACAGGTTTTCTCTATGTTTTTTTACATGGGCATTTGTTAAATTCATATTTTTTTAAATTCGTGCATATTTTCTGAATTCGTGAACATATTTAAAGTTCATAATTTTTTTAAAATTACATATATAATTTTGAATTCACAACAATCTGTAGATTTAATAATATTTTATAAATATGAACATTTTTACTGGTTTTTGAGCCATATCTATGGGCTTTCGAACGCTGAGTTGCACCATCAAAATATCAAACATGGGGTAATGAGCGAGCTAGTCGAGCGAAGGGAGTGAGAGGGCTATTGGGTGCAGCCCGGGTGGGAGTGACAGTTGCACGGTAGACGGGTGGATTAGGAACACTTGCATTGTACTTAACATAACTAAAACATGTAAATTCATCACGTGCACTAGCACCAGAATCTCATGAGCGAGAAATAGTGGTTATAACACTACGGACTCATGACCTATGCCTCTGACCACGGGGCGTCGGCATAAACCCCTAAGCCGTCGGCATAGATCTATGCCGACGGCAGCCGTCGGCATAGCCCCCGTCGATCTAGATCACGTCAACGTACTCTCGTCGGGACCGTCGGCATAGGGGGTATGCCAGCGGCCCCGGGCAACCGTCGACATAGTTTAGCCGTCGGCGTAGTTTTCCGTCGGCGGCAATGGACGGCGCCGTCAAAACTGCTGGCGTCTCGGGGGGGACACGTGGCAGCGATATGCCTCACGGCAAAGCCGTCGGCATAGGTTAAATCTATGCCGGCGGCTTTGCGTGAGCATATCTTTACCCGTGTTGCCCCTGGTTTGACTTTGGCGACAGGCTATGCCTCACGGCAAAGCCGTCGGCATAGATACGCTTCCAGAGCCACCGGGAGGCGACACGTGGCGAGGGCTATGCCTACGGCAAAGCCGTCGGCATAGATTTACATCTATGCCGACGGCTTTGCCGTAGGCATAGTTTTTTTTATTTTCCCTGTTTTCTCTTTTCCAATTCATTTGACAACATTTCAAAACAGAATAATATGAAATATGACAGTTCATCAACATAATTTAAACATAGTCAAGTTCATCATCTAAAGATCATCACCGGCGAAAGTCCACGAACATACGAGTAGTGCAAGACATGAAACATCATAAAAGTTGAAACATGAAAGACATGGCACAATGGCCGCATACACGGAATCATCATCGACATCAAGCACCACCGTGTCCACCTCCGCCAAAACCACCACCACCACCGAGTCCACCTCCGCCAAAACCACCACCTCCGCCAAGTCCACCTCCGCCAAAACCACCACCACCACCAAGTCCACCTCCGCCAAAACCGCCACCGCCAAGTCCACCTCCGCCAAAACCGCCACCGCGACCACCATCACTCTGCCAGATCGGAGTGACTGGGGTCGACGGAGCAGGAGTCGAGCCACCGGTCCCCTATGTTTGAAAGAGGATTCTAACGGTAAATATGACATGATAATGTTGAATGAACGAGAAATAGTTTGTCATTAGTTAGGCAAATTTACTAACCGGAGTATCACCACCTAGTGCCAGCCATTCCTCGAGCGTGGGAATGTGTGGGGCGTCTCCCGCAGGTGGTGGTGGGGGTCCAACTTGTGGTGGCTCCGTGCGGTTAGTCCAAGACGCCAACATAGCCTGGATGTTAGTTAAACAAGTCCACTTAGAAACAAGCCGTGATCAACAAAGTCAGAAGCAATGAAAGTGCAAATTTGAGCTTGGTTTAAGAGGGCAAAACTATCCGCCATCACTTGACGGCTGTAATCATCGTTTGCCTTCACTCGTTGCAAGTACTCCCTCACCTAAATATGCCTATGCTCGAGAAAGTCCTGATATGCCTACAAAATTGAGGTTGTTTCTAAGTGGGCAGTGATGAAAATAAACTAAGAAAGATAGAGACAAAGAAGATAAGGGAAGTACTTACAAAGACGTTGGCGGACTAAGGGAGGCTGCGAACGCCCGCACTCTCTAACGGGCTCGGGTTGGTAGCTCGAAGCCGTGTGTGTAAATCGACGGAGTGATCAAGCCATCGAAACACGGATACTGGCCATGGGACTTACCCTGGATGGCCACCACCGCCGTGTCGTCGATCTGAGACTGGGCGACCTCAGGAACGGGAACATCCGGATGCAACTTCTGATAGTTCTGAGTGTAAGACTCCAGGTGTTTCTCGGTGTTGCCGTAGTACTGGCTCTCGCCCTCCTTGCGATCACTCCGCTAGCGGGCCAGCTTTATATTTAACATGCTACATGTTAGTTGATATAATAATACATAAAAAAGCATAAAATAATATGTACGAAAAAAAATCTAACTATGCCGACGGCATAGCCGTCGGCATAGATCCGACCAGGTTTAGCCGGTGAGGCGGCGTGCGCGGATCATCGGCGTGGCGAGATATGCCGACGGCGGCCGTCGGCATATCCTCCGCATGGTGCGGCTGGATCGGTGGCGTGGCCTACGGACCTATGCCGACGGCCCCGTCTCGGCCGTCGGCATAGCTCTAACGACGTTAGTCGGGGTGCGGGCCCAGGGTATGCCGACGGCCTTTGTAAGCCGACGGCAGCTGTCGGCGTACATTCTGCTAGGCCGATGGCTATTCTATGCCGACGGGCGCCGTCGGCTTAGCTCTGCGTAACCCGACGGCTGTTGTACGCCGACGGCTAGATCCAGGCTGTCGGCATATGTCCGTAGAAGCCGACGGGGGCCGTCGGCATTGTTTTGGCCGTCGGGGTAGCGCCCTGTTCCGGTAGTGCAATATACTAAAATAAGCAAGTTGGTATAGTTAAATACATAAAGTTGCAACACATCACTAGAGCTCAGTTTACATGATTTTTTTAATACTTAGGCCTCGTTCGGAAGTTCTCTCGCTTCCAAAACTCGCTGGCTCCCGCTTCTCATCCGGCCAGCCAGCTTCTGTGAGGAGCAGGAAGCGTTCGGCTCACTGCTGCAGCTCCCAGCCTGTTCGGCCACGCTGGAGGTGGCTGCTCACCTTGAGCTGGGGGAAGGGCTTTCTCCGGCGTGGATCTTGTGGCATGCCCGTTCAGGAGCTCTAGTTCATGCAGCTGCCGGTGGCGATCAATGGAGGGAGTGGTGGCAGATGGCGGAGAGGGACGCAGACCTGCGGGAGTGGTGGCTGATGGGGAGTGGCGGCTGCTGCAAACGGCGGTGGACAGGGATCTGCGAGACGAGGCATAGATCCAAGGGGTCTGCGGCGGCGGACGATGGCGGGGTGTCCGGCCGGCGATGGGGCGGCGGCTAGGGTTGCAAGAGCAGAGCAGGTGGGCGTTCGTTTCTGTACGGGCTGCTAGTCGGGCCACCAGGCTAGGCTTTGATCGAGGAAAACGATTCGACTCAGTGGTACTTCAGGGTGGCATTGCTAGCGTAATTTTGATGAACTCCAGCTTCTGATTTTTGTGAAGCTGAGCCAGCGCAGCTCCTCATCTTCGCGATATTTGCACTGCCTAGAACTCGTCTCCGCGGAGCCATCTTCTCGGAGCGGAGTCGTTCGGCCGACTTCTCGGAGCGATTTTTGGAAGCCAGCTCCTGGAGAGCTTCCGAACGGAGCCTTACACAAGCATTTGGTTTCGAACAATCCTGCCTTTAGACCAAACAAACTGAAAAGTGATGGCAAAAACAATAAAAAAACTACTAGAAATATATCTTTAATACACACAATGATTTATGAAGAGACATCACATGCAAGAAAAATGTACAAAATCTTTACAGAAGTAATCATACTCACCAAACTTTCATCAAACATAGCGAGATAACAACGAATCATCGACATTCTCATTCAAGAAATCCCCTTCAGTACCGACTAAATTATCAGTGTCTACAATCATCCTTCTGCATAAAAACAAAAAAAAAATATTAAAAACAAATAGAGCAACTAACTAATTAGGAAAAATTGTTTGGGTAACTACTGGCGTAGGCAGAATGTTTTCTTAATTATTTTTTACCAGAAGAGTTAGGCGGCACTCGGTTTATATGGGCCACCATCACAGAGCCATTAAGCCAGGCGAGCACTACCACGTGGCATGGTTATTCGCCGTGTGTGTCGTAAAGTCGAGTGTTGTTGCCACAATATGCCGAGTTTTTTATAAGCTGGGTGTACTTCGGGCGTTTGTCGGCATACGGCGTAATAAGCCGAGGGCTCTTTCGCCGCGGTGTGTCTTGGTGCTAATACTCGGCTTACACCATCATAAGCGGAGTAGCCAATAAACTACACTCAGCTTACGAGGAAACAAAAGACAACATATGTTTTTCCTATAGTGCTACAAGTCAGCTTCCACATCACCCCAGTTATTATTAGCGATTCGATTTAAATTGATGGTGTCAATTGCACCGATTTCCCTCTTGCACGCATGCAGGCCGGTCCTCGGGGACACATATCAACTACTTCATTTCCTGCCACCTCTCAATTTGATTGATTAATTGACATTAATTCTTTATTGTGCTTTATTTATTTTAAACAGGTCAATGCAATTCGAAGCAAAGAGTGCTACTCAATGCATGTGGTGTGCCTAAGTTCAACCGCTTTCTCGACAATGCAAAGTGGTGCGATGTTATTTATTTTTTGCGTTTCACTTTAGGATTCTATAAAAAGTATTTGAAAAATGATATTCCTTATTAATCTTGTATCTACAATTTTTACTATATCAACGTTTTTACTCCGCACAAACCATGGACAAATAGAAAAATCATGGACAAATAGAAAAATCAATACAAGTAGGGGATTACAAACCATGGACATCAGGTTGTACTAGAACATAATAATAATAGTAATTGATAGAGAAACATGTAGAAGCTCTAAATAACAACATACACTTATTTTGGATCGGATGGAGTAACAATCGTCTCCCAGCCTAAACCTCCATCATACACTCCTATTGAAACTTCTAGAACCTTTTCAGATTCTTACTAGTTAACAACAAAGCACAAGCACACACGGATGAGGATTTGTAGCACATAGGTGCTCCCCCATCGATATCTATGCCTCACGTTACTTTAGCCAGATCAAGACATTAAATGCTGAAATCATTTTACAATTCAGAGGTACCCCTGGATACATCCGCTCAATACTATCACCGGTGGGCCCCATCTTTAAATGATGGTTGTACTCTACAACACCTAAGAACGGCAACAATAATGTGTGGTGCAGACTGACGTGACCGAATTAATTCAAATTCAGCACCAGGTGTTGCTAGTCATAATGAATGGAAATGAGTAAAAAGGAAGCCTCCCGTTAATTTTGATTTCAGTTTAGGACTTTCATTAAATCCGTTGAACAATGCATCTCGTTTATGATGGACGAGAGTCGATTCATTTGAGTACCTAATTATGGGTGACTCTGATAGTTGCCAAGACAAATGTTTCATAACATTTGGGGATATAATAAGAAACCTAAAAACATGATACGTGGTTGTTCCTCAATAACCAACTTCTTGGTTATAAGGCAACAATTACACCATGGAAGACAGAAATATATCCTGGTTTACATAATATCCAGCTTCTTGGTTATAAGTAAAAAAAATATCTTACTCACAATTAAATTCAACTTAGTCAAAAGTCCACATCTCCTGAAACTTAAACCAGCATCTCTGTCTTCCAGGATATTAAGTAAACTTCCTGGAACTTAATATCCTGGTTACATCTTGGAAGATAGAGAAGCTACATATAAATCTGAACTTCCTGGAACTTTTTATTTTCACATGAACTTCCTGGATCGAAGGGCGGGTAACAATTAACCAGGTGATTTTCTGCACAAAAAAAAAAAGAATTAGGCTAGCAACAGAGATCTTATTTACAGGTTCAGTTGAGCCTCAGGAAGATATACAGAACGACGCTAGATTGAGGATCCCCAGGATGAGGAGGACCTTGAGAGTTGGCAGCATGGATTTACTGCTCCCCATCTCGTCTCTGTCACCTATTTCTTGCTGCTCGCTGACGCCATGGGCTGCCGCTGCTCGCCGACACGGGCTGCCCCTGCCCCAGCTCCGCGTACTGCAGCTGCTGCTCGCTTCTCGCCGCCACAAGCAATCACTGCCCCAGCGGCTAGCGTTGCGTACTTCTGCTGCTGGCCGCCGCCGTTGCATACCGAATGGTGTCAGAGTTGGTGAAAAAAACAGAAAACCTCAGCGAGAAATTTTTAGGAAAGAAATTTTCAAAGAAAAAACAAGGAAAGAAAATACGACCACAACACCTCAGAGAGAAAATTTGACAAACAAAAATTTGCAGAGAGAAAATACGAGGAAAGACTCAACACCAAGCCGGCGAGGATCCTTGCCTAGTCGTCGACCTTCATCCCCAAAGTCTCAGCCCGTGCTAGATCTGCAGTGACCGGCTCGCACCCAAATCCATCGATGTTTGTGTGCGGGGTGGGGTGGATCTGCAGTGACCGGCATGCAGAGTTTCCCTTCGAATAACATGATCAATCCGGGACAGGAAAAGTATTCACTAACCCAGTGACGCTCGCACTTGTAGAAGTGTTTCCCGGGGTTCTTGGGAGTCCGGGAAACCCACCACTCGATGTTGCCGTTGTGGCACCAGGGGCAACGGATGAGAGGAAGAGGAGGCTGCTCTTGGAGGATGGGTGCGAGGGACTGTGAGGTCGAGGACGAGGCAGACATGTCGACGGGCGCCGGTGCCGACCGGTACAGGGAGCGAGCGGATGTATTGGCAGTTTAGATCTGAGAGGATAGGAGTGGGGAACGGAAAGAGGATGAGGAAGAGGAACAGTGTCCAGGACGGGTAAATATCAGCCGATCCCCACCAACCTTGCGTTAAATGCTCCCAGGGTGGGCCGGCCCAGCGGGACAGAATACATCTGGTAGGTGGGCCACGCAAGTAGAAACCCACTGGCATATACGAGACATTTCGGTTCAATTACCTCATGGATACAAAAGTTAATACAGGGCATTGATTAGGACAGACGCGAATCTATATGAGATCCAACGGTACATTTATGCATGTATGGAGCACCTGGGTGCTCCTCTGTAATTTCCAAGCACACACTCTCTACGTTCCATCTGGGTACTTCTCGGATGGTGGGCTGGCATGGGTTGAAAGCAAAGAAACCATAATGATGGTATTGACCTCGAAGGCAGTCATACCCAAACAAATCATTTATTGTGGAGTTAATTGCACAGAAGTACCACAATTGGGGCATCACATGCAGATTGGTATCACGATTGCTAAATTTTGCATGTCAGTACCAACATTGGTCCATGTTTTTGCAAAAAAGACTAAAACGCTGATTTATATGTATTGACGCTGTATCCGACATCTCGGGCCCACCCGTCAGGTGCCACGCTGGCCAATCGGCGCGTGCCAGCACGCTGACTAGGACGAGCCGCTCTCCAACCCGGTCCGGTCGCACCGGTTCGCCCCCACCGCACCATTCCCCTCCCCTCCTCCTCCTCCTCGACTCGAACCCTAGTCCATGGCGTCAGCGACTCTGGCAGGCGGCGGCGAGGGCGTCGTCGTCGGCGGTGACCTACCGTCTTGGCCGCCTAGCGGCACGGCTGGCGTCGACGGCGGCGGAGGCGACGATTCCAGCTCCCCGTACTCGAGCGACGACGAGGAGGAGTCGCTGTTACTCTCCATGGAGCAGCGGCTGCGGTTGGCGCAGCTGTGGGTGGCGAACCCTAGCAGCAGCCATGAGTTGACGCATTGACTCGGCGGCGTGCTGTACTGTAGTGACCCGACCCGAATGGATCAAGTCTCTGTGCTTTCGTGTCATCCCTGGATCGGTATGCTGACACACACAGTACTCGAAGGATTTATAACAGAGGTAAATCACATGTATAAAGTAACGTAAATACTATTACCTCAATCCAAAATATAGCGGAAGCAACAAGGTTGTGGATTCCCATCAACACCAACGGCAAAGTTGAGTATAGGAAATCGTAACCCTAACGTATCACTTACTCGTCGTCTGAAAAGTCTGCAACATGAAAAGTTGCAGCCCGAAAACGGGTCAGCACATGGAATATGCTGGCAATGTAACACATAGAGAGTAATGAAGGAAATAAGCCTATACTAAACATGCATATATGGCTGGTGGAAAGCTCTATGGTTACAGTTTTTGCGAAAAGCCAATTTTTCCCTACTTCAAAGGAATAAATTTATTTAACTATCATGGTGGTTGTTAAACATTGAGAATGGTTGACAGCATCCTCAATCCCAATTAAAAGTACTCATTAAACCCAAACAAATTATATTAAGTAACGTGATGAGATCAACAGGATATCCAGGTACTAGATACTCAAAATTGTCCATAACCGGGGACACGGCTAACCATGATTAGTTTGTACACTCTGCAGAGGTTTGCGCACTTTTCCCCACAAGACTCGATCGCCTCCGTTTGGTTTCTCGCACTACATGGTGTTTGAGAGACGGATGACCGAGACACAGTCTTTCAGAAGCACTTGCACCTTACATGTGGGTAGACCGTACCAACCTACATCCCCTACATCATCTAGCCTACCCGTAAGAGTTCGCACAACTTACTCAACTATGCCAGAGCCCATATTGGCTTGCGGCTGCACACGGAAGTTTCTAGTTTGAATAATCTTATGATCCCTTAGAGCCTGGGTGGCGGTCCGAAGAAATACAGGCAAGTCCTGATAGAAACCAGGTGCCTCAATCCACCCAGATGTGTGTTTAAGTTGCCACCTTAGATAAACCATTAATTTAACAAACTCACATCTGTCATGGATGTACACTCACCCAATCCACGTCTACTAGCATAGCATGGCATAATAAGCAAACGTAGAAGTAACTCCCAAGGTTTCATAAATAAAACAGGTAATAGGTACTACCTCAATCTACTTCCCATCCCACAATTTAATTAGATCCTAACCATGCAAGTGTTTGAGGATTTATCTAATGCATAAAACTGGGTAGTAGAAAGTATGATCAAAGTGTTACTTGCCTGCAAAGTTGATGAAGATGATTCGCACTCAAAACTCTTGATAGATCTACTCGTCACACTCCGTTCAATCTATCGTAATCAAGCAATAGTAACCACACATAAGCAATCACTCAAAAGATCGGAAAGAACGAAGAAAACAATTCGGAAAACGTCAAAACCAAATCAAATAACTCTTGCAGCATAAAACAATTTCTAACAGTACCAAAATTATGTGAATTTGGCCTTATCAGAAAGTTTAGGTCAAGAGCTTGATTAGCAAAAAGAATCAACTAAATCGGAGTTATAAAACTCAAGTTATGCTCAAACGAAGTTTGAATTCAAATCTGATCTAATTCAAATTTTAAAATTTCAAAACATGTTTGAGTTGGACTACTGGATAGAGGAGATCATAACGAAGAAGTGGGCGTTAGTTTCGTTGGATTCCGACTTACGAGTAAAAAGTTATAGCCGTTTGAAGATTAGGGACTACGGATAGGTCCATGACGGAAATTAAAATAAAAGAAAAATCAATCAGCTTAACGCCGCTAAACAAAACCGGAAAGAAAAACCGGCGAGAAAACCGATCTAGGGTTTCGGAAAGGAAACCGAAACGAAAAACCGATCTAGAAAACGGAACGGAAACCGATCTAAAAAACGTGACGCGACGCGGGGCTAGTACCTCGAAGAGGCGAGGGGCTCCGGCGGTGGCGGCGTAGGGCGGCGGCGGCGGCAAGTGGCGGCGGCGGGCTGGTGGCGGCAGCAGCGCTGGTGAGGGGCGGCGGCGGCGCTTGGTGAGGGGCGGCGGCGTAGGGCGGCTATGGTGCTGCTGCTGCTGCTGCGGAGGAGAGGAGAGGAGAGTTGATTTGATGTGTTGGAGGGGGGGGGTGCTTGGGTATTTATATTGGGGAGGGGAGGGGTTTTGCTTGGGGTAGGGGGCAAGAAATAGATTAGGATTAGGAATCTTAGGAATAAAAAACGGAATAACAAAACGGGGTCAAATTCTACCAGGAATCGTAAAAGAATAGGAAACTTGGGGCTCCTTGCTCCCCTAGGTGCGTGTGATGCGTGCGTTGGCTTGGCCTTCGGCCGGCCGGTGACTTGGCGGCTTGGGCCTTTGGCCCAAGGCGCTCCGCTTTTTTTTTTAATTTTTTTAACAGAGACAAATAAAAATAATAAAACCAAATAAATAGATATATTATATAGGCATATAATATATCAAAATTTTCAGAAAAAGATTTCCTACATGATGAACTTTATTCTAGCTTCAAATAAAATACACAAAAATTTAAATAAAACAAACAGTGCTACTGCCCTAATAAAATCCACTGAAAATCATTTTCAAAATACCAAAATGATTTCAAATTAATTTCTCTCCAATTTTCTGATGTAGGGAATCATGTTACCCTATTTTCATATATTTTATTTTTGGAGAAAAATAATTTAAATAAAACTCAAATAACTCCAATTGAAAAATAATTCAAAGGAGCTTTGAATTTAATTCTTTGAAACTCCCAACTCATATTTCATATGTTTTGAAGAAGTCATTTTATCTTCTCTCGTGAAAATCATTGAGTTGCATAAAGTTTCAGAATTGGAAATATTTTCCAAATGAAATTCAAATATTTTCAACACCCTTGTCATTTAAATAAATGGAAGAAGTCATGTCATCTTCTCTCCGTGGTTTTGTGATGAAAAGAATTTGAATTTCAAGATCATAAAAGCAAAATGAAAGTTTGGGAAAGTCCTTTTATTCCTCTCATTTAACTTTCAAAAGTTTCAATTCACTCACTTTCAGTCAATCAATCAAGCAATCAATCAAATCTATCTATTTGTTTATAACATTCCAAAATTTAGAATTTTGGGATGTTACAAACTACACCCTTAAAATGAATCTCGTACTCGAGATTCGGAGAGGCTAGCAAGAAATAGGTTAGGGTTTGGGGTCTTCTCAAAATCCATCGATCGTCTCCGGGTCTCCGTGCTACCACCCTTAGAAGCATTGTTACGGTTCCATCAAAACTCGATACTCCATCCTTATTCTTCGATAAATGTCGGTCTTCTCAGATATTAAGGATAATTCCTTCTCTGGGCTCTTCCGGTAGTGGCATAACCTTTTCCTCAATACTTTTGTCCATTCCTCTTGGTAAGGTTATTCCGAGATTGGGTCTTCATAGCTGACGGGTCTGGCGCCAATACTAAACAACTATCGATATCTCATGGTGGTCAATGATTTATGGTTTCTCCTGCAGAAAACGGGTCTGGGTTGAACCTCACCGTATAACCTACGGTTGGCAACAACTGCCTTGTACAAGGGAAAAAAATACCTATACCATTCTAAGGTTTAAACAAGGTTTAATATCGTCGTCTCTCTACTATAGGTAAGTCACTCAGATTTACCATCCCATATAGCAAAGCGAATAATAAGAGTAAGTCGGTATGGTGATCAATCCATCCCGCACTCCAAATCATTACCTTGTACATGGTTAAGCGAATCTCGCATTCTAACACTCGGTCATCCTCACAAGCATTGCAGAATTTCTCTTGTCGACGAACCAAGTCCGGAAAATCCATTGATTCTCGCAAGCCAAACAAACATCTATCGTTCCTTAACAACTCTCGGGTTTTGCGTAAACTCCTATAGGATCGTCGGTTGATACAAGTCGTAACTTCTTCCGTGGTTTTTCCTTCAAAGAAGAGTGTGTTTGCTTCTTGGCAGGTCACGGGGCCGTGGGTTATGGCCCATCTCATCACTTGCAATCCTTGAACACATCCTCGGGCAACTGATCGTTATCCCAACATCCAACTCCCCGCATACTTAAATCCATCCAATTGTCTTGTCTCTTTTCCTTATATTTGCACCAAACTAAGACGTGATTACTCAGACTCATCATGGAATTTCCATTGATCCATATTTCCAACATCATACCTCCTCTATATCCAATAACACTTCATCTCTTCATCCTCGTGGGATGTCCCACATACCATGATAAAACCTATACTTATGAAATCCATACTCCACTTCGTGGAACCTCATTATCCTTTCCAGGGTCAAGCGTCCTTACAAGGAAATATTGGCCATCTCTGCATGGCACTTCTTCAACTGCTAAACGTGAAACACATCATGAACTCCTGACAGTCCTTCGGGTGACTTCAACTTGTTAGCCTATTCTCCCATACGCTCCAAAACTCGGTATGGTCCTACAAATCTCGGGCTGACTTTCCTTAACTCCAAATCGTTTAACTCCTCGTAGAGGTGGCACACAAAGATATGCTCATCTCCGATTTCATAGACTACCTCCTTGCATTTTTGAGTCTGCATAACTTTTCTCGCTCTGGTGAGCTATCTTGATCTATCTCAAATCAACTTAACATTCTCTTCTGACTCCTTGATCATATTTGGTCCAAACAACTGACGGTCTCCATCTTCATCCCACATCAACGGTGTCTGGCTCCTTCTCCCATACAAAGCTTCAAAAAGGGGCCATCTTCAAACTGACTTGGTAGCTGTTGTTGAGTGAGAAACTCCGCGTAAGGTAAATTATCATCCCTACTAGATCCATAATCTAGTGCATACGTTCTCAAAATGTCCTCCGGTATCTGATTGACTCTCTCGGTCTATCCATCTGTATGCGGATGAAAGGCTGTACTGAACTCTAGCCTAGTACCTAAAGTCTGGTGCGGCTGATTCCAAAACTTTGAGGTAAACTGTGTTCCTCTATGATGGTCCTCGGAACTCCATGCAGACATACGATCCTTGTCAAATATATTTTGGCCAACTTCACACTTGTATAGGTGGTTTTTCACTGGAATAAAGCGAGCCACTTTGGTCAAGCTAATCAACTACTACCCAGATAGAATCATATCCCAATCGGGTTATGGGAAATCCGGAAATGAAATCCATGCCAAGCTTATCCTACTTCCATTCGGGTATCGGCATAGGCTGCAATAATCCTGTTGGCTTCTGATGCTCTGCTTTTACTTTCTCTCGCATACATCACTTACGACTACATACTCCGCAATATCCTTCTTCATACCAGTCCACCAGAAACACTACTTCAAATCCAAATACATCTTGGTGTTTCCAGGGCGAATCAAGTATGGTGAGTCATGAGCCTCCTGAAGTATTAACTTCCTGATCTTTGCATTATTGGTTATATGTACACTGTCCTCAAACCATAAGGTGTCGTGCTCATCCTTACGAAAACCTTTGCCCTTTCCTTTGCTCATCCTCTATTTTACCTCAACAATATCTTTGTCATCCTTCTGAGCTTCACGGATCTTTCTCAACAATGTAGACTGAACTTCCATTGCTGCAACAAAACCTTTGGGAACAATCTCCAACCAAAGTTCCCTGAAAATCCTCGGCTAACTCCTTTGATAATCCTCCGATTATGAGGGTATTCGTCCTTATTTTCTTTATGGTTGTGTCCTATTTCTCCACAAAGCTTGCATGCACTTTCTCCATATCATTTCCATAAGGCTTCAACTTCTGGGATACAAACCGAGACTTTAGCAAAGTCAACTTAAGTTCTTCCCAAGTGGTTACTCCTGGCCACATTGATGGTTTGGTACATCCTCCAATAGATAGCAGCACCTCTTTCAAAGCACTGAAGAGCATGCTGGGTCATATCTTTTCTGACTATCGGGTTATTCTTCATGTGATCCTCCATGTTCGAATCCATCGGTCTGCTCCAATTGACTCATTGGTCCGAAATTACAAGCTCATCTCCATCCATCCTCTAATGGGTCCATGGGTTTGGGGTGGGATAAGAGAGATCGAGAGGATGCACACAATACAAACAATGGTTTTGAAAAGACAGATTTTATTGTGGCTGTCGGAAAACATCAAACAAATGACAGCTCACAATCGTCGATCTAACGAGGTATGTAACAGGGTTTGGTCTTCTAACGGTCAATAAATCTTCAAAGTCATCAAACTCTTCCAATCTTGATCATGTCTCCGATGGCTCCTTCGATCATGCTTGTCCTTCTCAAGTTCTTTTGCCGATCATCTCTGTTGGACGCCAAGTCTCTCGCGACGCCCTTCAATATTTCGAGTTACGTTCCAACCGCCGGTTTCAACATCCTTGACATGATCCATGATCCTACTGTCCTTCGCCATCACAAATCTTCGGTATCTCAATGTTTTGCTCCTTCATCTTGTCTACTTTCAGCTTCGGGTCCTGAGTTCTTCACTTAACTGCTTCCTTATCAAATCGCTTCGCAGATCCACCTTAAACTTCTTCATGTAATACTCGGATCCCGGTGATACACCAGCTAAGGTTAAAACTCCAACGCTTGCGATAGATGCTCCATCAGCTTTCTACCATCCAATCCTTCCATGCATCTGCATGCTTAACTCTGCACGGTGACAATAGCATAGGCGGCGATAACATCATGGATAGCGTGTTTCGCTCTTGTCATTTTCATGAGCTATCATTCCATAGTTGATATCTCCTGCCTTAGGGTTTTCCCGACAAAGCTTTGAATTCTAATGCTCCATGTTCGGTCTTTCTCCGATACACCTTGATCTCGGTTATTGATAACTTCCATAGTCCGCCAAGTTCCATAAGCGTAACCTTCCTAGGTCATACAAATCCGGAATTTATTTGGAGCCTTCAAATCTCCTAGTCTTCGGAGTCTTCACCGTGGCGAACCCTAGCAGCAGCCATGAGTTGACGCATTGACTCGGCGGCGGTTGTCATCAGAGTGACCCGACCCGAATGGATCAAGTCTCTGTGCTTTCGTGTCATCCTCGGATCGGTATGTTGACACACACAAGACTCAAGGATTTATAACAGAGGTAAATCACATGTATAAAGTAACGTAAATACTATTACCTCAATCCAAAATATAGCGGAAGCAACAAGGTTGTGGATTCCCATCAACACCAACGGCAAAGTTGAGTATAGGAAATCGTAACCCTAACGTATCACTTACTGTCGTTCTAAAAGTCGCAACATGAAAAGTTGCAGCCAAAACGGGTCAGCACATGGAATATCTTGGCAATGTAACACATAGAGAGTAATGAAGAAAATAAGCCTATACTAAACATGCTATAATGGCTGGTGGAAAGCTCTATGGTTACAGTTTTTTGTAAAAGCCAATTTTTCCCTACTTCAAAGGAATAAATTTATTTAACTATCATGGTGGTTGTTAAACATTGAGAATGGTTGACAGCATCCTCAATCCCAATTAAAAGTACTCATTAAACCCAAACAAATTATATTAAGTAACGTGATGAGATCAATAGGATATCCGGTACTAGATACTCAAAATTGTCCATAACCGGGACACGGCTAACCATGATTAGTTTGTACACTTTGCAGAGGTTTATGACTTTTCCCCACAAGACTCGATCGCCTCCGCTTGGTTTCTCGCACTACATGGTGTTTGAGAGACGGATGACCGAGACACAGTCTTTCGAAGCACTTGCACCTTACATGTGGGTAGACCGTACCAACCTACATCCCCTACATCAGCTAGCCTACCCGTAAGAGTTCGCACAACTTACTCAACTATGCGAGCCCATATTGGCTTGTGGCTGCACACGGAAGTTTCTAGTTTGAATAATCTTATGATCCCTTAGAGCCTGGGTGGCGGTCCAAGAAATACAGCAAGTCCCGATAGAAACCAGGTACCTCAATCCACCCAGATGTGTGTTTAAGTTGCCACCTTAGATAAACCATTAATTTAACAAACTCACATCTGTCATGGATGTACACTCACCCAATCCACGTCTACTAGCATAGCATGGCATAATAAGCAAACGTAGAAGTAACTCCCAAGGTTTCATAAATAAAACAGGTAATAGGTACTACCTCAATCTACTTCCCATCCCACAATTTAATTAGATCCTAACCATGCAAGTGTTTGAGGATTTATCTAATGCATAAAACTGGGTAGTAGAAAGTATGATCAAAGTGTTACTTGCCTGCAAAGTTGATGAAGATGATTCGCACTCAAAACTCTTGATAGATCTACTCGTCACACTCCGCTCAATCTATCGTAATCAAGCAATAGTAACCACACATAAGCAATCACTCAAAAGATCGGAAAGAACGAAGAAAACAATTCGAAAACGTCAAAACCAAATCAAATAACTCTTGCAGCATAAAACAATTTCTAACAGTACCAAAATTATGTGAATTTGGCCTTATCAGAAAGTTTAGGTCAAGAGCTTCGATTAGCAAAAAGAATCAACTAAATCGGAGTTATAAAACTCAAGTTATGCTCAAACAAAGTTTGAATTCAAATCTGATCTAATTCAAATTTTAAAATTTCAAAAACATGTTTGAGTTGGACTACTGGATAGAGGAGATCGTAACGAAGAAGTGGGCGTTGGTTTCGTTGGATTCCGACTTACGAGTAAAAAGTTATAGCCGTTTGAAGATTAGGGACTACGGATAGGTCCATGACGGAAATTAAAAATAAAAAGAAAAATCAATCAAGCTTAACGCCGCTAAACAAAACCGGAAAGAAAACCGCGAGAAAACCGATCTAGGGTTTGGAAAGGAAACCAAACGAAAACCGATCTAGAAAACGGAACGAAACCGATCTAAAAACGTGACGCGACGACGGGGCTAGTACCTCAAGAGGCGAGGGGCTCATGGTGGCGGAGGGCGGCGGCGGCGGCAAGTGGCGGCGGCGGCGGCTGGTGAGGCGGCGGCAAGGCTGGTGAGGGGCGGCGGCGCTTGGTGGGCGGCGGCGAGGGCGGCTATGGGCTGCTGCACTTCAAGGAGGAGAGGAGAGGAGAGTTGATTTGATGTGTTGGAGGGGGTGCTTGGGTATTTATATTGGGGAGGGAGGGTTTTGCTTGGGGTAGGGGCAAGAAATAGATTAGGATTAGGAATCTTAGGAATAAAAACGGAATAACAAAACGGGTCAAATTCTACCAGAATCGTAAAAGAATAGGAAACTTGGGGCTCCTTGCTCCCCTAGGTGCGTGTGATGCGTCGTTGGCTTGGCCTTGACGACGGTGACTTACGGCTTGGGCCTTTGGCCCAAGGCGCCCGCTTTTTTTTTTAATTTTTTTAACAGAGACAAATAAAATAATAAAACCAAATAAATAGATATATTATATAGGCATATAATATATCAAAATTTTCAGAAAAAGATTTCCTACATGATGAACTTTATTCTAGCTTCAAATAAAATACACAAAATTTAAATAAAACAAACAGTGCTACTGCCCTAATAAAATCCACTGAAAATCATTTTAAAAATACCAAAATGATTTCAAATTAATTTCTCCAATTTTCTGATGTAGGGAATCATGTTACCCTATTTTCATATATTTTATTTTTGGAGAAAATAATTTAAATAAAACTCAAATAACTCCAATTGAAAAATAATTCAAAGGAGCTTTGAATTTAATTCTTTGAAACTCCCAACTCATATTTCATATGTTTTGAAGAAGTCATTTTATCTTCTCTCGTGAAAATCATTGAGTTGCATAAAGTTTCAGAATTGGAAATATTTTCCAAATGAAATTCAAATATTTTCAACACCCTTGTCATTTAAATAAATGGAAGAAGTCATGTCATCTTCTCTCCGTGGTTTTGTGATGAAAAGAATTTGAATTCGAAGATCATAAAAGCAAAAATGAAAGTTTGGGAAAGTCCTTTATTCCTCTCATTTAACTTTCAAAAGTTTCAATTCACTCACTTTCAGTCAATCAATCAAGCAATCAATCAAATCTATCTATTTGTTTATAACATTCCAAAATTTAGAATTTTGGGATGTTACATGTACGTATCCTTCTCCCCCTCCTCCTCTGATTTATCCAATTGTGGATTTTTAGGGTTTGTTCATCTCGAGTTGGGGATTAGGGTTTGTTCATCTTCTGTGAGCATTGTAGGACAATTACAGTAACCTAGTAACCTAGTGTAGAAAGTAGTTCAATTACAGTATCAATTTGGGATTAGGGTTTGAGTAGTTGAAGTATTCTGTCCTTGTCTTTTTCCTTGAATATGCTATTGTGCTCAAATGGTCAAAGCTACATTGATTCATGTTCTGTCTTCTGTAATAGTAATAGTAAATTTGAGACTTATAGGAAAGTTAATTCAAATTTTTCCTGTAGTGTACTGTTGCTCTCCAAATTTAGAGTTATGATAATGAATACATGAAAATGAATTTGTTCTGTAGTTTGGATGAAGACATTTGGCAAGTAAAGATCCATTTTGATGCAAGAGAACCATTGGAGATGAAGCTTTGTAGTTCAGATATTACTTATCTGAATTCGGTTGCAGTGATGGAAACCCAAGGATTTAATGCATATGATTGTTTGTTTCACATTGAAAATCCATCTTTACGAGAGAAAGGGCTGGATTTGATAGACAGTCATGCAGAATTACAGATGATAAAGAGGAAGCTCCAGGACAGATTGGAGATTAATTTGCTAGTTAGGGCTTGTGCACCCCCTGATAGAGATTTTGAGTTGCAGCAATGTGAAAGGCCAGATTTGTCCACTGTTGTGTACCAATATCCTATTGTTTATGATCTAAGTGAGCCTCCTGTCTTAGCTGTTGATCAGCAAGGAGTAGTTTTTGAGAGTCAATGTAGCAGCTCTAGCACACCCCATCCTCCTGGTGTTTGCACACAAGAAAGCAAGAATGCAAATGCCAAGTTGAAAGCTGTTTTGGAAGAAGAAGAAGAGGGATATCAAGGATATGAGGTATATGAGGACAGTGATGCTTCTTCCTCTGATTAGGATGGTCAAATTGGAAGTGAGCCTAATTATATGTGTGATGATGAAGATGTAGAGGTGGAAGAGGGGAAGAGACATAGAGAGTTAGAAGTACAAGAGGAAGAATCAGATGATGAGCTATCAGAGGAGGAACCAGTGCTACATTATGAGGGTGACACTGAAGTTGAGGACCCATTTGAGGTAGAGGAAGATAGGACTTTTGAAGAAGAAGAAGCAAATATAGTTGTACCTGTAAAGAAGCAGAAGCTGCCAGTTAGAAGAGGACCAACTACTAGGTCACATTGCAGTAAGCTTCCAGAGGTTGAGCCTGATTTCAGACCATCATCGGATGAAGAAGAGAAGGGGTTGTTGAGGGAGAGTGATGATGATGGTTTTCAGCCACTATCATTTGTCCTACCAAAGAAAAGGAAGAGTAGGACAAAGAAAAGGCCTGCTAGGAAGTGGTACAATGAGAAAATGGAGCAACCACATGAACAACTATGACTAAAGTTGTGTTTTAGGGATCAACATCAATTCAGAGATGCTTTGTTGAATTTGCACATCACTCAGGCCAGGAATTTCAAGTATCACAGGTAATCAGATCAGAGGATAATTGTTGAGTGTACAGATAAACAATGCCAGTTCTTTATGGTGGCAGCAGTTATAAAAGGGGAGAAAACCTTTGTAATTAAGAAGATGAGACTAGAGCACGCTTTCCCTAGTACAACTAAGACCACAAGGGTTAGTGCTAAGTGGCTAGCACAGAAATATGAGCATCTCTTCAGATATGATATAACTACTGGTATTCAGAATATAATTGATGCATGCATGAAAAAATATGGTGTAGATGTGCCCAAGTGCATGGCATATAGGGCAAATAACATAACTATTGAAGCTGTGTTAGGAGATCACAAGAAGCAATATCCTAGGCTTAAATACTATGCTCAGACTGTCATGGACACAAACCCTGGGAGCAGAGTAATAGTCACTACTATTACTCCAGTACCAACTGCAAGAATACCCCACCCAGGCCCAAGATTCCATGCCATGTTCTTTTGCATGAGTGGAGCAAGGGAGGGGTTTCTCAATGGGTGTAGGCCATTCATTGGTTAGTTCCTGAACCTTGTGCACCATTTACATATTGTAGAGTACTACATATTGTTTCTCACTTGAATGTATTTAATGTTTGGAAATGTTGATTATGCAGGTGTTGATGGATGCTTCATTAAGCTCACTACAGGTGCTCAACTCCTTGCTGCCACTGGTAGAGATGACAACAACAACATATATCCACTGGCATTTGGCATAGTTGGACAAGAGGACACACCTAGTTGGTGTTGGTTTCTACACCAACTGAAAATTTGCCTAGGGGGAGAAGTGGGCAAGTTTGGAGCTTATACTATAATGTCAGATAGACAAAAGGTATGTGTTTTGCACAAGTTCTTACAGTAGCTTAGAGTTTCATTCTGTTTTGCACAAGTGTTTACAGTAGATTAGAATGCATATTTCATTTATTAGTTCATATTTCTTTAGCTTGTAGCTTAGACTTGTTAAATTGTTTGTGTGAGGGGTTACTGAATGCAGTGAATGCCGTGTTTCCAAATTGCAACCAAAGATTCTGCCTTAGACATTTATATGCAAATTTCCAAAATGCTGGGTTTAGGGGTGAAGATCTTAATAAGTGCATGGATAATGCTAGCTATTCCTACAATGAACACAAATTTAATATTGCAATGAATGATCTTAGAGCTGAAAGTGAGGAAGCTTGGGAGTGGCTTACTGCAATACCAAAAAAAAAAACATGTGCAAGGAATGCATTTGACACAAACTGCAAGACTGACTTGGTAGTGAACAACTTGTCTGAGGTGTTCAACAAGTACATTCTAGATGTTAGGAGAAAACCTATAAGGACAATGTGTGATGGGATAAAAGATAAGCAGATGGTGAGGTGGCACGGGAACAGAGAGAGTGGAAAGGCAGCAAGATGGTAGATAACACCTCATTACAGTGAGAAGCTAGAGGTTGAGAAGGAGAGGGCAAGATACTGCAAGCCAATACAGGCAGGGGTCAACTTATGGCAAGTTACAAGTGGGCAGCAAACACATGTCATCAACTCGAACTTGAGACTTGTGGATGCAGGAAGTGGGACCTTAGTGGCATACCTTGCAACCATGCCATCTCTGCAATAAACAAGGCTAAAAGGAAACCAGAGGATTATGTCAGCAAATTCTTCAAGAAAGATTTTTATGTTGCAGCTTATGAACCAATGATCTTTCCTGTGCCTGGTGAGCATGATTGGGTAAGGACCCCTGGTCCAGACATAGAACCACCTGCATTCAAAATCAAGAGAGGAAGAAAGAAAGAAAAGAGGATCAAGGGCAAATTTGAAGTACCAAAGCCAAAAGACACTTCAAGAATGAGGACCATAACATGTGGCAATTGTGGTCTCCAAGGGCATAGGTACACAAACTGTCTTAAACAGTTGAAGCCTGAGCTAGCTTTGAGGAAGAATAAACATGTGGTAATAATTTTTCACCTTCAAATATAGTAATGTTTCCTTTATTGTACATCTCTTTCTAGTATTATTAACTGTTTTTCCTTTTCTTTGCAAGGCTACTCCAAATAACTCACAGCCAAGAGCTGCTGGCCCTTCTACTACACCAACAACAAGACAGGCAAGAGCTGCTACTTCTGCTCCTACACCACCATCATCTGGAAGAAGAGAAGCTGGCAGAGGAAGATCTGCTGCAACTACTACACCATCACCATCTGGCAGAGGAGCTGGCAGAGGAAGATCTGCTGCAACTACTACACCACCACCATCTTGAAGAGGAGCTGGCAGAGGAAGAGTTGGCACTGGAGCTGGAAGAGGTGCTCCAAGGCCATTCACTGCCCCCCAGGCAATATGCCCCAACTTTTGCTAACATTCCTACTGATGGTACACACACTGGATGGATGTCCTACTTCAATGCTAGCAGAGGAAGAGGAGCCATGTAATTTGAAATGATGTGATGTTATGTTGGTTGAACTTGATGCTGATGCTGATGTGCTGTTTCCACTTGATGTGCTGGTGTTATGTGGTGTTATGTTGGTTGAACTGGTTATTGTAATGTTAAACTTGAGGTGTTGCTGTTGATGTTGCTACTGGAGTCTTGATGTTTCTATTGGAGGCTATTGAGAGTACTCTGCTGTTGAATATGTACACACACTGTCTTTATGTATGTGTTGTCAGTGCCTGAATTATGGCTTTCTGTTTTGGCACAATCCAGTATCAATATTTGCAAAGGAGTACCACATTTGGGGCTACTTGTTGCAAGTCAGTACCAATACCGGTGCAAGTTGTTGCATGTCAGTACCAGTATTGGGGCATCACATAACATGCAGTACCACATTTGGGGATTCTGACAGGTGGGACCGATACCTCTCCTACTATTAATGTGTGACAGCACAAGCGGCGAGTGGGGAACGAAACTAGGGTTCGTCCACGCGGTCATCATTTGGAGTGCAGAGAGAGAGATCTCAATGTGGAGGCGCTGACTGGGGCACCTGCGGCGGAGAGAGAGAGAGAGAGAGAGAGAGAGAGAGATGTCGTGGTCGTCCAGTGCTGGGTCCACTCCCGGATTCCGTCGAGCTGCATAAAGGAGGGGGGGAGACGCGCTCGCCAGTGCGCTACCGCGAGAACCCAATGGCGTACGAGCCTCCAGTGATGTGCCACTGCTCAACTCCGAGGAAGGCCCCAAGATGGATCTCCTGGAGCTGGCTGAACCCTGGTAGAAGGTACTACAGCTGCGTGGATGCTCTGGTGAGTGTGGGTTTTTTGCCTAATTTTCCTCCTTTTTCTTCTGTGCAATAGTATGTGAAATGATATATATTTGGACCTTATGTTTGTGCATCTTAATAGCAAGGTGGCTGTGGATTTGTGCAATGGCATGATGATCCATTGCCCAAATTTTGGAGTGAGCTCATTGGGGATCTGCGTGATGAAGTCCGGAGGCTTAAAGGTGCAACTGTTGCTCGATCTAAAGATCAATTTCCAATGCTAACTCCCAATGAAGATGATGGCACAAGGGAGGCCATGGTTCTGTCTCTGCAAGCTCAAGTCAGAGAGAAGAATGCAGAGATTGCTGGGATTAGGGCCAAATTTCACAATGTGCTATTTCTTTTCACTATATTTGTGCTAGGCTTAGTTGCATGCAAGATCTTAAGTTAGTTAGTTGGTTTAGTTGGTTTATAGCAACTAAATGCAATGTACTGTCCTCAAGTTGAAGCCAAGTTGCTCTTGTTTAGTTAGTTAGTTGGTTTAATTGGTTTAGTTGCTCTAGTTTAAGCCAAGTTGGCTTTTGTACTATTGCTTTAGTTGCTCTAAATGCAATGTACTGTTGGTTTAGTTGCTCTTGCTTAATATGTAATGGGTCAGTGAAGTTATCTCCTGATGCAATGAGATTGAGTCAGTCTTGATCCTCTTTTATTTTGTATGACATGAGTGGTTTGCTGCAACATTGTCATAATGTATCATCATCAACATATCTATCTACATAATCAGCTTATCCATCAACATATCCATCTAGCAATCATATAATTTTTTTGCAGACATGGCACTACAAAATAAGAAACTGATCCATGTGTACCAATCATACCACACATTAGTTACTGGAGTTCAACTCATTATAGCCATACATAACCATTGTTCACAATACATAGAGGAGTTCAACTTCAAATGCATAGTTCATCCTTTTCTCACAAAAGGATGAATAGCATAACTACTACATACATACACAACCATAGTTCACAATTAGTACAAGCATACAGTACACAACCTTAGTTCCTGAGTACTCTTAGTTCCTAGATGCTAGGTCATTACACAACCATCATTCCCAAAAGATCAGCAATGCCACTAATCTCATTTTCATCTTCTTCACTTCTCCAAGATGGTCTGAATCCCCTTGAACTTCTCCTTCAGCTTTTCATTTCCCATCAACAGCTCAACATTCTGAAACTCTAACTGCCACTTCTCTTGAATATGCTTTTCCTTTCCCTTAAGCAGATCAGCAACCTGAAGCTTCAACTCTAGCTTCTCTTGGGTGAGCTTCTCTTGACACTTTGTTAGCTCTGCATTCTTCAGCTCCAAATTCATCCTAGCTTCAGTAAGCACTTGCTTCTCTTTCATTTTGTTCAACTTCAAGTTCTGAACGACTGTTGCTTGAGCTCTTGTCAAGTTGACCAGCAGCTCATACTTCTGACTAAGTTTCTGGGTCTCTACATCTTTCTTTGCCATCTCAGTTGCCATCTGTGCCTTCATATCATCAATCAGTTCTTTTCTTACCTCCTGCTGATATGTAATGGCAGACTGCAGATGTCTGAAATCCACCACCCTATCCTCCTGGAAGTTCATAAGCTGATGCACATCTTGGACTAGCTTGTCATAGTTGGCCTCCAACTTGTTCTTCTCTTCTGTCAGATGGTGGATAGTGAAAGAACTTTCAAGATTGTCATTCACCCTAGCACTCTTGGCATCTTCAACCATTGCCCATAGCTTCAACAATGCATTCTGCATTGTTGGGGGCCACTGGTGATCAACCCATTCAACAAAGCCACAATTGCTACCTTCCTGCAAAAACAACAACAACACCAATAGAGTTCATACAGCAAGTAATTACACAAGATCACTGAAATTGCCAAAAAGAATATCTAAATTTAACAAGAGGAGCAACCACTTGAGTAGCTGACTGACTAGGTTAGATACTCTAGTGTTCATATCAAGGTGTGTTCAATCATTTTTAAACATATGGTCAGTTAAAAAATGTTCACAGCAAGCAGAGTACTCCAGCAAGCAAAATATGCTCATGCTTGACCAAAATAAGCTACTCTATTACCACTATGAACCAAAATTACTATGCCATTATACTCCAGCAAATAAAATATACTCATGCTTCACCTAAATAAGCTACTCTAGTACCACTATGAACCAAAATTACTATGCCATTGTACTCCAGCAAAATATACTCATGCTTGACCTAAATAAGCTACTGTACTACCACTATGAACCAAAATGTTCACAGTAAGAAGAGTACTCCAGCAAGAAGAGTTCAATATGGCACTAACAAACTAAGAAAAAAAAATCACTATGCCTACAATCCATACCGGTTGTGCACATGCTAAAAACCTCCTGCCTGTGTCTGTTCCTTCAAAGGCAACAAGCCTCTCAGATGCCATGCCGTCCTTCTTACATGGGGACATCAAATCCAGCTCAAGCCCCTTGCAATCTGGATCTTCAATGCTGAAAGGGACCTATAGAAGCTCGCACAAAGACAATGGCCAAATCAAAACCTACCTAAATCAACCAAATCAAGAAATCCCAAATCTGAAACCCTAACCCTAAACTCATGATACGTCCATTTTGCATCATGCTTTTATATCGATATTTATTGCATTATGGGATGTTATTACACGTTATGTCACAATATTTATGCCTATTCTCTCTTATTTTACAAGGTTTACATAAGGAGGAGAATGTTTACTGGAATTCGAAATTTGGGAAAGGAGCAAATATTATAGACCTATTCTGCAC
The DNA here is from genome assembly GCA_021605205.1 of Aegilops longissima. Taxonomy (NCBI): domain Eukaryota; kingdom Viridiplantae; phylum Streptophyta; class Magnoliopsida; order Poales; family Poaceae; genus Aegilops; species Aegilops longissima. The sequence goes on along the minus strand of CM038678.1, from coordinate 100,914,873 downwards.
AGCTCCAAAAGTCCTGAAACTCCACGAAAGTCATTTTGGGAAATAATAAAAAATATCCAGTGGAAGAAGTTCACCAGAGGGGGCCCCACCTGGCCACGAGGGTGGGGGCGCGCCCTACCCCCGGGCGCACCCCTACCTCATGGCCCTCGGTGGCCCTCCGATGCCCATCTTCGCTATATGAGGTCTTTCGTCGAGGAAAAATCATAAGCAACCTTCGAACGAAACTCCGCCGCCACGAGGCGGAACCTCATGAACCAATCTAGGGCTCAAGCAGAGCTGTTCTGCCAGGGACACTTCCCCGGGGGGGAAATCATCGCCATCGTCATCACCAACGCTCCTCTCATTGGGAGAGGGCAATCTCCATCAACATCTTCACCAGCACCATCTCCTCTCAAAACCCTAGTTCATCTCTTGTATCCAATTCTTGTCTCCAAGTCCGGGATTGGTACTAGTAGGTTGCTAGTAGTGTTGATTACTCCTTGTAGTTGATGCTAGTTGGTTTATTTGGTGGAAGATCATATGTTCAGATCCTGTATGCATATTAATACCCCTCTGATTATGAACATGAATATGCTTTGTGAGTAGTTACGTTTGTTCCTGAGGACATCGGAAAGTCTTGCTATTAGTAGTCATGTGAATTTGGTATTCGTTCGATATTTTGATGAGATGTATGTTGTCTACCCTCTAGTGGTGTTATGTGAACGTCCACTACATAACACGTCACCATTATTTGGGCCCAGAGGAAGGCATTGGGAAGTAATAAGTAGATGATGGGTTGCTAGAGTGACAGAAGCTTAAACCCTAGTTTATGTGTTGCTTTGTAATGTGCTGATTTGGATCCATATGTTTCATGCTATGGTTAGGTTTACCTTAATACTTTTGTTGTAGTTGCGGATGCTTGCAATAGAGGTTAATCATAAGTGGGATGTTTGTTCAAGTAAGAACAACACCCAAGCACCAGTCCACCCACATATCAAATTATCAAAGTACCGAACGCGAATCATATGAACGTGATGAAAATTAGCTTGACGATATTCCCATGTGTCCTCGGGAGCGCTTTTCCTATTATAAGAGTTTCTCCAGGCTTGTCCTTTGCTACAAAAAGGATTGGGCCACCTTGCTGCACTTTATTTACTTTTTTTACTTGTTGCTCATTACAAATTATCCTATCACAAAACTATCTGTTACCACTTATTTCAGTACTTGCAGAGAATATCTTGCTGAAAACCGCTTATCATTTCCTTCTACTCCTCGTTGGGTTTGACACTCTTACTTATCAAAAGGACTATGATAGATCCCCTATACTTGTGGGTCATCAAGACTCTTTTCGGGCGCCGTTGCCGGGGAGTGAAGCTCCTTTGGTAGGTGGAATTTGGTAAGGAAAAATTTTTATAGTGTGCTAAAATTTACTGTCACTTGTTGTCGGTGTCAAAACCGGCGGATCTCGGGTAGGGGGTCCCGAACTGTGCGTCTAGGCGGATGGTAACAGGAGACAAGGGACACGATGTTTTACCCAGGTTCGGGCCCTCTCGATGGAGGTAAAACCCTACGTCCTGCTAGATTAATATTGAGGATGTGTGTTACAAGAGTAGATCTACCACGAGATCAAAGAGGCTAAACCCTAGAAGCTAGCCTATGGTATGATTGTTCTTCCTCCTACGGACTAAAACCCTCCGGTTTATGATAGGGTTAGGGTTACACAGAGTCGGTTACAAATGGTAGGAGATCTACATATCCGTATCGCCAAGCTTGCCTTCCACGCCAAGGAAAGTCCCATCCGGACACGGGACGAAGTCTTCAATCTTGTATCTTCATAGTCTTGGAGTCCGGCCGATGATGATAGTTCGGCTATCCGGACACCCACTAGTCCGGAACTCCCTCAGTAGCCCCTGAACCAGGCTTCAATGACGATGAGTCCGGCGCGCATATTGTCTTCGACATTGCAAGGCGGGTTCTTCCTCCGAATAATTTATAGAAGATTGTGAACACCATGATAGTGTCCGCTCGCAAAAAAGTTCCACATAACACCGTAGAGAGAATAATTTTGCACAGATCTTCGACGATTCCGCAGCGTGACATCACACCACGGCCGACTTTTATATGAATCGTTTTTTGCTCCACCTCAGCGTGCTTAGCGAGGCGGTTTCCTTGGCACGCCTTATCAAAGCGTAGATCGTGCCCCTTATTCCGGATTCTCATCAATACGGACGTGGGTAACCCAACCGTGCCGTTGGCCTGCCTTCTCTATCAAAGGCGAGTCCTAGTCGACCACGGGTGGGCTCTTGGTATTCAACCTCTTTATAACGAGACCAAGGCCCTCTCCTTTTACACCTCTATCGAGTTCGCCTCGTGCTTCGAGTTCCAACACCCAAAGCTTCAGATTCAGCGCCGGACTTTCGACGATGTCCGCTCCGACCAGCATGGCCGATCGATGTCTTCCTCCGTCACAGAAGAAGACGTGCTAAAGCTGCGAGACGCCAGGTATCTAACCGACGAGATCTCGCACAGGCTGCCTGCTCCTGGGCAGGTCATTCCCACTCCCGAGCCCGTGAGAACGTGGTGTTCGTGTCTCACTTCCGTCGGGTTTAGGCTTCCGATGGACCCCTTTGTGCGGGGCTCATGTTTTATTATGGGCTTGATTTCCATGACTTGAACCGAGTCCATCCTCCATATCTCGTCATTCATTGTTGTATGTCGGGCCTTCCTCAATATTACCCTCACTTTGGATTGTGGCTCAAGACCTTCAAGGTGGAGCCAAAGGCGATCAAGGGCACCAAACAGAGTGCGGAGGGGCGGTCATAAGCAAATGCGCTGGTGCTCCGTGGTCCGAGGGCTCTTTTCAAGAGGAGCTTGGTTTATGGCAACGGGAGTGGTTCTATATCACCGCTCCCAGGGGCACCAAATGGGCGGCGCTCCCGCCTTCCGCCAGTCCACCACAGCGGTGGCGCCATGGGTCAACAAGGGCAAGAGGGGGTTGTCCAAGGATGTTCCCCGCTGCAGGGCCGTATTCAAGATCTCCGTGAAAGAGGGATCAATCTGGTTGCGATGGCGCAGTTATTGTGATCCGGCGCCTTCAGCCCAAGAACGCCGCCTCTCCGCTTGTGGGAATTCAACCGAGGGACCACGAGCTCTCCAAAATTTTATGGGCACGACGCCGCGGAGATGTATAAACTGTTCTTCGGATCACAAGAGAAGTGTCCGGACTTGACCGAGGACGCAGGACTAAGCTGCAATCGCCCAGATACTCAAGTAAGTAGTCATGTAACCGGACAAGCTGTTCATTCATTTATTATACATATATGCCCTTTAAAGGAACCGTTTCTTGAACAGGAGTGGATAGCCAAGGCAAAGTTGATAAGGTGTCCGGCTCCCCTCCCAGAGACCATGCCGGATCCCATGTTGACCAATATGTTGAAGGTCGCGCCTTTTGAAGAAGGCGAAAGGAGGAGCGGGGGAGCAACTGCCTCTACGAAGGAGGCTATCAAGGAAGGGGAGATTAAGAGTCCCTCCTTCCGAGGAGAGAAGAGGACCGCTTCAGAAGATCGGAGGTCAAGGCCTCAAAGAAAGGAAGGGAATCTTCGTCGGAGAGTCCGCGCTGGAAGTAACCCAGCCGACTGCTTCCCCAAGGGATCAGCCTCCAATGAGCCGTAAGTAAAACGAAGGGTCTTGTAAATAAGGAACATCCCTGTATTTATTTATGAAGATAACCGAAATTGTACCTTGTAGTTCGGACCTCAGCCCTTCTCAGCAGAGCTCGTCTTCGGGGGATCTTCTTCCGGAGATGATGGAGAGCGAAACCTTGTCGCACCCTCATGTGGAGCGGACGACCCGGAGGTGTCGTCGCAGAGGGTTCCCCCAAGTCCGGCGGGGGCGGAAGGTCCGGCGCCAAGTGGTGTGCGGTCAGAGGAGCTGAGGGATTTGCTCGGGCGAGCGGCTATCTCAGAAGATCACCGTGCTCTAATGGGTACGGTGATTGAAAGAATTGCATCTTCAGAGAGCGGATTGCACGAAGCCGTCAGAAGCTTACTGACAGGGTTTGAGGTACGCAAAAAATAATGTATAAAATGCGCCATGTATAGATAGTAGCCCCGAGGCTCGGTATGTTGTCAAAAATTGACGACGTGCGAGGATCAAATTCTCGTTTAACATATCGCCGCTCCCAAACAGGTGGCGGGCGTCCGAGGCCAGCCGGATCGATGAATATGCCGAATCAAGCGGCGACTTGACGAGGCAGATGCGGACATCGCGCTGGTCAATAAATGGTTTGACGAGTCACAAGGTATGCGACTTCTATGCGGACACCTATTAAGGGAGCTTGACGCCCATGTCTTACTGTTTGTATGCTTTAATGCAGATGGTGCCGCTGCCGTTGAGGAGCTGCGGGCAGAACTTGCCCGAGCGAAAGAGCAAGCCAGGAGTAGTAATGCGGCTGCTTTAAAGGCGGCCGAAGAGCTAGAAGCTGAACGGGCTGCTCACTGCCGAAGCAAAGAGGAGATGGCCGAGATGGCCAAAAGGTTAAGGAATGCTACCGATCGCTGCGAGGTTCTTGAAAAAGAGCATCAAGCGGAACAGGAGGGCATAAAGAAGGCCGCCGCCGAAACCAAGAATGCCCAATCGGGTCAGGGCAATTGCGGCTGGAAAACCGTTTCTGCTGCGGAGGAAATATACAGATCCAAAGTATGCTCTGTTGGATAAATTATGGAGTTCAGAGGATGCTTATATGGACTTGGCGGCGAGCGCCAGGACGCTGTTGAGCACTTCCGGGGCCGAAGGGGCACAAAGGGAAGAGCTATATGGTCGCAATTCCATAGTCCGGGCGCCCTCTGCCGCTGACCGATCGGTTGGCGAGTGGGCCGAGCTGAATCGATTGTCCGTATTGGCCATGAAGCATGTCTTGACTCACTTGTGGCCGGACGGACCCCAGCCGAAGAGCTATTTTGGTGTAGTGCAGCAGTTTCTTGGAGCGGTGCCGCGTATCGACGCGATGAAGCGATCGGCATGTATTGAGGGAGCGCGGATGGCTCTTGCCCGTGTCAAGACATCTTGGCAGAGATGAAGGCCATCGACGTTGCATCCCGTGATTCGGATAGAGGCGAGTACCGCCGAGCACTACTTTGAAGAAGTCTCCGCCGGCGCTCGCTTAATAGAGACGCGATGCTCAAGGATATTATGTTTGAATGACATGTATGATTCGTGAAAACGATGTTTCAATGTAATATAAGTGCTTTTTATACTTGTGCGTTCAAGTAGTAAACTACCCTGTGCGGCCGCTTATGTATATGTGTATATAACTCGAAAGATGGCAGTCCTTGGCTTCAGCCCCCACGCACATAGTGCGGGGTGTTTGCAAAACAAGCGCTTTTTCACACTTAATCCAACGACTTGGTCCTGTTAAGGAGGTGGTAGCGTAGCAAACCAGTCAACCGGACTATAATGCTTTATCACTTTCACTTAGCCATAGGAGTTCGAGGGTGGGGCTACTATATAGCCCTCGGGGCACCGCACTCTCCTGAATTCGTGGTGCGATGTGCTCGATCAAAAACGGTCCTTCGTTAATGCGGAGGAATTCTAAACATTCCCGTGAGTCATCGAGTGGTTGACCAGTCTCGCTATATCATGATGATCGGCGGCTTTCATCGAGGTGCTCGCCCGCCGAACCGGGCACAATCGCAGAGTTCTCCCGGTGCCGCGTTAGTCGTGAAAACGGAACGTAAGGCAGCAAAACACAGGAGCCGGGCAACCCAACATTTGACCAAAGACAATGATTCGGAGCTGATGCATATAAGGCCTAACTCGAGACGCCGAATACTCCCTAAGGTATTCGGTCTTTATGAAAACGGGCAAAATAAGGCCCTAAGCCCTTTGTGTCCAGGTACGCGCAAAAATTCGGGTGCGGCCAATGCCAAACCACCAGCCTCCTCCTCGCTTATATTTAAGGAACGGGGAATGTATATCAACAAGAGACAGTGAAAAAGGTTTACGCAGGTCTTAATCTGAAAAGAATCCTTGCAACGGGTCCTCGCTGCACGTCTGCGCCAGATCTCCGCAGCCGTATCGGACGGGTGTAGCACGTTGTTCATCTGTAAAAGAGAGGAACTTAGTTTGAAAGAAAAAGGAGCGTGCGAAAGATGTACTTAATATTAAATGAACAGAGTACGGTTCAAAGAAGTGAACAAAATTGAGCTTTATTGTCTCTTGTTATACATGCATGCAGCCCCTTGTATGGGGGTATGCCGCTAGTGGGCGCCGGACTCGTCTAGCCGTATCCGGGGTTTGAATGACCTATTGCAGGTTCTTTGCCTAGTGGAGCCGGATACCTGTGGAGCTGTCGATGCAGTCTCCCCTTCTTCCGCGCTCGAGTAACACTTAATACTTCCTTTCAACGAGATGATGCCGCGTGGACCGGGCATTTTAAGTGTTAGAGAGGCATAATGCGGTATTGCGTTAAAGCGGGCGAAAGCTTCGCGTCCCAATAGTGCTTGATGGCTACTTTTAAACGGGGCGACATGGAAGAGTAACCTTTCGTGACGGAAGTTGTCGGATGAACCAAACACAACTTCTAGCAGTATGGAGCCCGTGCAAAGGGCGTATGGGCCTGGCAGTACTCCTTTAAAGGAGGTGTTGCTATGGCAAATTTTGGTTGGTTTTATCCCCATCCTGCGGATTGTGTCCTGATATATCAGGTTTATTTCACTGCCGCCGTCCATGAGGACATGTGTAAATTGGAATCCGTCAATTATAGGATTCAATATCAAGGCAGTCCATCCTGCGTTCCGGATATTATCGGAATAGTCCCGATGGTCGAAGGTGATTGGTTTTGACAACCCAAAGCGGCGGCGCGCTTTTAGGGGCGCCGCTTTGTTTTTCCCTTTGATCACGTGAAGTGAGTTTACTGTTATAACCTCCCGTGGGAAAGTTTTTCGTTTCCCGAGTGCTGCTTTTGGGTTTCGTCACTCGATTTGGTGTGTCGAGCCCTTGTGTTCGGCATTAAGTCGGCGGACTGTTTGAAGACCCAACAATCTCTGTGGGTATGGTTTGCGTGCTTCCGGAGGTACCATGTATTTGACACGATCTATCCGAATCTTGTTTAGGTTGGATAGCTCGTCCACCGTTATCCTTTAGGGAAGTGTTTTGTTGTTCGCCGAGAGCTTTTGAATCCAGCGTTGACCGCCGTATTATTTGGGCCATTTTCCTTATTCCGCGCTGATCTTTTTGCGTCGTGATTTCCCATTTCCATCCCTGATTTCGATGTACTGGTCGCTGGTGTCTGCATCTAGCCAGCCAGTTGTCTTCTCCTGCGCAAAAGCGG